>JWIW01000027.1:9122-83238 GCA_000966855.1 Fusarium sp. JS1030
TTTTTTTTTTTACTCAAGATACCTTATTATAATACTTTAATCCCTTTAATTAAGTGCTATAAAGTATAAAATAAATATATATATATATATAAATATAAAAATTTCTAAAGTATTTTAATTATATAAGTTTTAAAAGTAAAAAAAGTAAAATTATTTTATAAAATAAAACTTAAATAAAAATAATATAAAGTATTAATTTAAAAAAAAAGTAAAAATTAATTAAAATTATATAATATAAGTAATGAGTATAATTTATATAATTTAATTATATTATAAGTTTAATAAATTATATTATATACTAACCCTGCACTGCTGTAAGACCGCTCTACTTATCTATTACTTAACTACTAAGATCTCAATCTAGACTCCAGTTAGACAGCCACAATCCCAAACTGGCTTCTCCCGCATTAGCCTCATGTGCCCTCCCCCGGAATGATTAGCCCGTTTTCCGGAGTTCTGGATCCGGCGCCCACTCCTCAAGCACTGGATGCATACCTGATTCGCTGCTTGAGACGCACGCTGGACACAGGCTTGGAACTAAAATGACTGGAACACGATCGACCAGCCGCAGCTGAACTTCAGCTTGTATCTTGCCAGCCACCGTCGAGATAGTCAGACACATATGGTGGTAATTCTCAGACATGCAGACTTAGCTGTAAAATTTCCTCTGCTCTTGAAAGGCTATTGTTTCAGTAGTCCCAACAAGCCACTATCACACCACCAAGATCTGGTCTGCCCCTTGGCCGCCCGGTTTTGTTGAGACATTGCCATGGTATAGAAAAGGCAGCTAGCTCCGGCGTTTCTGACAAGACCAGCCCATCATTTGGCTTATACACTGTTTATCCTGATCCGCTACAGCATACTGCATCTTTCCAGCGACATAGCTACCGCCCACGCTACAATGGATTTTCAGTCTCTCGAGGAAGCCGAGGCATCGATTCAAGAGAGCGGATATTTCGTGCCACCTGATATCGACGATAGCGAAAAGCGCGACTCCGTAATCAACAGCTATGTCGCCCCTTATAAGAAACCGATCTTCGAACCCGATTACTTGGAAGGTAAAACTCCCGCCAAACCATCATACCACGTGTATCTGGCTTACCAATTCTTTCGCAGCATCTGAACACAGAGCTACTGCTCAAGGTATAGAGCTTTTCGACATCTACGGCCGCAGGCTTCCCTACGATGACCTGCTTGTTACCGTCAAAGCATCTGGAGGCGATGTCAAATTGACTTTCGGCCACATTATTGCCCTGGCAGGTGACTTTTACACTAATAGAGAAGGCAAGGGAGTTTACTTTCCAATTGCGGACTCGGAACTGTTTGGTTCAAGTGGAGAGAAGTCAAAGAAGTCCCCTGGAGAACGTTTTGACTGTGCAGTTGACAGTCTCCTCTACGACAGAGATGGGTACCTACACAAGGTTCAGAGTCTGTTAGACTCGGAACATGACATGGTCGACTATACGTTGGAGAAAGGCGACTCTGTGGCTCGAGCATAGTAAGACCGTGCTCTGAAGACCGTGCGATCGAGCTCAACTAAACAGTGAACAGTCTGAACAAAGCATCCCACAAGGATGACTCGCATGACTTTTGTCATATTCCTACGGACAAGGAGTTCACCACGTCATCCTTTATGAGGCCACCCATGCTGTCCATGTACACTTGGATTGCGTATACGAATATTGACCATTTTGCAAGTCATTGCGAATCACTGATTGTGTCTACAAGCTTCTAATGCGAGATATATAGGGAGACGACGCAGTCATGGCGTACTGCGTCGGTCATACCCGGGCGCTGGAGATTGCGCGTGAAGCCAGCAACATGCCGGCCAGCGAGAAGAAGACAGAAAAGCTGCGCCTCGCATACATCTACGAGGCTTTTGCCGCCCATTATCTGACTGACATCTTCAGTGCCGGTCATCTCAGATCGCCTAGGAGACAGATGCACACTACGCACAACTATCAAATGTCGCTGGCGGGCCTACGGGATGTTCCAATGTGGGACATGCAAAACCGCTATGTGGGTGTTATTAGTAAATCTCGCTGTCAGACATGCTGACAGGTGTAGATGCATGACGACGACAGCGCTACCGGCATTATTGTCAGAAACGACAGAGGCGACCAGTGGATTGAATATGGTAAGCCACTCTGGAGTCGCTCCGAGATCCTAGTTGACCCGTTTGGACAGGAGACAAACAATTCTTTGAGCCTCAAGCAGTTGTGAACCGTGCTAGATGGTAGGTTACACATGTGATACATCCCTAAGAGACTCCTGACGCTAAGACTGCGTAGCATGCACTGTTTGACAGAGTCTGTCCGTGAAGTTTACCGGGTCGGTTTCGCATCAACCAAATCCATAGGAACATGGACTGATAACAAGAGCTGGTTCGCCGCGACGAAGCTCATGCCTCAGCCCATGACCGCAATCTCGCCGTCATCATGGCTCGAGAACTGGGGTGGTTACGATATGCACAATCCCGCTCCGCTATGGGTATCGTCCGGTGGTGGGCCAGATGAAGAGAGCGGCTGGACCCTCAGAAAGGACATCAATGACCACTCCAACTTTGGCCCTAGAGCCAATGGCTCTCTGAAAAACGCGGGATGGACTTCTGCTTGGCCTCAGGCCACCCCCGAGTGCGTGGCTGTCAAGGACGCCAAGTTCAGGGCCGGTGACCAGTTCCCACTACAGTCGGACATCAGAGGCTTGCTATCAGGTGGTCTGGTTCAGATCCAGGATCTCAATCCCAGCCAGGCCGGAAAGGGACTCTGTATCAACTTCTGGGGTCCTGTGGAAGTACCAATTCTGGACAATTCTTTCTCAACATGGACTCTACGCAACCGACTTATCGACCAAACGGCATCTCCCCGACTTGGGGAACACGTCATTCATTGGATGCGCCGCGGAAGTTCTGGCCGCGGGGTAGGTATTACCGGCTTTGCTTGGGCGGAGCACTCCGACGGTAGTGGTGATATCGTCACCAAGACGAGCCTCTACGGCGCTCAAGACTTTGGCGTATCGGACAACGGTGACAGCGTGCAACTGGACCTAAGCAGATCTTGGGCTTTGCAGGAGCGTCTTCAGACTGAGCCATGCGTCATTCTGGGCAACTTGCAGAGCAAAGACTGCCTGAATCTGGCAAGATTCGCCACAGGATTCTTCCTTGCCGAGGCGGAGAGTCAGAGTGATGAGAAGGATTTAGTGGTGCTCGCCCAAATCAGAAACAAGGGCTTCGAAGTGGGCGTGGAAAGCTTACTGCTGGAAAAGCGTGTTGCCCAATTCCACATTGATGGCGAAACAGACAAGGCTCCATTCAGCTTTGTTAAGAAGTTCCGCGGCAGCAGCTCCCCTAAGGACAGTGTCCTTCTCGCTCGAGGCATTCTTAGTGGATCTACTGTCGCAGTCAACTTTGTCAAAATCGACTTCGATAACACCAATCAGCCAAGACAAGAGTTATCAAGCTTTGAAATCAAATGCGAGGGTATATCTCAAGATGCCTCCATCCTGGTGGGTGATGCCTTGGGCCAAGGTCACGATCAGGTAGTTGTTCTAGCATCCAGCACCACGGTTGCATACCTCAACGTCTACGGTTCCAGCAACGGTAATGAGGCATCTATTCATTACCTGGGAGGCAACAAGTTCTCGCTTAAACAAGAGGATCCCCTCTTTGCACCCATACTGACAGCGTTCGTACCAACAAGTACCGCCTACGGTGGTCTTGATGTTCTCCAAATATCGCGTCATCAAAAGGGTAGCTCTGCATCGCTGGTCTTTCGCACATACCTACGAGAAAACACACAGCCGAACAAGGCTGGCGAGGATGTGCAACCATACGACCAAGTCAAGGAAGTGACATGGAAGGACCCCCTCGCCTCAAGCAACCCAGACCAGTATTACAGCATCAAGTGGATGCCGGTCCGCTACAAATCAGATTCTAAAGCCGAGTATTCGGGTTTGTTAGAGATTTTCAGCTGGTACGGCGTGTTGGGGGCTCGGCTCTTTGGTTCTTCAAAGGATAGCTGGGCTTACGAGCTCGTCGGACAGCTGCCGTATCTTGGCCAGACATCGATAGGCGCAGGATTGGGCTGTTACGGCGATTGGGGCCATGGATTTGTTACGTGGGCCGTGGAGAATGAGTGGGTAGATATTAACATGTTCAGGCGCAGCGATAAGCAGAATACGGCGGCTGGCCTGTGGGGCATGACCTGGGACGATGTAAAGCGACCTAGTATTAGGGGCTGGGAGGTTGAGAAGAGGCCATTTCGATAAGGGCTTTTGGGAGAAGGTACCCCATGCTGGGAAGCCTTATGGTTAACTCCACGCTGAGGTATGGTACATCTCGGTTCCCTCTTAGTAGTCCTTTAGTAGCCTGCTGTATGCCGAGCACCGCCAGTGTAACTGTTTTTCCTGGAATGCAGTTGGCTGTCTTGGTGTAATGAGCTTGACCTGCATCCGATATAAGTAACATTGCCAAGCCCCCACCGGACCCCGCCGGAGAATTCATGAGCAAACCCTGTACAAGATTGATTAATCCAATATCAAATATCTGTCAAATCATGCACTAGGGTTACTTCGAAGAATTTGCCGTCAAGATTCCACCAAACAGAGTTGCATGGCCGGGGCGTTTGGGGTATATGGAACTGGAGGAGCTGTAGAAAGCGGGAGAAGACTAGTTGATGCAAGGACTACCAAGCCCTTCTGGCGAAGATTCATACCTTGATGATCAGACTTGGCGGTCCGGTGGCATTTCCGCCCAGTCCCATTTTCCCGCAAATCTCCAGGTCCTGCATTTAGGCAGCGGCTGTTGTTTCTCCAAGCAATGAGGCCACCATACTATCTATACTTTATCAACTCAGAATGGGCATTTAGATATAAATACAATATCGGGGTATCTTTTGATTTATCACTGATAACCACCGCAGGCCTAATTCGCCAATACCGAGTCCATCGCGCAGCCTTGCATAAGCTCTTTTGCCCAACATCCATCGTCATGATGCAGTCACCATCTCTTCATATCATGCTCGCCGTGGTCTTTTCAGCCTCGGCTCATCTCCTTCCTCGCTGGACACCTGATGCAGTTGCTGTGGTTGACCTTGCGGTAGACCGTGGTGAACCGCAGCATCTGGGAAGCGGGGTGATCTACGGTATCCCAGATACTCCTAATCAGATTCCCGATCACTTCTATACCGATATCGGCCTTCATTAGTTCCGAGCTGGTGGTGCTCAGATGGGCGCTCCGAACCGCGGGTGGGTTTGGGGCGAGCTTGACGGACGATGGGACTCGGCAATTAGCAACTATCGAACTGCTCGAAAATATGACGGCAAATTCCAGCTACTGCTACACGATCTTTGGGGAACTGATCATGCTGACGAGTCCATGACCTGGCCCGGTGACAATGGGGACTGGTCTGACTACGATCGGTTTCTTGACACCGTTGTTGATAGAATCGTTGCCAACAACATGATCCCTGGGTTGCATATAGACATCTGGAACGAACCTGAATGGGGCTTCTGGTTGAGGTCACAGTCTCAATGGTTGGATCTTTTTGGTCGAACATTTAAGAGATTCCGGTCAGACCTCAGTGTCATGTTTGTTTTAACTCGGACTAACAAATGTTTAGGGACGATCCTAACCTCAATTCACTTCCCATAATTGGACCCTCGCTCTCTTTGCCACCCGAAGAGGATAATACTTGGTGGACAAACTTCCTCAACTACGTAGCGGTCAACAACACAGCGCCAGATCATTACTCGTGGCACCACATCGAAAGTCTGGACAATCCCGCCAACGACCTGCAAAACAGCCTTGTCACCTTTGAAAAGATGCGCTCTGCAGCAGGGGCTCCCAAGAAGGAGATAAACATCAATGAGTATCTGAACCTGGCGGATGAACTCAACCCAGTAGCAACTGTCTGGCACCTTTCTCGCTTCGAGCGATACAACGTGCCTGGTCTAAGAGCAAATTGGCGCGGTGGCGAGAACGGCAGTCATCTACGAGATTTTCTGGCAAGCCTCATCTGGCGGGATAATTCGGATCTACCATACCACCCAAATGGCGACTGGCAAGCGCTGAAGTATTACAAGACGAATATGACGGGCCATCGTGCCGGAACAACGGGTTCTGAGGACAGGCGATTTGACGTCTACTCCACGGTTGGGGACAAGATCCGCATTCTTGCCGGTGTCCGAGTCAAGACGGGAACTTGGGCTCTGACCATTAAGAATCTTAGCGCGGCTGGTCTGCCTCCATCTGGAACCCTTGCTATTCAAACTTGGGGATTTACCTATGATGTCCCGGAAACAGAGCTTGAAGCTCCGACCAACCGTGGGGTGGCAACTCATTTCTATTCCAACGACGAAATCACGATAGCAATTTACCAGACTGAAGAAGATTGGAAAACAGCATGGGCCTTTGAATTCGACATTTAATACTAAGGTAGTACACTAGTATATACTTGCTAAGAAATATCCGATCTGGAGGGAATCAAGTATTAGTCGATGAGACGCCTGTTGGGAAGCTGGTGTGTTTTCTTTCTTCTCTAGGTAGTTAAGGCTCGAACGACCTAGCTACTCATCGTGTAGTTTTATCTTGATGTAACTTCTCCTAGCTCTTTTATATTTTACACTTTACAATATTTTTGCTTTGGTTGGCAATGGAATATGTATTACTTTCCTCCTTCACAATGTCCAAAGATTGAGATATAGAGTAAGGTGACGAGGTTTCCGTGAACTCTCAGACAGCAGTACTACACGAACGAAGAGCGATGATGGCAGCCTTTATAAAGACCAAAGTTACAATAATGACATCGTACTAAGCTCTAACTAATAGAAAGTTAGTATCCGAAACATCTTTGGGCCCTTGGCAGCAGGTGCATTTTTATCTGGCACCCCTGTGTGCCTAGGATTGCCTCCCTCGGTCAATAAAGCATGTACACGAAGAAGCCTAGCCATCTAGCCTCGCTCAACGCGAAACCATGCCGACAGATCCCACTGCCAGTCGTCAATATTTTGGGGGTCTCCGAATGTCTTGAGTGATCTCCTGAGATATCTGTAGTCGCCATCCACAATCTGCTCCCCGTGGGCGAACGTGGCGGTTGGCCGAGCAAACCACTGAGTTGCTGCTCGCGGAAACCTCCTAAGTGGAAAATCAGTGACGACAAACACCGTTCCGTCTCCCGTGGTTCTAAAGTGGCCGTGGAAGTTGTTTTCTCCAGGTACAGGCGGCCAAGTCCAGTTTTCCGGAGCCCAGTTTCTATCCACAAACTATACATCACGGGTCATTAGTCCCGTTTACACGGCAGAATATGGCAGAATATTTGTAGGGAGACACTTACATCGATGCTCGCTTCGTTTGTTGACCACGTGATCATGAACGGCGCATATGGGACGCTTTCCGAGTTGAACGAGTAGGTTTCGCCATCCACCATTGCCTCCCCATTCTCATTCAAGAACGGCCGACTATCACCACCCCAATGGGTAAAGTTGTTGATCGAACCGTGTATTCCTGTTGGGTAGAGGGATAATTAGCACTAAACACACGTGCTGGGAACCTCCTTTGAGAAATATCTCACCCATGTACACGACACGAACATCCTCGCCATTATCTCCAGAAATAGCGATAGCACCTCCATAGACCGGGAATCTAGCTGTGTTGTCCGCAGAGGGCTCTTTGAATGTGACTTCAAAGTTGGCCGTTTCTCCGGGTCCAACCACAAGATCCGTGGTAGAAAGCTCAACGCTGGCAGCGTCTTCAGCTTCTCTGGAACGAGCGGGCTGAAGATCAACCCGATCGGTGTCGACATTTCTCGAGAAGAATGTCGGCTCAACTCTGTGGCTTAGCCGATAGGTGACCTGCTCTTTTCCATTATTCGTCACCTGGATTTCATGGGTCGCTTCAAAGTGATCCGTGTCGTTGAGATGAATGTTGGGCGGATTCACGGACGTTGAGAAGCGGACTGCCTTCACCGCGTCCACTAGGCCTGCCCCCTGCTGTGCGATAGATCTAAACCCGTAATAAAGAGTCAGCCCCGGTGAAAATCTAACATCTTCTAGTTGTTATGTCTAAAGCGAGGACACTTACGCAAGTGAATCCGATCCGTCGGGATGCTTAATGGACCTGGCACTAGTGATGATCCGACGGAGCGCGTATGCCGCGGCGTCATCCCTTTCTGAGCGGGTCCCATGGGCCTCGAGCACTAAAGCAGAAAGTCCGGCGATCTAGTGTCAGGCAAGAGGGGCCCTATCAGTATTGTGAGGTACTGAAGGTGATCATACCACTTACGTAGGGTGCTGCCATGCTAGTTCCGGAAATGGTAGTCCAGGTGCCGTCCAACCAGGTATTGTAAATTGAGCCTCCTGTAGTTTCGTCGCGTCAGCATAAATAGAAAGATATGTCAGGGCCTAATACCTGGTGCAGATACTTCTGGCTTGAGCCGCGCGTCGATTGTTGGTCCCCAGGAGCTGAAGTCGTTTAGCCTCCCACCGGCCTGACTGGGTCTCTCGGCAGCCAGAGGGGCCGAAGTAGCGTTGAAGATGTAGGTCAGATTATGGCCGTCCTCATGTTGGCTGACCAGCCAGTCTCCATCTTGGTAGCTGATGACGGCAGCTATTTCAGTGTTAGTCACAACACCAGCAGTCTCAAGTGACCAGGTAGGTTCAGGGACTAAGCTCACAGCCTTTTGGTTGAATCTCTGGATCGTACATTATCCGACCCGGTACCGTGTACTCGGCGTCTTCAAAGTTCCACCAGAAGACCCAGTCGACTTTGTTGTTGAGGCGGTTGTCATGGCTCTGCCATTGGCAGGCAGGGTCACGACTGGTCCTGTTAGCGCGCGGCACTTGAACATGGTGGCAGGCTACTTACGGCAACACAATCAGGTTCTCGTCAGGGATCGTCGGGATAGGGTTGCCAACCCAGCAAGAGTGGAACTCTCGCGTGTCTCCTTCGACCCAGGAGGCGGAAACATTGCCTGACAAGTTGAAGGGCCTGAGGTCGCTGCTAACATAAACCTTGAGGTATTCAGCATTAATAACGGGTCAGATACGGCGTTGCAGAATTTCTCTTACAAATGTCCTAGAGTCGCCGCTCGTTGAGTGTGCAGTCACTTCGTAAGCTGCTAAAGCGTCATGTTCAATGCTTCCGACGGTAAGACCACCGAAGTTGTTTCCCAGATCCGTTGTGAAGAATGGTCCTAAAAACAGCCGTTAGTGGCTTTTGCTTTGTGCTGTCTGCAAAGAGTTCATACCATTGTTGCCCGAGTTACCGGCCGCAGCGACGACCATAACGCCCTGAGCCTGAATCCTCGACAAAACAACGGCAATAGCCGACTCTGGGAAGCCACGTGACGACCCCAAGGAACCGTTTATCACATCGGCACCATCCTCGTAAGCTCGAAGAAACGCCGCGATGGCCATGCCCTCAGTTGTTCCGTCAGTACAGCCAAAGATCTTGTAGCCCCGAAGGCGGGCCTTGGGCGCAACACCCTTCAGAAACTCATCATCGGCACCAATGATCCCCGCAACGTGAGTTCCGTGCCCGAAGCAGTCTTTGGGATCCGGAGAATTACCCACAAAGTCCCATCCGCTCTCGACCTTGAAGCCAGCACCCAATCCTCCGCCGAGGGCGGGATGAGTGTAGTCAATGCCACTGTCCACTACCGCAACAATGACGCCCTCACCCAAGTGGTCTAGATCGTGTACTCGTGACACGTTTGTCTCGCGGTGAGGATCCCAGAAGGTCAGATTGGTAGGCGAATCCAGGATTTCGATGTCTTCGGGATCGATGCCGAGAGTGATGTAAGCTTCAGGCCACACGTTCTTTACCTCAGGAAGACTCTGGAGTTGTTCTATGTCCTCCTCAGTAGCATTGGCGAACTCAAGCGATGCTCCATGGAAAATCTCCGACGTGTAACTGAAAGCGATGTCCACGTCGGAGCCGGCGTCCTGAAGTTCGGCCACGAATTCATCAGTGTCCTAGCAATGAAATCTGTTATTTGTGATATCCTAGCATGGGGAGTGCTCAGAGACATACGGGAGTCCCATCGCGCTTCCTAAACTTGGCCGAGCCGACATCGGAGAACTCAACGATATATCTCGTAGGACGGAATAGTTCGTCCACTGGAAGCTTGGTCTCGTTAGTTTGAGCAGCGACCAAGGCGCTCCCGAGGAGGGCCGAGGCTCCAATCAACACTTCAGGCTTCATTTCGTCAACAGAGTTCCGAAAACTGCGTACGAATTGGAGTTGGGCCTCCTACACAGAATCCGAGGCCAGGGTTTAAATATCTCAACCTTTCAACACTGCCACTCTCCCAGGTTTAAATCCGAGCCGCCCGACATATCACGCGATAGGACTCGGTGCAACTTGACACGGCCGGGGCCTTTATTAATGAGCAGGGATGATTCAATTTAGCAAATGTTTCGCAAGGTTTCCCTTCTCAGGGTTCTCAATGCCAGCAGCAAGTTTACAGGGCAAGATGTCATATAATACCTCACTCTAATCCAGCCTATCTGATCAGCAAACTAAGCATTGCCATCATGTTCATGCTTCCGGAAGGTTCTGTCTCAGTCAATAGACGACTATTCCCTCCATTTACTCAGTCAAAATTAGGGGCTCTTTCGCTGTGAATTGTCGGCTAATGTCCAGATACCCCTATGGAAATGCAGGCACGCGATTGATAATGCATTACACAAGTGACGCGTTATATGTGATTAAGACACCTACCGCATTCAGGCCAATGATCCGTGGCCAAGCCTATCGCTTCGCCCTATGATGATAAGCGACGGGACACATGATCGGATCATATTTAGAGTTGAACAATTAGGTTGGTGATCCGGGACGGGAGACAAACACCCGAACAACACCTGCTTCGTGGGGTGGCATCAAGTAATCTTATCAACGGAGATGGTAACTGTATTTGACCAGGATCACGTCATTTCACTGTCACTTTCCTCTCTTGAATGCCGACCCAGGGTTGTGTCCCCCGCGTCGTGGTGAATCGGCGTCTTGGCACCAGAGAATCGCCAGCCTGAGTTCCGGTATCGGGCAACCCGGAGACGTTTGGTCCGTTCCAGTCGAGGAAGCGAACCCAAAGAGGAGAGTCGGTGCCGGTTGAATCGACCTTGCTCCTGCTTTAAACTTGCATTTTGCATAAGTAATAGCAGTAGCAAGTATTCGCTCAACGGTTTCCATTAGAGTGGGGGCGTAGGTTCATGATCGCCAAAAGGCCGCGGAATCCACGGAACACGGGTATGCTACCTGCAACATAGATTATCGAATTCTTTGTCAGATTTTATAAACCAGAGGCAAGACCCGCGCTGAGAGGATGATTAATGGTCGGAGTAGAAGCATAAACGTAGTCAGGCTAATCAGAAGGACCATTGGCGACAAGGGCTCGCAGGCCTCCTCTACATCGAACGGGGCGGTAGTGAGCTCGAGAACTTGTATAAGCCCTCGATATGAAAGAGCTTGTAGATCTCAGCCACTCTGATGTGCAGGCTTCAACGACTGTGGAATGGTCCAGCTGGGGGTAGATGTTCAGATGCGTAAATCTTTCAACCTTACTACTCTTGCTATATGCCTTCTCTGTTGTTTGAGGCTGAACGGCACTGTCGTGCGCTTCCTAGATGCGATTACAAACGAGATCTTTAGTAGTCGGGTTTATGCACTAATCCACGTAATCTCAAAAGTCGGTTGCCCCTTCTTGGTGAAAGAAGACAGTCGACTTTGTACCAGGTAACCCGACTATTCTTGGTTGCAAGAGTCACAATTCTAGATTGTTATATGAGCCAGGGCTGCAAAGGGCTGAGCTCTTACCCCATTATTCATGAACAACCAGGTAAGATGGGGCTCAATCTCTCTGGTCACGACTGTTTGTGGTTGTGAAAGTTGAAACTGAATCTTGAGACCTATTATTCAAGCCTGAAGTACCTGTTTTCAAGCGTAGCCTGAAACAAAAACCACAAACGTCGTGTTTGGAAGTAGCAATCAATCACATATCGCTCATATTTCCAGCTTTGAGTTGGTACTCCGAGTTATGGTATTCAGGCTCCACACTGCGAACGCGACTGACCTGGACAGCGCGTGTGTGAAACGCGTCGTCCTGAGACGCGAATAAAAACATGAAGAGTGGTCGGCCCCACTTGCACGATTTCGCCAATCTTGAGTCAGGTCAGATCATCCTACGGTTCCTACCCTGTATCATACTGCGGTGGAATCCAAACCATAGAACAGTTCACATGTGTCACTCAATCGTGTGCTTTGGATAAATTTAAACCATTCAATCTTGGTGGCCATCGAATCCCTAAGAAGAAGAGCACATTTCTATCTATTTCTATGGCTTCATTTTGACCGTCTTGATATTCAATGCAGAAGATATAGAGTGTTAAGTGAACCACCGACAAGCAACATTGTTGGTCCCACCAAGTCGACCAGCTGGGGGGAATTCTAATTAGCGCAATGCTGGAAGTGGTATTGGATTTTGACCTCTGACCTACCTGCTTAGTGTTAAGGTGTCTGTGGCAGATTTCGTTCTTGTATTACTGTAGTAGCAGATAGCGCGGGTTCCTCTGCCGTTATCTGTCATCACCTTAGCTTCCCACACACGATTCTCCTCTGGCTGTGATTGGAGCCAGAGACGCCCACCTTTACAGTTTATCCCTATTCACCCCCACCCTGCTTGCACATTCTGGAATACCGGTCTGATTGCCCGAAACTCTAAATCAACCCGTCGCGTCTTCCTTCTCTAATTACCATCCTGGGCTGCTACCAACTCGATGTTTCCATCATCCACCCAGATGTAAATGTAGGTATAAGTTTTCCTGTAAGACAGAAGAAGGAATTTGTACCACTTGGGGTTCATCCTATAACCATTCACTGAGCCAGTCTTCGATTCCCACGTTCAATTACCCTCAGCCAGTCTTCGTATGAAATGCTCAGCCCTGCCAACATAGTACTCCATGAACCTCCCCCTTCGGAAGGAGCCAATTCCAACACGCCCAAGAGATGTAAACCAGACAGGGACATCACTGCTATACCTCTCTTGTCGATAAGGCAGCCACAATGCGGCCGCTCTGGGCTATGTCTTCACGCTAAACCGTATTACTCAGATGCTCCAGCATTTCCCTTACATCAGACTCCGCGTTCTCCAACTGGATTTCCAGCTTCTCCCCGCTATAATCGCCAGGCAAGTCCCACGGTGCGATCCGAACAGCTAGAGTCTCTAGCCAATAGTTCCGGTTCCAAAAGTTTGAACCAAACCCCGCAGCTGGTGTAGCAACCCCGTTCTTCCTCAAACGTTCCAAGTACGTGTTGTAGAACACGCTCGGAAAATCTCCTTTATTGCCGATAGAGTCATTTAAGAACTCTTCCACAGTAGGGAAGAAGCCACTGAACTCGAAATCCACAATGCCGGTTATGCGCGGAGGGTGACCGGATATGAGAATATTGCGAGGAGAGAGATCGTAGTGAGTGAAGACAAACTCGCTAGGATCCATGTCTTTACCGCTACCGAGGTCGAGCTTCGGGAGGGTGTCGCGGATGAATGCTTGGATGGGCACGATTAGATGTCGGCTGCGAGCAAAGGAGTCGGTCGTTTGAAGCCGCGCCAAACTTTTCTCCAGCTTGGTTTTGTAGTAGTCATTTATATGAGTGATCGGATCGGTAGTGTTGATACCTATGTGCAGGGCTCCATGTATCGTTGATTCGTTGTCTGCTCCGTCATAATTGAGGCCAGGAAGCCGAATGTTTCCGCAGTAGTTCTGGGTTGGAATATTTTGCCGCCAGCAAGCAACAATGTCGCCAAGTTGGTTCGCCAAGCTCACCATGATCGCATCATCCAAATCCGCCTCTGAAAGCGGGCTTCCAGGCAGTCTTGTCATCAGAATCCATCCACCATGGGTGAGTGAATCCAATCCTGTAGGCATGTCTATAGAGCAAGATCCGGACCGGAAATGCGTCGCAAATGTTGCAACATGCCCATCCTCAGACCACGCAAGAGCGCGCGGCGCAGGCACACTCGGGCAATGTTTCTGGACAAGTCTGAAGCATGAGACTTCGTTTTGGATTTTGTTGGGTCCAAAGAACCGCCCGTTGACCTTGAGAATGAGCTCCTGCACAGCCTGTTTCTCGACGGCGGGTTTTTGAAGCTCGAGGTAGTAGATCCGATTGTTGTAGGACTTGCCGAATGAGGCCTGCATCACCGATATCATATCATAGTCAGGGAAGCCGAGCCCTGCGATGATCTCGATCTCCTCCCGCAATATCTGCACACCGGCGGTTGGTTGGTGGGGCGGGGTCGTGGGCCGGTCCTGGTCGAGATGCTCCATTCTATTCTTCGCCACCAGCTGTGTTGTTTAATCAAAAAGCTATCTATTCGAAATTCTTTTACAAAGAAGTGAACGGTATAAGTACATGTCTTCAGGACAGAAGAAAGTATCAACTGCGGGGAAATTGAATGTGGAAGATGTTGCACGCCATCAGTGACTCATCCGGTCTGGACATGATACTGATTGACGGATCGTTTTTCAGTGGTATTATCCTAGATAATTGGCCTCATCATTACTCTCCGTCGGTAAGGATCACCAGATTGACGCTGAGTTAAAACCGCTGCTGCTGTATCGTGACTCTGAGGTTTCTCTGCGTATCAGAGAGCTGCGCAGGGGTTTGGGTTGGCCCACTTGTTGGGGTAATACGTCATAGGTTTCATGAGAGTTGCGAGAGGGACATTTAGTTGCTTAGCTTTGGGATTTCTTCCTTGGTTTTACAAGTGAGCTTTGAAACTTGACTTGGTTATTCAAGTGGTAGTTTCTTGATTTCAACTTTGATAATGACCTTTTGACCCCGAGGTTCTCGCACAGTTGTCCCTAGAAGATTGGCAATTGCTGCCAAGTGAACATCTCCTACTGAACTAGAACCTAATTGGGCTGTGCCGTAGAAGCACTGTCCTTTAGGCTGCTGGGCTCTTGCTAACATGCATCGTTGAGGGATTACGGAGACCTCTTGGCTGCTTAGCTCATGTTTACAAGTGCACCTTGTCTCAGGTATAGGCTCAGCTGCGCAGCAAACAGCCATTTTGAGATATTGATGTGGATAGGTAGGGCTGTTTGCGGGCCAATCGCGAAAGTTGGATATGGTGTGTCCTGCATAGGCGGCCCGTTCTGCAGGGATCGGGTATCTCGACGGTCTGCTACGATTCGTCGCTCTGATTTGCCACGACATCAACGCATCTCATTGTAACCCTTTGCGCGCCAACGGCTCTTGGATTGCCCACTGGGTAGCAAAAAACACGAGACACTTCCACACACATTACTATGGTCGACTGTCTTGTGTTTTCTAAGACCCACTAGATTGCGTCTCAGGATCTTGGCGGCCTGGTATAATAAGCCGTCGATGGCCCCTAAGAGGAGGAATCCTTTCTCATTGAATCACCTCGAGTTACGCGCCTGCCCACCATGACTCTCACCGATGTTCATCTTGACGGCCCGACCTTGTACGTGGCTCTGTTTATCATTGGGGTCCTCCTCCATCTTTTTGTCCTACGAAAAGGCGAGTGGGACCTCTGGACGGCCAGATTTCTGGGGGCCTGGGCCATCTACCAAGTGGCTCTACCGTACCTCTTCATTCGATATGGAAACGTTTCATATTGGGAGGCACTTGTGGCTACTAACAAGTATTTCCTTACATTTTCCACCGGAATTACCACCAGCATCTTGATTTACCGGTCGTCGTTCCATCGGCTGAACCGCTTCCCTGGCCCATTCAAAGCTCGGCTTTCTAACTTGTACGGCACCGTGTTGACAGTAAAAGAAGAGCGCCTATATGAGGAGGTTCAAAAGCTGCACCGCCAGTATGGAGACATTGTCAGAATTGGTTTGAATCCCCACATTGAGCACGTTGAACAAACCTGACTTGTCCAAGGACCTTCGGAGCTATCCATCGCAACCCCAAAAGCGTTTCGCATCATCCACGCCAATAATTCCCCAGCAATCAAAGGGCCCTTTTACGACATCGCCGATCCTTGGACCAATCTCCTGGCGGACAGAAACAAGAAGGAACATGCCCGTCGACGGAAGGCGTGGGATAAGGCGTTTAATGCAAAAGGTACCTCCTCGTCCACCTGATTCATCGACAAAGAAAGGCTAATGAATTTAACAGCTCTGCGGGACTACGAGCACCGCGTTGTAAAACACACCAAGCAACTTACTGATCAATTGGACAAGATGAAGGACAAGCCGTTTAACGTAGCTCAGTGGATCGGCTTCTACACTTTCGACATCATGAGTGACCTTTCCTTTGGCAAGAGCTTCAACATGGTCGCGAACGGAGTAGAACACGACTTTTTAACGCTCTCACACCAAACTCAAACAATTTTGGGCACTTTGAGACGGCTTGTCTGGTTGTTCCCGGTGTTCAAGGCAATACCGGGCCTGAATAATAACTACCTGACCTTTCAGGCCTATCTGAAGGCCCAGGTTGAGGCGAGGCGAAAGGTAAGCCTCCTTTTAGATGAAGGACTATTTTAACTCGGTCTAGAACAAACCACCAGTGCCAGACGTGTTTTCCTGGATTTTGGAGGATTTTGACGCCATCGAGAAGCCCACAAAGCAGGACTATCACAAGCTCTACGGCGATGCCCATCTTATCGTCGTCGCCGGCAGGTAAGATTACGTTTCGAATTTTTTTTTACCAAGTGCTCATCCCATACAGTGACACCACGTCCGCCACCACCAGCTGCTTGCTGTATGAGCTCGCTCGTCACCCGCAGGTTTACAGTCAGCTCCAGGCTGAAATCGATGCCTACAAGAAGAGTCACGAGCAATCTGATCAATCTTCATTGGCCCAGCTCAAGTACCTTCAAGCGTGCATTGATGAGTCGCTCCGCCTTCATCCCGTCTTGCCGTCAGGGGTTCAGAGGATGACGCCTCCGGAAGGGATGCAGATTGATGACGTTTTCATTCCGGGCGATACCATTATTACCAACCCTTCTCATACTATGCACCGTGGTACGTATCACCTATCTTATCGCGTTATTTCTTACTGATGTGTTTAGATGAGCGGTGCTTTGCGTGCCCTGATGAGTTCATTCCCGAACGCTGGACTTCTAGACCGGATCTTGTGAAGGATGCTACTGTCTATGCTCCATTTATGGTTGGTAAGATAACCCTCACCTCGTCACAGTCCCCAGCTAACAAGTCAAGGTCGAGGCGCGTGTGCCGGAAAACAGCTGGGCCTTATGGAAATGCGCTACGTCCTCACGGAGATTTTGTCGCGATACAATATTGGTTTCGCTCCAGGGGCCAATCCACAGGCATTTTCCGATGGATTAAGAGATTGTTTTACTTTGGAATTGCCTAAGTTGGAGATGGTGTTTACTTCGAGGACCTAAACTGGAGGAGAACAGGGGTTTTGGCTTGAATTCATAACATTCTCCTATATTTTACGAGATAGCTTGCAGAAATAGTTTGTCCCATTTTGAACACCACCCTTTGTTTTCTCTTCTGGTGCATCCTATTTTTGGGGCCGACGACGCGTTCTGGCTCTGACGGAGGGTAGCAACAAAGCGTGGGGATTCAACCTGGAAAAGTGACCAGGGAGTGACTCCGCCCTGTTCACCAATGCTACCCCTCCCTGGTGGTGATCTTATCCTATTGGAGGACCAACGCTGAGGTTGCGTCTCCTCACGTGCATCGCGCCATGAGAGCACCCAGAGGCTTTGAACCAACAAACATACGGACTCAAGTACATTAAGCGCTCACATCCCCACTACTTGAAACCTCGTTCTTTCACCAAAAGCAACCGCCGCTATTACCAGGATGAGTCTGCCTTCACAGACCGCATCTCTGGAGCTGCTGCCTCCAGAGACCTTGCTTCCAATCGTCACGAGCCTTCCGGGTCTCGACACGCTCTGGAACTTGCTGAGGGCTTCTCCTCATATCTGGCGCCTCTTCAATGACCATGCCCTTTTTATCACCGAAGGAATTCTCAGCGGCCCCAACTCGATACTGCCACACGGGATCGCAGAAGCCGTCCGGGCTGTCATACTTGCACGCTCAAAGGCACTCCCTTTTCGAAATCTGCGCGAGTTCCAGGTTCAGTTCTTACGCAGCGTATTTCCTGTCTTCAAAAAGAGCAATGAAAAAGAAAAGTACATTACTTTGGGCCCTGAACTTTTGTCTGCCGCGGCACCCCCCGTGGTGGTTCTTCGATCCGTTATTGCAACAGCTCACCAAATCACTGCCCTTTCGCAAGCATGCTTGATGTCTTACCTCGAACGGGTGAGAGACCCTAGCTTTAGGCCCCTGCACCCTGTTGACCCAAACATTCGTTACACTCATGGCTATGGACCCGAAGATAGACGCGTTCCAGCATGGGATCGCGTGTTTGACGGTGCACCTGTCAAGGTGGTTGATGCAGGTCAGCCGAGCTGGGTAGAGGAAATGCGAGTCGTGCGTGCTCTATGGGTCATACAGCTTGTGGGTGAAGTGTATCGCCAGACAGACGCCTTGGGCTGGCCGACCGAGGACGTCAAGACGCTGAGCCAGATGAGTCCGGCTGTGTTGGTCGACAGACTTGACGGTTACCTTGCTATGAGAAAATCCGAAGAGGTCAGGTCTTTGATGCACTACTTGGCGACCCTTGGAGAGGCGACGCAGGATACATACTACCGATTGCCCCGGCCACCTCCGAGTGCGAGATGGATCACGGCGTCGCCCAACCGAAACGAGGAGTTCTTGAGACTCCTTCGCTATAACCCGGATGGTACTCCATTCATGCTTCCGGCCCAAACTGACGACTACAAATGGGGTCAAACTGAGAAGGCGTTGGCAAGAGAAGCTCTTGGAATGAAGATTTTTAGATACCTCACGAGACAAGATTCCTTCCTAGCATCGCCAATTTCAGGTGTAAAGTTCGACTCGTTCCGCCGCCTCGGCTTCGCGTTCTGGGATGAGTGGAGGATGCACCTTTTGGGCATGGCCAGTGGCATCAAGAACCGCGCCGCGGCCCATGATGCATTTTACTTCTTTGCGTGGGAAAGCATCTTACCTCCTGACGAGGTAGAAGGTCTTAAGAGCGAACTGCGGGAGAAAGGGCGCATTGAAGAGCAAAGGCACAACGAGCTATCTCAATAAGTCCAATGCTACTGATGCGTAAGATAGAAACCAGGCACATTCAGATAGTTAATTCCAAGCCTTGAAGGGCTTTTCTCGAGTTGAATGGTTTAGAACCGATGACAGAACCATTCCCTCATACCTCCACAACCCCGACGCCATACAGGGCATTGATGATATGCCAAAGTTGATCAAGCGTCGGTAACGTGCAATAGAAGCATGATTTTCAGATCTTCGTGAGCCGTTGTAATGTCCTCTCCGTCCTCTTCAGCCACCTCATAGCTTCCCTCGGGGAGAAATATGTCAACTTCGTTGATGGTCCTGACCCCGAGTCGCTCCTTGTGGTTGATCAACAAAAAGGCTGCCCCGGATCCGTTAGGGCTACCGAGTACACCGAACAATTCGTTTGAGTCGGATTCGAGAGTGAGTGTTATTCTGTCGCGCCACGTGCCGATCCTTGTTCCTTTTTCATCCCGTGCGTGCTTGTTAAGGATAGCTTGGAATATAACCTTCAGAGTAGTCTCGTTTGAGATTTGAGCCCGAATAATGTATTTGAGGGTATCGACTGCCCCTCCCGTGACCTTGTACTATTACCACCCGGGTGCTAAAGTCAGACGTTTGTCGTTTGTAAGGGGTAGTCCAAAAGATTGTGGGTTTGCTTACAAACTGCATCCAAGCCGCATCACTCCACTGAGATTCGACGTCAGCAGGGTACAAAAGATGAGGCCTCCGTTCTCAAGGACCTGGATCCTTGGTTTCCATACCTGTCGGATGTTCGTAGCAGGGGCCTTAGGGTCCTCATCTGCATCTTTCAGGGCCGCACCAATCCCATAGTTGTTATCCGCAATTATGACACCGGGGTTTCGAACAAAGGAGTTTTGAAAATATGCCCCTGTGGCCTGGAGATGAAATTACTTGTGTCAGAATTGTCTGATCCCTGTAGTAAAATTTGGGCCTGAGTTCCAGCTTAGTTAGATAGTCTGCGGGAGTGACCTACCTGGCCATCCTTCGCAGTACCAAGCTTGCGTTGAACATTCTGATCGATGAGTGAGATTGGATCGCTGTAGATCGTTACGCCCACATTGTGGTGCCAATGCTCATGGCGGAGGTCAATGGGCACTCCAAGAGCCCCCAATGCCTCATTCAACCTGTCACCAAAGAGGCCTGCACTCGCTTCGGCAGCTTGCCAACCTTCATAATCTTCCAAACCATTTATCTGCAGGAATGGCTTGGACTCTAACGAATCTCCCTTATTGGCAGCCTGGGCAGCTTCTTGAGACATGCCCATCCGACAATGTAACGTATGTCCCTTGTCGTGGGCCTTGTTGTAATCATCGTTTGCCCGCTTGGTGAGGTTCCCAATCGCATTGTCGTGAAAATCACCATCTGTGGTAAAAACACGGGGATTCAAACGAGGTTTGTGCGAAGACCCAGCATTGGGGAGCAAGATGAATGAGACAAGAAGAAACGAAATGAAAGTGAAGGTGGCCCTCCACGAGAATTGGCGTCTTGTATCCATCGTGGATGAAGATGGCATTGCAACGAAGTTGTACAAGATAGAGGGAAGATGGCAGAGACTTCGGTGAATTCTTGGGTTGGGAATAGCTGCATAATTATAGCATTAATGGCCGGAACGGAAGAGACTTCATCTTAGTCTGGAAACCGAGCCCCTTAGCAGGACTACCTGGGGATTGGAGGAGGATGGCATACCAAGGCTGAGTTCGCATCATTGCTACACCCCATCATGAAGGCTGTTGGTTACATGGTTGCACCGACCCTCTTTGTTTAGTGCTGTTGGTAGCGGGTTTTCGCCCCCAACGAAACGTCGGTCACAAGCCTGCCGATCTTTGCAGGTTTGTTAGAATATCTGTTGGTTGGTCGGAACCAACATCCATCAAAACTGGGGCTCGTATTCACCCCGGGGCGACACACCATGTTCTGATTGGTGCCTATGAGTTAAGCGAGACCAAATAGTAGACCAGTTGTTTCAGGACTTCTCCCGAAGGAATGTCCAGCTGCTTGTATGTATTTACCACGCCACAAATGAATCATGTTGCAACCAACAGCGCTGCATGAAGGCATTCCTGATGCTGGAGCCAACAACAGCGAGGCAGACTGCAGCTAGACTCACAACCAAAGGATCTGCCGCCAAAGGTCCCTGCATAGCTCCACAGCGGCCGGCGTTTATCTCGGTAGTTTATTTCAAGCTTATCCTTTAGCCCCCATTGCGCCATTTACCGCGCCTCGCATCACAATGCGCCCTCAGTAATCCCGATCTTGATAACAGCCGCAACAAATTAAGAGATATGGCACGGAGACAAGTGCCTAGTCACGACTTATTACTATCTCTCTCATGCATGCTGCATATTGATCCTACGCATCAGTGGATGTGATGAGACTAGCAATTCATGTCTCAGGACCAGACGTCACATCCGAAGGTTCCGTTGGGCCTTTGTCTCTGGCAAGGCAGTTCTTTTCCTTAATTAGCCAGTTGGGCATTTTGAGCTGTAGGACACGGACCTGCCTGGGCTTTGAGCTATTTCACAACCAACAGCGCCGGACTTCGGACCCCAATAGGTCCCCGAATCCTTCTCCACGTTATCCTTGAACTAATACGACGGAACCAACACTCCATCACCACATACCCAACCCAACCGATGAGACACACTCGCGATCCATGAAGCAACATCCCAATTAGCAGCAGAGGATTCTCGTGATTAATCTCTTGCGTAGTGGAACGACCGAATCCCACTCTGTTGGTTTCCTGCTGCGCCGCTGTATTCCCTGCCGAATTGTGCCTCAATATCCTGGAATCAACAACTTTGCTGCATCATCCAACATGAAGGAACCGCAAGATGGGAGAGGGGCAGTGTTGAGGAGCATTTGGGGGCCACGGCAGTTGCAACGCCGAGTCCAAGCAACCAAAGGTCCTCTTCACTTTCATGAGAGGCTGACATATAAGCGTTGGGGAAAACCGCACAAGTTAGTCGAGCAGCATCATTCACCCCCCTCCTTCTATAGATCGCTCTCAAGTTACATCCGAAGACATCGCTTCTCTTTATTTGATATTATCATTCCCTATGGCGTGTCCCACGCTTCGGAGCGCCGTCACCTTGGTGGTGGTTCTCGTGGCACTCATAGCACCTCTTGCCTCTGCACTTCCGAGTCTCCGTATCATGCCCCTCGGAGACTCAATCACCAGAGGCAACGGCTCGAAAGACCAAAAGGGCTATCGAAACCGTCTTCGTGAGAAGCTTCTCGGTCGAGGCACCTCGGTAGACATGGTTGGCAGCCTGAAGCACCCTCTCACTGGCATGGCGGACAATGACCACGAGGGCCATAGTGGAAAGGTCCTCGCACAGATCAACACGTACTGGAGGCGGTCGATAGCGGCTCGCCCTAACGTGGTTCTGCTGCATGCTGGCACCAACAACATGGATCTGGAAGAGGATCTCGAAGGCTCTCCTCACATGTTGGCGACAATCATCGACGGCCTCTTCCAGAACGCCCCTGATGCCACTGTCCTTGTTGCTCCGGTCATCTGGGCAAACAAGCCTAGAATGCAGCAGAACACTAATCGCTTCAACCTACAGGTTATTGCTATCATTGAGGAGAGGCAGAAGGCCGGGAAGCACGTTCTTGAAGTTCCGATCGACATCACTGCGGCTGATCTTTGGGATGAAAAACACCCGAATGACAGCGGCTACGAGAAGATGGCCAACGCTTGGTTGAAGGCCATCCTCGAGGCCGACGAGCGAGGCTGGCTGAAGACCCCTGTTGTTCGGGACGCTGCCGGCCTACCAGGTGTCGGTCTTGGTGTTGGTGGAGGGAGTGGCGGCGCCCAGGAAGAGATCGAGGGAAGGATCTGGAAGAAGAAGGGCACTGTCTTTGAAGGCTTCCGCACCTGGGAATCTGTCGGTCCCATCAGCGGATCTGCTGAGAACGCCAGCCGCGACAAGGTGATTCTGGCTGACCTCAACGGCGACGGCATCGCCGACTACATTCTTGCTGACAAGGACGGCACCATACGAGCCTGGATCAACGGAGGCAAGCCCAATGACTGGACGAGTTTAGGCAAGATCAATCCAGACTGGAAGTCAATCAAGGGAAACATGATACGCCTCGCTGATGTCGACAATGACGGCAAGGCAGACCTGATTGCTTTGTATGAAGATGGGGCAGCTAAGGTCTGGAAAAACGTCGACAACGGAAAGAAGTTTGAGTCTCTCGATTCAAAGTGGGCAACTGGCCTTGAGTCGAGAGACAAGGTCTTCTTTGAAGATATTGATGGTGATGGGTATGCCGACTATGTCATCGTCTACGGTGGCGGTTCTGTCAAGTGGGCACGTAATACGCACAACAACGGCAAGGATAGTAGCAAGAAGAACTGGGAGGCTGAGGAGACGATTGCTCCCGGTCCCGCTGGAATACCGGCCAACTCAGCAAGAATACGAGATATCGATGGTGATGGAAAGGCTGGTGAGTCTTTACCTTTCGTGTATAATCAATGACGATCTAGCTAACCTGATTACAGACTATCTAGTCGTCTACGATGGCGGTGCCGTCAAGGCGTTCCGCAACACCCTGGATGAGGGCGGCCGCAACTGGGACGACATGGGCACTATCGCCCCCGGCATTGAGGGCGTCACGGGCGACATGATCCGGTTCGCAGACATGGATGGCGACGGCCTGGCTGACTTTCTCGCCGTTTCCGACGACGGAAGCATCCGTATGTGGAAGAACCTTGGTATCACGGGCACCAAGGGTCAGAGCATCCGCCTCGCCGACTTGACTGGTAATGGCAGAGATGACTTGATCTCGGTCGATGCCAAGGGCCGGGCTCGAGCTTGGATCAACAAGGGCGTCGACGAGTGGGAGTCGATCGGCGAGATCGCACCCGGTTTTGATGAGGATCTTTCAGACTCACGGATCGAGTTTGCCGACGTCAACGGTGACAAGCGTGCCGACTACTTGATCATTTACGGCGGAGGCGCTGTCAAGGCGTATCTGAATAACGGGAACCTCCCCAATCCAGGTGACCGGCGCATCTGGCAGGAAGGCATCGTCATCGCGCCGGGCGTTGGAGAGCCCGGTAGCAAGGTGAGATTCGCCGATCTCGACGGCGATGGCTATGCCGACTTCCTGATCCTCTACGACGGCGGAGCGGTCAAGTACTGGCAGAACAACAAGAACATCCCGAATAGGGACGGCGGCCGCATCTGGAAGGAGGGTATCGTCGTGGCCACCGGAGTTGGCGAGCCCGGCAGCAAGATCCAATTCGCAGATCTCACGGGAGATGGCAAGGCCGACTATATCGTTCAGTACGAGGGCGGCGCTGCTCGAGGCTACCGCAACAATGGCAAGATTCCCAGTGGCGAGGGCCGCAAGTGGAATGACATGGGCACGATCGCCGCCGGTGTCAGTCCCCAGGGCCCCGTCCGTTACGCGGATATCAACGGCGATGGAAAGGCTGATTACCTTGTCGTCTTCAATGGGGGCGCCATCAACGCATATATCAACGATAACGACTGGGCGCCCAAGCTGCCTGAGAAGCCGGACCAACCCATCCCTGTCGATCCGGGAGCTGGTGATGGCGATGGTGGCAATGATGGTGACGGCGGTGATGATGGCAATAATGGTGGTGGCGGTAGCGGTGACGGCGACGTTGTGTACATTGATCCAACAATATGGAACTCTGAGAAGCCGACTGCAGGGTGCCAGCCTCCCTGTACCCTCGTCCTACCACCATGGCCGCTCTCCTCCAAGACTACAATCAGCTTCCCGGTCATCACCGAGACCATCAAGGAGACTTGGCCTGAAACCACCGACGGAGTTACCAAATACCGCACAACAACAATCACCGTTCGCATCACACTCCCGCCTCTCACAACTTCTGAGATTGGCGTGTCTAACGTTATCCTGACCGAATCCACCTCCAAGTCTATTCCTGTACGAGGCAGTGTCATTCCGTCTCCCGTCACGTTGACTGAGCCCGCTCATGACATTACTTACACGTACAAGCCTGGGCCGCTTCCGACTGGCGATGATGATATCGATATCGGGCCTCCACCAGGTATTGCCCCGGGTATCATCGTCACCGCCGGACCCCCTGGACCTGTCTGCAAATCAGGCTGCGGCACTCTCTGTCTCTTCGGGTGCACTCCAGGTGGAGGCGGTGGAGGAGGAGGGGGTGGCTCGATCGGATGCATTGGCGGCGGATGTCCTGGGCCAGGCGGAAACTGTGTTGGTACTGGATGCGAGGAGAACAATGACGAGGACGATGATGATGATGATGAAGACGACGACGAAGACGAAGATGAGGAAGACTGCGCCACAGAAACCAACACTGAGTGTCATCAGGTCTGTACGACAAAGCCCTGTGCTACTGTGTGCAACACATACCTTGGCTGCGACTGCACCACCTCTCGGGTAACGGACTATTGGGTATCATGCAGCTCCTCTTCATGCACCACGACCTCGTCTGAAGTCATCACAGGCTGCTTCCTGACTGCAACCGCTACAACGACGGGCGCCTCGTGTCCACTCTCCTCCCTTGACTATGAAAATGACGTCTTGGGTGACGACGGCGGCGATGCCAACCTGGGTAAAACCTACGAGACAACCCTTTCTCCGACCGTCGTTGTCAGTGCAACGCCTTATCCTGTCAATGACGGCTATGTGACCGTTGACAGAACCGCCTACCCCATCCCTAATGTGAAGTCGCCAACCAGCACCAAGATGCGAGGAACATCGGCTATCATTCTCCCTTCTCACGTCGGCACCACCATCTCGATCACAAGAGAAGACATCACCATCATCACCGCCTCGTACCCGAAAGCCACGACAACAGTCGGCGAGAAAACAACAACAACAAAGCCCACGTCGACATCGGAAACCGCCATATCATACCCGACCAACACGGCCATCAACGAAGGCGAGGGCTACTGCTTCGTAGACCGCTCCGGCTATCTCGAATTCACCATCGACGAGGCGAAGCAGGTTATCGAGTCATTCTGTTCCGCCAGCTACGTCCTAGATCCCAACAACGCATTTGGCCAAAACATCGCACTAGAAGAGGATGGCTACACAGTCATTGTGTCGGCGGAGTGGGCGCCGGACCAGAGCGGCTGCGGAACGAAGGAGTCATTTCCCTTCGCAGAGGACGACCTTAACTTCGACCTCTGTCTCAACGGCTGGAATACGGCATTCTTCTGCGAGGATCAAGAAGCTGATGTAGAATCCAGTTACGGAGGAGCATACGTGCTTGATCCGCCCGAGACTGGCGGCTGTATTCTTCTGAGCTTGTATGCGTATGATACGTCCACTATGAGACTCGTGGCTCGTCCGAAGGGTTGGAAACCGCTGGCACCGCCTACGGTGAATACGACACATATGGGTGATGAGTCCCAGTGGGTTCCAAGCAACAAGCTCAATGTTCCCAAAGTATGGCCCGCTTCCAAGGGATCATCCTCCAAACATAAAGAGTTGTTCAGCCCAGCGAGAAGCAGCCAGACTGCAAGCCCTTCGACGAATTAACATTCTTTCGCGGTTTTACATAGGACAAACTGTCTGCAGCTTGTTTAGAGTGTGCAATGGCTGTACATGAGATGGCTTGGTGTCTGGCGTACTTCGGAATAGGTCTGGGAGTATATTTAATCTTTCACGTTTCTCAGCCTACCTAATTGAAAGGAGCCTTAGTGATCGTGACAACATTGCTACACCCAATAACTAGATACAGCCATGTCAACCATCAATCGATCTTGTAGGACTCAAAATGACGAGCAGGGATCTTCTTCTCGAACATCATATCAAGTTCATGGAAAGTCCTGCCCTTGGTACCTGGAACATCAAAGTAGATTGCGACAATCATCAGGATGGTCATGCCAAAGAAGACCCAGCCAATGTGACCACCCATGTTGCCCTGATCCTTGTTGAACATGTAGGGCAGGACCGTCACCCAGACGGTGCTGGTAATGGCCTGGAATCCGAAGGCAATTCCTTGAGACTTGGCCCTCAGCCTTGAAGCAGACACCTCGCCTGCCACAGCAAGACTCGAGCCAACACCTGGTCCATAGGCAAGGCAGGTAAACTGCATGACTATGCCGATGGCTAGGAGTGTCTTCTCAGACTGGGGACAAGAAGCAGCAACACCCATGATGAAATAGATGGTGGCGCAGATTGACACGCCAAAGAGCATGAGTGGCCTATGCCGGAAAAGAGTCATCATGTAAATATTGATAACACAAGACAAGATCGAAACACCGAGTCCGATCTGCATGAGTTTGATGATCAAGCCACTGCTGAGACCGGTTTGGTTGAGGAAGTAGGGGGCATTGGACGACAAGCTGGAACCTACGATCTGCGGCATGTACATGCAGATCAAGATAATGCGGGTTCGACGCCAGTTGATTCCCTTGAAACATTCCAAGAACGAAGCCTTCTCACAGTTGATGAGACGCTCGGCCTCGATTGTTCCTTCGATGTGCTTAAGACGAGCCTCAAGATTCTCGTCGGCGGCGGACAGCTTAGCCAGATGCTTCAAAGCCAGATCGCGCTTGTTCTTCATGACGAGGTAGTAAGGCGACTCGGGAAGGAACGGAAGACCGAGGGCAAGGATACCTGGAAATACCCATGCAGCGGCAAATACGACTCGAAACGCTGATTCGTTCATGATGGCGACTCGACCGTAGGTGGTGGAAATTGCGATCAGGAAACCGACGTTCTGCAAGGACAGTCAGAGATGCTATAAAAGGACTTGGAGTATGAGTAATCACATACCATCATAAGAATGTTGAGAGACAACGCAATACCACGAAGAGGCAGAGGAGTAATCTCAGAGACATAAGTCTGTGTTGTAGACTGGAAAGCACCCACAGCGAAACCTGAGATGATCTTGGCTCCCATGAACTGCGCCGGTGTCTCAGCCACGTACGCCAAAGTAATTCCACAAGAGACTATTATTATGCCACAAAGAAAGACGGCGCGTCGACCGAGTTTGTCTTGAACGAATCCAGCTGCGAGAGAACCGAAGAGTTGCATGATGTTGTACGTGGCGTTCCACAGCGACTGCCAGTAAGCTGGGATGATGAGTTGTCCGTTGATCATGCTTGAAAACTTCATTCTATCACGACTGTTAAAAACAAAACTTACTACAAGGGTATAGAGGGCTCGGGGTCTTACTGGAAGGCGGGCAAGGCCAGGCAAACGGCAAGAGCAAGATTTTCGTAGCCCACCAGAGTCGCACCCACTATTCCAACTCGTTAGCTGTCTATTCGGCGGAGTCTATGATGATGAAGAGCCATACATACAGTTAGCGTAGAGAGCCCAAAGAATTGCCTTTGGATTCTTGCGAGCACATTCCCAAGTGCTGGTCTGGTGGTCCTGGATGGCGACGGCATCCTCAGTATGGGTCACACCAGCCTTCTCGAGCCCTGTGTCATTGTCCAATTCTTGATGATGGGCCATCTTTGAAGTAAAAGAATGGAAAAAGTGGTTATGTTGAATATGGTCCACTGCGAAGATGGTGGATGTTGAGATGCAGAAAACGAAAAGTCTGTGATGGAATTGCCTTCTTTATCAATTTTAACAGGTGTAGACAATAGCATCTTTGTGTCTTTTTCGTATTTTGACCACTCTTGGTGGATACTCTACCCCAGGAGTCTAGACTCATCTTGTGTGGGGTCCCCGCAATGTTGAGAGGGGAGAACTCGGATATCCCGGTAGTGCTTGGGATATCCGGATTGCAGTCGGTCATCGGGATAATATTGGAACGATCGTTGTATTGTGGACCGAAGGTCTAACAGACTCTCTGCTAGTCTACTCTGTCTTAAATTACCACTTGCATGATTCATGATACGTCTGCACTTGTAATAACACTCCCATCACGTCTTCAGCCGCAACCCCAACATGCAAAATTTGTCAATGCCACGCGGCAGCCCCAAGTTCGTCCGTCCAATTCGGGCCTTGCGAACTTCAGGCAAAGTCAAAGTGGAAGACAATCTTTCCAATATCAGCTTGGCAAATGTGGAATCTAGTACCAAGGCCGATGTTATCCTCGACTATGGTCGTTGTGAGGGTGGTTTCCCAGTTTTCGCTATCGCCTCAGCATCCGCACCTAAGGATCACCGCCAAGTTGCCTTTCAAGTCACTTATAGTGAGACTATCGATGGGATTGATCACGAGACAGGTGAGCTTGACTTCACTATTCTCTTCGTCAGATTCCTAAGACGTGTTAGTGTTGACCTTGGCGTAACAGGCGATGGTCCCTTTTTCCTATTCTCCAATGCCATGGATAGCTATAGGGTGTGTCTACATCATGCGAGCACCACCAATGATACTCAGATAGTGAAATCCCGATTCACTCAAGCATCCCAGAGGTATCAGAAGATCACCTTGATGGAGCCAAACACCAGGCTGGTGTTTTCCAAAATCGGTTTCCAGGCAGTGCGCCCAGAAGCTTCCATCAAAGCCAAGTTTCATTGCTCAGATGAAACAATTAATCGCATCTGGAGAGATGGCGTGCGCACGGTTGACATGTGCACCGCCGATCGCGAAGAGACAGTTCCATTCTGGGATGTTACTGCGCAGGGTACGCGCGTCTACGGTGGCCACTGGGCCCCTTGTCGACAAGGAACGAGGTGGTCCAATAAGAGGGTGACCTTTCAAACAAAAGTCGAAGAGTCTGGTGCGAGCTGGGCTGTTCGCATGATAACAAACGGCCTCATCTTTTGCCTGGACGCAAGGAGTAGGAACTTACTGGCTGTTGAGGGGCTGTCAAATAAGTCTTCCATTTTGCCTTCATTCGAAAGAGGATCATGGCGCCTACCAGAGAGCTTAGATCTGTCGGGGTGGCTGAGTATTGAGACTCTCGCTGTTGAGGATCGTTTAACTGTCACAATTCAAGGTCAGACGGTGGCCACTATCGCAGGTATCCACGTCAAGTCGATGCTGGGCGATAATCTCATCAACACTGGCTCAGTTGCGTTTGGCGGCCCTCCTGGATGGGTTGCGTTATATCGCGATCTGTTAGTCAAGGATCTTGATGATCAAACCCTGTACGAGAATTCGCTACTGCACGAAGACTCTGAGCGTACGTACGACGACTTCCAGGTCGGAACCAACAAGCTGGCATGCACCATCGACGGCGCAAAGCGAGACAGGGCTTGCTTTGGTGGCGATATTTTCGTTACGGGTCGCTCTATCGCATACTCTACAGCTGATTTCGATGCTTGGAAAGGCACGATTCAACTGCTGCTCAGCCACCAGAACAAGGATGGCTATCTGGGCAATCTGTGCCCCATACAAGCCCCAAAGCATGATGGTGCAGATGAGCCGCCCTACTATGGCCATTACTCCTTGACGTATGCCTTGTTACTGGTCGTGTCAATCAAGGATTACTGGCTAAGCTCAGGCGATCAAGATCTTGTGGAGAGATCTTTCCCCCAGCTCCAAAGCCAAATGGACTTCACAAGAAGACTCCTGAATCAAGATGGACTAGTTGAAGCCCCGCCATATTTATCGAGTAAGTCGTGTCCGGTCAATCCCCTTCATTTGTCAATCATACTGATCAAGTTTAGTGACATGGTTCCCCATGGGCGGGCCGATCTTCGGCATTTCCGCTGGCTTGAATCTTGCCTACTTTGACGCGCTCAATGCCATGGCATCCATGTCCACAGACAAGGAAATAGAATCGCAATACCTGTCGCAGGCTCAACACTTGAAGGAATCCATGATCAGTGTTCTTTGGAATCAAGAACGCGGTACAATGCGCGCAGCTCTATCTTTGGCCGCCGACGGTATGTTCCAAGATGTCAATGCCTATGCAGTTACGCTAGGCGTTTCCCCAGAGCACCCTCAGGTTATTGAACATATATTTTCATCCAACGACTCTCTGCCGCCTGCATTCCGGCGCCTTGACAAGTGGGATAAGTTCGGTGTGACTAGCCCATATGCGTCTGGGTTTGCTCTCGAAGCCTTGATCGGCAAGAATGAGGGCACCAAGGCAATGGAATTGTTGTTCAAGGTATGGGGTACTATGGCCGATCAAGATAACCCAAATTATTCTGGAGCCCAATGGGAAGCCATGAAGACAGACGGTACACCCTTCAATCACGACGTCTCACTGGCCCACGGATGGTCTACATGGCCCGTCTTCCTACTGCCTAGGTATCTTGCAGGAGTTTATCCGCAAGAAGCTGGCTGGAAACGGATTGGCGTGGAACCAGTTCTTGTAGGATTAGAAGCGGTAGAATACTCACTCGAGACTCCGCAAGGCCACCTCAGAGTTGGATTGTACATCGAAGAGCAGAGGAACACGGGTGAGATGAAGCTACTGGTACCCAAGGGTTGTACAGCTATGGTAAAGGCCCCAAAGGGTTGGTCCCTCGCTACAGGTAGCGTTATTCAGGGCGATGGAATGGAGGTAGCCATTGAGCTTTTTAGGGAAGTTTGATAGCTCAGCTGACATCGAAGGGGCTAACTAACGACATATTTTGTTTATTTACTTTATAGCACCTAGCCTATACTTTATAATACTTAATAAAAGATAAAAATATCACGATCGGGTATCTCATAAAAAAAAGGAACAAAATAGGGCTTCATACCCAAGCCAAAAATCTCAAAAACTCAATACAGCAGGTCATGCTGCATCTCACATAACAACACAATGACTGACTTCCAACTCTATCCAAATTGAACGCGTTGCAGGTGGCCAAATTGAAGAGGATAAAATGGCACCTCTCAACTAACGACATACATTAAGTGAAAAAGAGGTACTAAATGAAAGAGCATATGCGCTTGATAGAAGGTAAACTCAATATAGTTATCCATATCCGGTTTCCGTATAGCACGTGCGTTAGATACAACTTTGGCTACATGATGATTGTCACCGATCGATCAAATCATATCAATCTAGCATGACTTTGAGATATTGGATTCACCGTATCAAGATCTTCTGATGTGGTGCCGCGCCCAGACTGATCCGGGAAGTGGGGGCTAACGCCTAACGTTAGGGTACTCGGAGAAGCCGACATGGGCTTTTTGGGTATCGTCTCTACGCGACATTGGCCCTGGGATATCCGGGACCTCCTCGGCACCGGCTTCTCCGCCTAGCATGGCCACCATCTATCAGGTGCGTATAGGTAAGTAGCATATATACACACTCGTGACAAGGTAACACGCATCAGTGTCAGCGACAATTTACGCAAGCACAAACAACGCTATACTCAAAAGACATGGACACACAGGATATCCTAAAGAGTCTAACTCTGGAGGAAAAGGTCCGATTGCTCTCTGGTACCCCACACGATTTTGTCTCGATAGCTGGCATTCCCGAAAAAGGGATAGCGCCCCTCAAGGTATGTGCATACAATCTTCAGGATGGCGCGTTGATAAATCCTAACAATTTGACCAGACAGCTGATTCCATTAGTGGAATACGGCCTAGCACCTTTGATGGTGCACTGACCACGGCTTGCTTCCCCAATACGGCTTGCATAGCGTCAACATGGAACACAGAGCTTCTCGAGAAGATGGGCCGCGAGCTTACTCGTCAAGCTAAGATCAAGCATGCACAACTAATTCTCGGTCCTACAATCAATATCCAGAGAGACCCTCGAGCTGGACGCAACTTTGAATGCTTCAGTGAGGATCCACTTCTCTCGGGATATATGGGTGCCGCTATTGTCAATGGCATTCAGAGTCAGGGGTTCGGTGCTTGTGCAAAGCATTTTGTGTGCAATGACTCCGAGACTCAAAGACGTTATTACAATGTTGATGAATCTCCCTATGGCCGCACCTTGCGGGAGATCTACCTCGCTGCTTGGTCATTTCTCTTGAAGAGATCCAACCCTGCGGGTATAATGACAGCGTGAGTGATGCATTACTTGCTCATAATGTCTTGTTATTAACTCTGTGTCAAGATACAACAAAGTCGATGGAACCTTTTGTTGCGACAGCGAAGCTATTGTTGAAGACATCCTCCGAAAAGAATGGGGTTATGAGGGCATTGTCATGTCCGATTGGTTTGGCACTCGCTCAACAATTGCTTCTATGAAAGCTGGCGTAGACGTTGAAATGCCTGTACCAGTTTTCAGAGGAGACAAGTTAGTCAAGGCTGTGGCCAGCGGTGAGATAAGTGAAGGGCACATTGACGCCAGCGTGTCAAGGCTTCTTGACTTGCGCCGTCGAACAAACAACGCGCAAAGCGAAGGAACAGAGAAGTCGGAGATCATCACAGAAACCAACGAAATTGCCCGACAACTGGCTCAAGAGGGTATCATTCTCCTCAAAAACGAGAATGAAACACTTCCACTGCCAAAGGCTGATGGATTGTGGGTTGCAGTCGTTGGAGAATATGCCAGGAAGACAGTCTTTACAGGCGGCGGGAGTGCGTCCTGCAATCCTCAGTATCGCCAGGTTCCCCTTGACCTCTTACGGGAGACACTACCAAATCCGGAAAACATTGCATACGCGGCAGGTGTTCGTACACGTCGCGTTATTCCAGTCGCCTCACCAGAACTCATTACAACCAACCAGGGCCAGAAGGGCGTTGAGTTATCGTACTTCAATGCTGGCAGTGTTCAGCCTTTTCTGACCGAAACATTAGAAGAAGCCAGCATCAACCTCATGGCTCAACAAAAGCCGGGTTTGGAACTTGCCGGCTCTCGCATTGAAATGACGACCAACCTTGTCCCGAAAACAACCGGAACTCACACCCTCGCTCTTCGACACTCGGGGTCATTTTCAATGGAAGTTGATGGTATCGAAGTGTTCAAGGGAGATGCACCTGATATCACAACGGAACAATTTTTGTTCAACCTTCGCAAGCTTGAGTCGCGTGTTGAGCTTCCAATGGAAGCCGAAAAGTCGTATAATATCCGCATCATCATGCATTCGAGGCAGCCGGTTGTTGGTGAACCCACTCCCTACGGGCTCACCTTTGCCTTTGAGGAAGAGTATTCCGAAGGGCTTGCCATATCAGAGGCAGTCGAAGTTGCAAAGGCATCGGAGATTACTATCATCTACGCCGGCCGCAGTGAACAATACGAATCTGAAGGATTCGATCTGGAAGAGATCACTCTACCTGACAGCCAGGTAGCCATGATTAAAGCAGTGGCAGCCGCCTCAAAGAAGACAGCTGTCCTTCTTCATTGTGGCAACCCGATTGACATCAGCAGCTTCATTGACGACGTTGATGCAATTGTCAACATGCACTTTCCAGGCCAAGAAGGTCCTCAGGCTATGGTGGATATCCTGACTGGGAAGATTAACCCTAGTGGCAGGTTGACTGCAACTTGGTTCAAGACGCTGCAAGACTGGCCTAGCTTTGGAAACTTCCCTGCAAAAGACAATGGCGATAGAAACTTCGTTATCAAATATGCTGAAGGATTGGAGATTGGGTATCGGGCTCCAGTTCCGGCAGCCCAAGTTCAATATCCTTTTGGTCATGGACTCTCCTACACATCATTTTCTTACGATGAACTTGATGTCGGTTTAGATGATTCGACGAATCCTGCTATTTTAAAGGTCAACGTTCGTGTTACAAATACTGGTAGCATCTCAGGCAAGGAAGTGGTACAGACATATATCTCTCCGCCAAAATATGTCGCCGACCGGAGGCCCGCGCGAGAGTTGAAGGAGTTCACCAAAATTCTTCTCTCACCAGGAGAATCAAAGCAAGTTCCTATTAAAGTGGACACAACGACCTTCTCCAGCCACTGGAGCGACTCTTCGCGTGCTTGGACGGTAGACAAGGGTGAATACGCGGTGGAAGTAGGAGGTCGTCGCGCAACTTTTGTAATTTAGCTTCGAAATGATAGAGTAATTATGACTGTTAAAATGTGATAGGAATCAAGTATCTCGTTTTGCCTTGATGTACAGATCCACATAGGAAGAAGCCTTGCCTGAGCATTTGGCAAGAAAGAGGCCAGAGGCTTATAGTTAGACCGATTCAGATGATTTCAAGCCTAAGGGTTCAGTATAAGTCCCCATTGGTCTCCAAGCAATTTCACTTGAACGTGATGTTTTGCGTCTGTTCGACCTGTTTCATCGCAGAGGACTAGAGTTCAAACGTTGGGTGACTTTCTCACAAAGATGATTAAATGGTGACATTAGCTAGCAGCTATCTACAATTCTGCAACTTTGACGTCAAGTTCCTTGCAAACCTCCAGCAACTTCGACTCTTGCCACTCTGTAGCAGCCTCGGGCAGCACCACCCCCGTGGCTAATAAACCAGCATTTTGAATTACTTCCTCGATACCTCGCCCGTTGGCGAATGACCAGAGTCTAACATATCGGCTACCAAACTCCAGTGTGAAGGTCTCCCCAGCAGAGATGACCACTGTCTGGCCCTCCCGGACTTCATTCCAAGAAGTGCTGTTTCCTGATTTGATCTTGACCTTAAGCAGGCCTTCCTGGACGGTGAAGCAGTGGTCAATGGATGCAAAAGTCAACCACCGGCTTAGAGGTGATTGGCCATATGCACTCGATGACTCAATGCTAGAAATCGAGAACTTGCCCTCGGATTGTGACGAAAGAATGAATGGTCGAGACATGACTCCACCGAGCAGCCATCTTGGCCCTGTATTTGCACGTAGGAAGTATGGCTCTCCAGGCCCAGCAAGCTGGCTCTCAGAGTCTTCCCAGTCTCCAACCTCTGGCGGCTGGTAATCGCGCTTGAAGTGAACGTCGAACCTGTCCTTGGCTGCCATCATCTTCTGTATTAACATGGACTTAATGTCGCGATCGTCGTTCTCGGGGACAACAACCCCGCCGTATTCCTCTCCGACATATCTGAAGAAGTCAACCCAGTCACCTGGGGCCACCAGGCCGACAGTCTCGGTATGAGGCCCAAGCAAGAGAGGGTTATGAATCACATGCTGACGTGATCAGTTAATCAAACGTCCAATGGCTTATCAGGCCTGATGAAAGAGCAAACTTACGGGAGGGATGTAGGCAAAGTCACCAGGACCCATGATCCTACACTTATCTCCGTTCCATAGTTTTAAGAAACCCTTGGTCACGAGAAAGACATCGTGGGCCTCCTCGTGCCAATGGAACCCTGGAGCATCGGCTAAGACAGCCCCACTGGTGAAAACAGCCATGCCGCCATTGGTTTGCTTGGAGGAAGCCAAGATTCGAAAAACACCTTTGCTGCCGGGAATACTGATGCGCTCTCCTTCCAGCTGATCAATCATGTAACTTGTCCTCTCACTGGGAGGAGATTGGTAGAGCGGAATACTCATGGTTGAACTGGACTTGGGGATAAATTTTTTAGAGAATGGTGAGGGTCAAAATAGAGGAATGAAGTAATTGATAGGCTACTGGCAGGGTGACTTGTTTGAACAAACAGGCTAGGTCCTCTGCTTCTTCTATCCCTTCGCATATCCCCATACCGGACATGAGACACCCCGCATTCTTCCCGGAATTCCCATCTCTATTTCTCCAGTCAGCCAGACCTTTTGGGCCTGGCAGGACAGCTCGACCTCTAGCGTCGGAAAAGCCGCAACTCAAATCATGAGCCCCGCTTCACCCTCCCACACACCCGGATCATTGACGTAAGGGAATGTGCCTCGGCTGTGATCCCGGCAGAGGTCACTTTACACATAGCGGTGGGCAACACCAAGTAGCAACATCTTTCTTCTCAAGCCTCTTTGTCTGTAACCTAAGGCCATTAACAATGAGTAGTCCTGCTTCCTTTCGGGCTGTCTACAAGCACGTTGAAACACAAGAGATTGATGTGGACATCTACCTACCTCCTTTACACGATATCTCCTCCAAGAAATGCCCAGTTGGTAGGTCATGATCTTGATCACAATTTGTCAAGTTGTTAAGAATAAATTTTATATGCAAGTGAGGCTAACAGTTCCTTAGTAATCAATATCCATGGCGGCGCTTTTATGCTGGGCTCGTCCAAGATGATCAACAAAGACCAGGTATCAGATTGTCTAAGTCGGGGATGGATTGTCCTAGGCCCCAATCACCGTCTTTGCCCTCAAGTTGATCTACTCGAAGGCCCAATACAAGACTGTCGGGACCTCTTGGCGTGGGTCCACCAAGAAGGACTCTCAACAGCTATTCGCGACCTGGCTAGGTCAAGTCTCGCCCCAGATCTTGATCATGTCTTTGCTTTCGGCACATCTTCAGGTGGACACCTCGCACTTTGTCTGGTATGTAGAGTCACTCCGGGTCCATACGATGAAGAGTACTGCGGATGAAGCGACGGTTGCTTATTGTCAACAGGGTTTTGGAGTCCCTCGTCCTGTTGCAGGAATATACGATATGTACGGAGCTTGCAACTTCGATGATGGTTTCTGGTCAACAAAGCTGCCAAATATGAAGCTTCCACCAGATTTGACCGACTCTTTCATCAACAAAGTATTTGATGAACATCCAGCAGCGATTACTGGGGGTGTGTCCCTCGAGGGCCAGGCTTCTGGGCCTCCTGACTTCAGTGACCCGCGCCAAGCATATGCTCTGACACAAGTGGCGAATGGTACTGTATTGAATGCAATCTTTCCTTCCAAAGACTGGAGCAGAGTTGATCCCGCTTTGAACATCAGTCCTTCCTTTCCTCCAACCTTCATTGTGCACGGTGCCGAGGACACCAAAGTTCCAATCCACTTGAGCAAGAAGCTGCTTGAGACGTTGAGGGAGAACAACATCAATTGCGGAATGGTCGAGGTCCCTGGAGAGGAGCATACCTTTGCAGCCAAAATGGAAGTTGGTTCGGTTACGTGGCAGCTTCAACGTCAAGGCTTTGATTTTCTTGAGTCTTTGATTCAACAGGAGCATTAAGATTGTTCTCACTATAACAATATTACAATAATTTGTGATCCCATTTAAAATGTTTGTAGGACACTGCTGTAACCTTGTGAAACTGTGAACGCGGACGCACTGTTGCACGCTAGACTGCGATCATCAGATGGTAATTTATATAGCACAGAAAAAGTGATTTTCCCTCCATTTCTTTAAAAGGCAGTGCCAAAACTGACAAGGCTCCAAAGTCAGCTTGGGATTCACAACCCCAAAGCAAGTACACTTTTGGATTAACTTGAACTCAACATATCTACACAAATCATCACATCCTAGTTTCTGAAAGGACTACCCTTGACGGCATTCTCTACTACCTCAAAAGCATCATAGCCATAAAGCCACGGCTGAACTTGTGGGCAAGTCCACCTACTCGGGAATGGTCCTCGAAGTTCTTCTGCACCCAACTGAGACAAGAAGGTCTCGTCACGAGCCTCCTGGTCGGGTCCGTCAGGCATGTGAAAAGACTCCCGCTATGGAAGCGACAACAAGTTAGCAAAGCCTTTTAGCACAGAAGCTTGAACTTTTATACCTGTTTGAAGGTCTCTCTGACAATGGCTTCTCCTCGAGACTTGCGCAGCGTTTCGTACATACTCAATGCTTTTGGTAGCTGAGACTTCGACTGTACGTGGCCAAGTAAAAGACCCAGAACAGCGCCGTCCTCCACAGCCGAATTGGCGCCTTGAGCCAGGTAAGGGAGCATTGGATGACATGCGTCACCGCTGTAGACGGACAGTCAGTAAGTATTGTCATGCCGAGATGGACAAAGTAAAGTGCGACTTACACAAAGACGAAATTGGAGTCTTCGTTGATCCACGAATCAAGCTCTTCCCCTGTGATTTGTTAGCATTCACACTCTTTGGTGCAAGATAATATTGAAACCTACTGTGCATCAGCTTCCACTTGTCAACCTTGTCCACTTTACTCAGAAACCTCCCAAGAATTGGATCCCAGTTGTTGAACAACTGTCGCATCTCTTCCACTGAGCCCGCTTGTCGACTCATGCCCGACGGAATATCATCTGGCACAAGGAGTACAATGTTGTACATCTGCCCGCCACGCATGGAATAGCCTACAGCGTGCGCTCCTGGACCAATCCAGAAATGCACAGTCGGTCGTTCGACCCATTCTCTAAGCTCGGGATCGTCGAGCTCATTCAGATTAAGCACTACTCGGTATGCCAAATCACCCGTTGGCTTGGGCTTGTCATCACTGGAAAGGAACTTGGAGCGGCACTTGGACCACAGTCCATCTGCTGCGACGACAAGATCACCGGTATATGTATGTCCGGCCTCGGTCTTAACCATGGGGATATTGAAGTCAATGTCTTCAACCTTATCTCCGAGTTTGAATTGAACGCCGAGCTCTATTGCTTTGTCGCGGAGCGCAAGCTGAAGGTCGACACGATGCATGTCGACAAAAGGGGCACCGTACTTCTTTCGCATATGCTTATGGAAATCGGGTTCTATCGCCAGCGTTCTGCCCGAGTATCGATGGACAACTAAAGAGGTGGGTTCGGCAGCTGATTGCCACAGTTTATCGGGGAGGCCCCATTTCTGGAGAATGCGTGTACAGTTGGGGGTGCATTGTAAGCCGGCGCCGACCTTTGAGTATCTCCAAGTCAATATTTGCACGTTGAGGTACTGTATGTGTAACTTACTTCTAACAACTCTTTGGCAGACTCCAAGACCGTGACCTGATGACCAGAGAGTGTAATTGAAACTGCCGAGGCGAGGCCCGCGAGACCTGCTCCGACAATGATGACTTTCAGCTGCGTACGGGCTTCAACTTTGACCTGGTGGTCGGGAATCTCCTGGCAGGTTGCGCCCGGCATCTTGATTGGTATCCGATGATTAGCAAGTGAGACTGATGAGAAGCAATTATCAGCTACAAGTACTAGCCCAGCAGTCTGAGTATCTTGACGCACATCGATCGCTTTATGGGAACGCCCTTTGAAAGTCAGTTGATGTAGGGTAGTCAAGATAGAGGTCGGAAGAGCCGAGGCAACAAGGATGAGACCCGGCTTTTCCGCAGCCTCTGAAACTAGCTAAACCTATAGTGGCTTAGAGATAATCGATTGCGACGAATGAGAGCCTTTAGACAAGGTCTAGATCTGCTTGGCCCCATAGCTCGTTACCCCAGATTCGCCTCCAGAAATCGCGATCTTTCAATGAGACCCCGCATTCACACCTCGGCCTTTCAACAGTCCGAGTTCGCAGAATGTCTGGGTACAAACCACTACGAGACCTTGGTTTAGTCTGATGCGAGCTCTAGGCTTTACCACGTATTCAGTATCATACTCCTCCCGCAAACTTCGTTCACATGGACGAGTCAACAAATACCCGGCCACAGGCCAGTAAACCTCCCGGTCCGCGTCCACGGCGGCCTCGAGCTGCTCGTGCGTGCGATTTGTGTCGGTCCAAGAAGTACAAATGCGACGAATCTTACCCCTGCTCATATTGCCAAAGTCAGTGCTGAAGTTGTATCACTAATTCGACGATGCGCTGACTGACCAGTTTAAGGCCGCAATGTCGAATGCGTTTATAAAGGCCAAGACATGTCGCGTATGCGCATGACATCAAGGTATCTACATATCTACCATTGACATCAATCTTGAGCTCATCTGAATTACTCGTAGCTACGTGCGACAATTGGAAGACCAGGTTAAAAGCCTCTCCAATATTATCGAAACATATGAGAAAGCAGCAACCGATGGACCTAGTGATACCCCGGACGCGGAAACGCCCAACCTTTCTGCACCCATTCCAAACCATCCACAGCCCATCACAATGGAAGCTTTCCCTACCCCCAACAGTACTTCGTCTTGGCATACAAGAGAACAAGAGGTATCCGGCATGAACACGCATACAAGAGACGTTGAATTTTATGGAAATTCTTCATCAGTTGCCTTGCTCTCACATGTTCAGCGAACCGGAGAACATGACAATCCTGATGATGATGCAGGAGCCCTTGTCTCTACTTTGCATAACCCAGCATTTGACCTGAGTGCATCGCAAGACACCCAGAGAAGTAGGAGAGGTACTGAGGATTCTGAAACTTCGGCATGGTATCCACAGTGCCGTTCCTTCATAGATGCCTTCTTCTCTACCATCCACTATGTGCATCCAATACTCGACAAGAGTTCCTTTATACAGCGGTGTGAATCCTTATGGTCTGGTAATGAGTCTGAGGATAAGAAGATTACGAGCTTTATTGCCTTGTACTATAGTATCCTGTCGATAGGCGCCTTAGTTGGGACCCGAGATGATGAGCTCATTGATGGTATCACCAATTTGTCTTGGAGTCGAAAGTTCTTCGACCGCGCCAAGAGCTGTTGCAACAGGCTTGGAATGGTCACTGATCTTGAGATGGTTCAATGCTATTTTATTCTGGTATGTCATCCTATAACGCTACAAAGCTTGAGCTAAGCTGATGATTGTAGGCCAAAGTCTGTCAGAATGAACTACACCCACATTGTCAGTAGATCATAATCATTTACTTGGGAGAGACTTTACTTACAAATTCAGTGTCATATATGTACGTTGGTCTTGCAATAAGAACTGCTCTGGCGATGGGCATAAATCGTGAGCCAGGGCCAAACAGCAAGAAACCTCCGGCACTGCTGAGAGCCGAGTCAAGAACATGGTGGTAAGTTGATCCTGAAGTTCGAACAACGTACAATCAGGGTTGATGCTGATGGATAAGATATAGGGGCCTTTACTCCCTCGAAACGTATGCAATTCCTTCAATCTTGTTCTACATCTTGAAACTTTGCTGACCCTTCATCAGTGAGATGTCATTTGCAATGGGTAGACCAGACACCTTGGGAGCCGATCTATATCACAATCGACAGTTTCCACGCATCAAAAGCGACCAAACTGAGGGTGGGATGAGTTACGAGCTATCCGAACACCCTTGCTGTGCCATCATCCAGCACATGGTGCACTTCTCCAAAATCACGAGGAGCATATGCCTCAGCATATACCTACCTGAAACAACGGCGCCGGTGATGGTGGCTTTGGCCGGCCAGATTGAGAGAGACTTGGAAGCATGGGCTCAGAAGCTCCCCGAAACTATACGCCCGACAGGCTCAACCTCCCAAGTACCTTCTCTGAGGGGTGTCAGAGATGTCCAGTGGGTAAAGAGACAAAGGCTTGTTCTGAGTCTGAGTATGTTTAATTTGATCAGACGCTTGTGAATCCCAACTTACTAGGTGAACACAGGATATCATAATCTGAGAATTCTTCTCTTCGGTTCTTTTCTTCTCAGGTCAACGGCGCAGGAACGAGCTTCGATCATTGACACTAAACGTGGGATACAAAAATGTCTCGACTCAGCAAGGCAGACAATTGAGACTATCTATCAAACATATCAACACAGCGATTTCTTTCGCACATGGTACATCTAAGTCTTGATGTTGAAATACTTGGACTAACGATCTAACAGGTTCTACAATACGACGTACACTGTATTCGCTGCGAGCATTATTCTCGTGTACATGGCTCAAGAAGCAGTTGAGACTGACATTCAGCCATTACTTCGTTTAGTCGACATGGCAATCGAGATCCTGATGATTATGGATGAGTGTGTTGTGGCTCTACAAGCGGCGAAGCTATTGCAGCAAGCAAGAGAGAAGGCCACGCAGAAGTCATCGGCCAACAGTGTGGCACTCACAAATCCAGGAGCATCTTGGCCGGACGGCATGGTGTACCTTAACCATTACTGGGGGCCACTGAGCTTACTGGACGGGGATATGGATCAGAACCTTGCGTTGTCCTCGATAGACTTTGACGAGGCAAATTTGTTCATGTCAATGCCACATTAGGGTTAGAAATCTTGCAGGATGGTCACGTAAAGAGATCTTAACTTCTCGACTCCCCGTCAGCGGTGACATGGAGTGGGCTCGGTAGCTAAAGGCTAGGCGGCAGTTGTGATGAAATTGTGTCAAAGAAAAGGCATCAATTAGGTCAAGTTCATAGCATATAACAACCCTACAAGGCTTAATACAGACACATCACCCTCATTAAAAAGCCACAGATTTGATCGGGATGCGATTATGGCATCCGTGGAATTACAGTTTACCGATGCTCACGTTGTCCAACGCTGGTTCCGACAATTCCAACAACAACAGTAGGCGCCAACTCTGGCTGTTCACGATTGCCTACACTACAAGAAGGAAAAGAGGACAAATGCGCTACGTCACTCAATCGCAGCGCTCTGTCGTATTAATAAGTGCTTACAAACAAGGGAGTCAGAGACTTTGTTGAAAGTTAATGTAATTTACTATTTTCTGTTTCGATTACTCTGCGATGGATCTGCCTCCTCCTGAGCAATGGTATCTCTAGAGCGGTCTTGATTGCTGGCTGTAATCTCCCTGGTGGTCTGTTGGGAACCTGGCATCCTCACCTCTCTCGTTTCGACCTCAGGAATCCGGCTCAGTGATGGAATTTGGCCTTCATGGCTGATCGTCGCGGTTCTACCGAGAAGATTGCCCTTGTCGTAAAGAGTGAGGGACTCAACTCCCGCCGGAGCCTGTATAAATGTATCGTTGTCCCATGTGGCAGTGATGGTCGCTAGAGATCGATCAACAAAGATGCCGCCAGCGCTAGAGCCGGGAGTAACGGTTCGGTTCGGGTTCATCCAGGATCTGGCAGCTCTCATAGCCTGGCGGGCGTGCGGCATGCAACCCACCAAAACACCAACGCAAATCTCGATGCACGACCAGATGGTGACTCCGCACGCGCCGGCTGACCAAGGAGGATGGTTAGCAGGACAGGACGCCGAGTGGCGAGATATTGAGGACGGATAGCTCATACCAGTTACGTCAGTTGCTGTAGCAAAGATCAGTGAGCTCCGGATCCGGATCGCACTGACAATAGTAAGACTAACGAAGCCTTCGTTAGACCAAGACTGTATATTCATGGAGGTGGATCAGAGTCACTTACAAGATCCCCACACTAAACATGGCCACGATGCCAATCTTCTTCCTCAGCTTAAGACCGAGATGGTACAGCTGACTTAACGGCAAGAGGAGCATCCAGACATCCAAAGCCACGTTCAGAGCCGCATGTGGTAGCGAAATAGCGAGAATGCTGAGAGTTTTGCCACGGGGAACCTTATCCTTCCATCCCTCCCATAGCAACCAGATGGGCTGTCTTTGGAGGACGCCAAGGATGCTAAAGACGGCAAACATGAGACCAATGAAGATCAAAGTCCCTTTGACGATAGTCCTGAATTTCGGATCGGGAAAGATTGTGAGAAAGAAGAGTAGTATTGATACTTTGATGAGCGTCAGGGCTATCACGTAAGCGAGCTCGTTGACAAGGAGGAGCTGTGACTATGAGCATTATACCGTGGCAAGAGACCGAGACTTACTTGGAAGAAGGTGGTGATCTGCTGTTCGTTGAGGGTCCAGATGTCACGACCCAAACCCTGGACGACCACTAACAGAATGGCCAAGTCAGTCCTAGTGCAAACAAGGTGGTGAGTCATGGGCGGCTCACTGAATTGGATTGTAATGGCGGAAAGGATTACAAATACCTAAACATGTCAATAAAGCGCCGTAAGTCGACAATCAGCACTTACAAATGCGACAATCATCGCATAGTCATCGATGCCCCACGGCAGAAAATGTAGGCATTTGGAAATTATTCGCAAGATGAAAAAGACGAGTGCTAATGCAGTCATAACAAGAGTGGTAACCCGAATCTCGTAGCCGCGGTTGGATACTGGGGCACCACATAGCGTCTTGGTCACGTTGGTGAAGTCTATCAGTGTTATGATGATTGTTTTGACAAGGCTGAAAGGATAGGACTTTGATGCACAATGCTTACTTAGTATTTCTATGATCAAGCAGTCTTTCTTTACACAGGCGTTAAGTTGGAGACTAAACGCTTTGTCCTGGCATAGCTGCGAATAATTTCGCTGAGAGTGGTCCGGTATTCGGGCTAAGCAGTTCGCCTGTTGCCTCGTTAGAAGGTTCCAGCCTTAAAAATAACAATTACTAACAGCGCATGACGGTGCTCCTGCTAGGGATTTGGGAGATGCTGGATCCTCGGCATTGACATGTAGTACTAGCGATGCTATGATGAGGATGACATGTTGTAGAATCAGAAAGACCTTCATGCTGCAATGCCTGCATTGGCGATGGAAGCGGTCACGGAAGACGAGGCGCACCTCTCGCAAGACCTAGGGACGTGTTTGGTTAAATAACCAAGGCCAAGGTAAGCCCGGTGTTCCCGGTGGCGTTAATGACTAGACATTTGCATTCCTTGGTGAAATGGCGCTGGTCTAGTCCCAAGTCGGGTTCGAAGATCCATTCCCCGCTTCCGTCTGTGTAACCACCACCAAAGGGCTTGAGCCAGTCAGGGGGCACGTTGGCTTGAGCCGCAGACGATGGTCTTCAGCCCTGAAGCTACCTGCGACAAGAAGCCCTCACTGTTATTGGTTAGCTCAAGGCGCCTCCAACCCTCCTAGGTCTAACAGTTTCAGCCTGTCGGCATGCCGAGTGGCTGGATATCTAGTGGGCGAAACACCTCAAACCTTGTTATGTGCCATTAGCCGGCCCATGGGACAGGCTTGACTGATAATTGGTTTTATGGGCAATTTACAGTCCAAATTCATTGCCTATGGCTCTATTTTGCATCGTCGTTTGATATCAGCGTTAATTCAACGGTCATTCCGCACTTTCTCGGAGTCTTCAGAAACCCGAGGCCATACCCATATTATTATCGACAGGCTCATCGAAGCCCAAGATTTAAGCGTAAATGACAGCTATCTATGTAAAGATCCTTGTCAGGGATACATATATGATTCAAGCTTTCCTATATTGAACAGAAATCAACATTCCTAAGCGCGGATGAAGCTTTCTAGTGCCCGCAATTAATCGACCTTAAGTGTTTAAAGCGACTGGCCCTATTCGGATCGTGTAATCCTCTGCTCAGCCCAAATGTCTATTTAAAAACTCTCATGACTATTAAAGTCGAGACTGAGGTTTGCCCTTGGCCTTTTGACTCCTCGGCTTCCTCACCCACGGTATAAACCCCGTCCTCTCCTCCGTAAAGGGAAGACTGTCCAAGATAGGCCCATCCGCAACCAATGGTATCGTCCTTATGTCAGCAATACGCGCCGCCTTCAGTGCAGGCTGCGATGGGCCGGTAGATAGATCAAGATTGAATCTAGAAACATCCAGCCAAAGCCGTGCTGCAGACTCACGGTCGTATTGGTACGCTATGAAAGCTTGGCGCAAGTCTCTGTCGGAGGGATCCGGATCAGAACGCAGCACCCTCTTGAGGCCATTGACTAAGGTGATGACGTCCTCGATCCCACAGCATGCGCCTGCACCTCTCACAGGATTCATCTAATGATTGTCAGGATACTTGAATAGCAAAGTGCAGCTTGGAAACATACCTTATGCGCGGCATCGCCAACCAGAACCATCCTCCCCCAGTGCCACCATCGCAGCACACCCTCGTCAAAGTTTGCGCTGCCTCCAGCAGACTTGTTCTTCCACAAATCGCCAAAGGTAACACCTTCGGCTACAGGGACCTCGAACCAGGGTTTGGCGGCGTCCTCAGCGTCGTTCTGTCCAAAGTACGTTCTCTCCTTGGAGGTTGGTATGCGGTGATAAGCAATTATCTGTGCCTCTGTCCCTGACGTGAAAACCTGGACATGAGTTCCCCGTTTGTAAACATTGATATTGCACCCCGGGTCCAGTCCCTGGACGAGGTTGGCTTTGGCGAACACGCCTGCGTATGGTGCCTCGAATGGATTTGGGTCCTGGTCGAAGAGTCCTTCCAGAGACTTTGACTTCATTTGCTCTCTGACAGTGCTCCAAATGCCATCAGCCCCTATAACAATTGATCCATCTTCCGAGGTACCATCTGCAAATTCGACTGTGACACCGTTTTTGCGGGACACAATATTGGTCAGTTTCTTGCCCGTCTTGACATGCTGTTGCCAGTTGTCAAGCGCTTCCACCAATGTTTTTGCGAAGCTTCCTCGATCGAACAACATCATTGGGTACCCGTGGCTTGGATGGATTAGCATTCTACACATGGTCAATTTTGAAAACAGTCTTGACTCACAGCGCCAGCAGCTCTCCGAAACCCTCACCGCGACGGAGAACCTCGCCTTCAGCAGACAGGTGTATGGATTCCAGCATAGGCTGGCCAACCGCCTCGACAGCATCGAGAAGGCCTAATTGATGAAAGATTCGCAAGATGTGCGGCCATAAAAACAGAGCATAGGATGGATCTGGGGAGACTTGCGCTCGCTGCTCAACTATGACGTAGTCGATGCCTGACGCTTGTAGCGCATGCGCGAGCACCAAGCCCACGGGCCCGGCGCCTACGATGATGGCCTTGAAGAAAGAGCTCATGTCTCGATACGCGAGCACAGCGGATTGTTTGGAGAAGTTGCTGTGGAAAGTAGAGGTTGTCGACGATTTAAGATGTGGAACTAACTGTCAGCCTCCGTGTCAGCAACTCGCTAAATTGGAAATTATTACCACATCTAGACTAGTGCTGACTACGGATGTCCGCAGGACTGAGTCCGAACCCCCCCCTGCCTGTCACGCTTGCACATGACGTCTCTCCCGGGTAAGTATTCATTAACCAGTAAGATTTTACGGTAGCACAAAGAGACCATTGGAAGCGGTTGTGGTTGTGCAGCTCGAGCACCAGCTTCACAGTTCCGAGTCGGCTGGCCCGGCCCGAACACTACCTTAAGTCTGCAGCACTGTTAAGATGGCATAACCTAGCACCTGCATAGATTGGATATTGCTTAGAATTTACAGGAAGATACAAGTGAATATACAAAGATAGAACCGGTCCAATCCCAGTCAAATCCTCTCCGGGAGAATTCACCTGATCATTACCATACTCCAGCAGATTACAGACAGAGTTGCTAGCTAATCACAAGAGATACCAGAAGGCACGAAAAATATCATGTACTACTCTCTTTTCGACCAAAGATAAGCTTAAACTCAGAAACGTAACATATCATCAACCCCTATGTCATTAGACCGCAATCGGCGTGGCCCCCGCGACCTTTTCTTCGACCTTCTGTGGTTCAGCCTCCTGAGGTTCAACAATCGGAGTCTCAACTGCCCTCGGCTCATCTACCTGGGGTTTGGACTCCTTAGATTCTGCTTCCAGTGGCTTGTTCTCCACCACCTTGCTTTCGACTGCCTCAGCCTCAGGCACTGCGGGCTCAGTCGCCTTCGGTTCCGTTTCCTTGGGTTCTGTCTCCACCTGCTTGACCTCAGGCTCCGGATTAGCCACATCAGCTGCCTTTGACTCAACTACAGGCTGGTCAGTTTTCTCAACTTCGGCGGGCTTGTCATCTCCTATCGGCTTCTCGGGCTCAGCAGGTGTTTCAGCTGTAGTAGGCTTGTTGGACTCGACAGGTTCATCATCATCTGCTGTTTTCTCGGCTTCTGTTGGTTTCCCAACTTCAGCAGGCTTGTCAACCCCGTTGAGCTTCTCATCCTCCACAGGCTTCTCAACTTCCACCGTTTCTTCGATGTCTGTAGGTGCCTCGACTTTCTCGAACTCTTCATCCTCCACAGGCTTCGTAGCCTCTACAGGCTTCTCGGGCTCAGCAGACTTGTCGATCTCGGTGGACTTTGCGTCTTCGACGGACTTGTCAGCCTCGACAGAGGGCTCAACATCCACTGGTTTGCTGTCCTCGACAGACTTTTGCGGCTCCTCAGGCTTCTCAACCTCAGCGGGCTTGTCCTCCTTTGCCGACTCCTCTTTCTCCGTAGGCTTCTCCTCTTCCACAGGTTTCTCCTCTTCCGTAGGTTTGCTCTCGACCGCCTCCTCAACCGGGACAGGCGCTTCGACTGCGGCAGGCTCTTCGGCTTGAGCGGGCTTGGCCTCCTCCACAGCCTCGCTCACTTCGGTCTCCTTTGACTCAACCTTACCTTCCTTAAGCTGGCCGATGGTCTCGTTGGCGGCGGTGAGTTGTCCTTCAAGATCAGCGTTGGCCTTCTGCAAAGCCTCAATCTCTCCTGCGGCTTCCGACAGGTGCTTCAGGAGATCGTGGACTGTCTTCGCGTCGCTCTTGAACCTGGCCAAGATGGAAATTGCTTGCTTGGCAACATCTCCGTACTTCTCAGCAGTGCCAATGTCTGCGTACCGGTGTTAGTACTAGGTAAAGGGATCCACGTAAGGAATAGGACTCACCAGCCTCCTGAACATCCCAAGAGTCATCAAACCACGCCATTGCAGCAACGAGAACACCCAAAATTGGATTGCGACAGTAGGGCGAAGAGTGTGATGTGGCGTGTTGAAGTGCTGATCTGTTTACTGAGGAAAGGTAGATCGTTGAATGATTTTTATGCTCAAAAGGTACAGGAGGAAATACTACTTCTTATATATCTGTCCTGGCCCCAATATGAGCATCCCCCTCAGCAGACACATCCCAGTTTGGATGCGGTTCTTTGCTCCTGGCACGCCATATTAGCATACTGGAGACCATGTTTCCCCTCAAGCGCCCTAGCCTTCGAAGCCTGGCCGCCACAACTGGGACCTCTGCATGCATCCTATTATTTTCTTGCTTCATGGGCACGACGCGCGCCGGTATGACCAATGATGCTCTTCCACGAACTCTAGAGAGAGCACGCCACTGTTGATCGTCGACACATACGCGGCTCGGCGGCGATGTCAACCCTCAGGGTCCTCGAGAGCCAATGCACTAGAGGTCAGTCGACTCTTAGCAGCAGCACCATACATGCTGCAGACAGCAGGCAACCCCTGCAATATGCACTCTCGCGCCCGGTTATATCGTTGGCTGGGGTCTACCCAAGCCTAAACACTACAGGAGAACCGGTGCAAGGCTCACGAAGCTCATAGCGAATCGAGTTTTTTGGGTCAAAAATAAACAGATACTTATAGGACAGTCATCCGGTCGCTCTTTTTGTTTACGTGTTTCTGGCGGCTATGCATTGACTCATGTGATTCACGTTGTTGACATGTTGAGAAGCGGGGGAATCAGAGGTCAGTTCATAATCTCTTCCCCGCCTCAGACCCTTGAAGCTTTGGCGCCCGTATCAGCAGATCACCCCAGGCTTCACTTGCTAGGGTTATACATACGCTACTGATGCTAGCATGGAGCTAAGTCTGGGTGCATGGAGTGCTGGCACCACCTGCTGGGATTGATCTAGGATTATACTTGACTCTGGTGTCCTGGGCTGAGCGGTCTTTCGTCCGCCTCTGAACCCCTGTTAGCCTCACAATCGCAGGTATAGTGTCTTGCAAAATTGTCTCATCTAGGACGCGCGCGAGAGAGACTACCCCCACGCGGGAAGCAGAGCCATGCCTCATTCAAGTTTCAACCAGATACCAAAGAGCCGTATCTGCAAAGCCGTCAATCACGTAGAAGTAGACTGTGGGAGGGCGGGGTTAAAGACCGCTAGATAGCTGGATTTTGTTTCTTTACGTATGTGCTTGATTCAATGGTACCAGTTGTGAGTCGAGTGCTACCACATATCGGGTTGTTTACTCTCCCTGCTCCCTTGCTTGAGTAGCGGTGTGTTACTCAGCCCCCCATGAACCGTGAACAGGGGATTGTATTCGTCTCACAGACTTTTCCACCTTCTCGGTCGAGTCCTCGGATGCTGCTGATTTGGATGGGGCGATCTATGACCTGCCGCAACTACCGCAAAGTCTGGGGGCCCTGCATGTAGTCCGGGATGGCATTTAATGATGGCAAAGAAATGGTTGGAAATAGATCGAGCGGATAGTGGGTAGGAAGGTGGAGTAGCGTGTTTGAGTGTTAGAGAACAGCAAATGCCATTAACCTTAGGAATGCCTAGTATCTGACCAAACGGATATTCCCCCTCTCGTACATAACTAACGAAGTTTGGATGAAGATGAGCCCTGGACGATGCTGGGTCGTCAGATCGCCCACACACATATTCCGCAAATTTACATCAAGATAATAGGCCTTTGCCAGACATGATTTGCTATATCTGGTCTCTCGACAGGTAAAGGAAAATTACGAGTGAACTTCACGCAGGTTTGACTGACACGAATGAGAGTTAGCTTGGCAGAGATGTAAAGGTTGCGCTCCAACAGGCCCATTGTGACGATAGGTGACCATCAACTTGGGCGAAAGGATGTGGCCCAGAACAATGCGACATTTATTCATGCTATGAAATAACCTGCCGAGATTAGTTTTGGAAGATTGATGGATTGAAAGACACAGCCACTGCTACAAAGTGGGCGGTGCAAAGAAATTAGGCTGTGAGGCAGAGTGTAACGCGAGGTGCATAACATGTTCTAAGTTACTATAGGTACATATCTCATCCGAAGGACATGGAGTCTTGGGCGATTCCGGTTAGACATCTCACCCGTCACCCATATAATGTCTCCAACGCCATATTACCATCACATACGACCACACCCATAGGAAAATACGGGATCCCGTCCGCTCTCCCATAGTCAAGCCAGTGAGGGGCGGATTAGTAGTTGGTCGGTGACGACCAGCGAATCCCCGCTGTTGTATGTTTTTTTGCCCTTCGTACAGGCTGACATAAAGTGCAAGTATAGTGAGGATTGTAGAAGTAGAAATATTACATCGTGTTCTTGACTGTGGTTGTGGTGGTCAGCAGTGATGAGTGTAAGCCTAATTACTTACTCACTGGGTTGCCTAGCCCCACCAACGGCTGCCTAGTCCACATTACACACATTAAAAACTTCTCCTGTCTTCCGGATCACACAGAGCATCTCACCACAACTACTCGCACCTTGCACGACCAATATGAAGTATTCCTTTTCTTCCTTCTCTTCAGATTTGTCAAGATTGAAGGGGGTAGTGCGTCGGAAAAAGGACACAGCGGCCATAGAAACCATGGCTCCAGACACGTTGGCTCCAGACACGTTGGCCCCAGACGAAACAGGCATTTCAAGTGAGCCCGATGGCGTGCAACACAGTTCTATCGAGGGTGATTCGCTAAGTCTTATCGGGAGCCTCCCGCTGGAGATTCTAGGCGCGATCTTCTCTTACCTATGCCATCACTGCCGCCGAGAGTCCTTCAGCAAGACTGGCGAGAGCGTCCAAAGAGCTGACATCGAGGCCTTGAAAGTTTTGACTCAAACTAATAAACGCTTTCGTTCCGTCGCATTACCCATTCTTCTCCATAGCCCGTCTCCCCTCATCCCATGCAGTTATATCACACATGTTCTCAACCACCAACCAGACTTGACGCAGTGCGTAAAGGCCCTGTATTTGCCATTTTCTGGGACACATAATGAGGGCCTTCGCCCATGGCTCGAAGAGGTAGCCCAGAAGCTTGCGATAGACCTTGCCTCTGTAAAAGTTTCTTGGGATCGTCAGGAAGATATCGAAACAAACTTGCTAATAGCTCTATGTCCAAACGCCGAGCAGTTGAAGATACCTGTCACTGACTCAGAGGGTGATGGACCAAAGTCCACTTTTTCCGTTTTACGACGCCACTTCAGCAACCTAGGTGACGACCCGGCGTTTCCAAAGCTTCGATATCTGGAGATAGACACAAGCAAGTGCAAATCGTTTAGCATTACCGGTACTGAATTGCCCTTGTTTCTCCATGGATGTCCCGCTTTGGAAACACTAGTTCTACAAGGTCCTGAAGGACAAAGAATACCTGACCTTGACAGAAAATTTAACCTGCAGAGCTGTCGGCCCGCATTGGAGAGCCTCACTACGCTTGAATTGAAGGGATGGTCATTTTTTGGAGGAGACCCTGATACTTCGACCTTCGGCGACATGATCCAAATGACCCCAAACTTGAAAAGCTTCACATTTACCACCAACGAAGGGGGGAAATGGGGGGCTTCTGAAGTCGAACGCTATCACATGCCGCCCACCCGTTTTATCGACATCTTGAAACCACTGCATGAAACTCTGCAGCAACTGAGGGTCGAGTTTAAGCAGAAAGTATCTGCTAGAGACTATCAATATCCCTCACTAATGATCCTTTCGCCACAACAATTGGGCGCATTCCCAAATCTTCGTGTCCTGGAGCTCGACATCCCATGCTACTGTCGACACATATTTGATTCAAGCAAAGTGGGATCCTCTTATGACCAGCGAACTTGTCTAGCCGAACTGCTTCCGGTCACTATTACTCACCTGACCATCATCCTGAAGCAGGGAGGTTATGACGAGCCCTTGTACGATATCTTCCATCTCGGGAAAAGAGCCGTGGCTGGGGACTTTCCCAGGCTTCAACGTGTGCAGGTTGACGCTCCTGTTCGTTATTTGATGCCTTGTAGTGACAGTTGGGACGATTACTGGGACAATGAACAATTGGACAAGATTTCAAGAACCCAGTCTCGTCATGAAAGGGAACTTCAAGAAGCATTCGAGGGATCTGGGGTTAGAACGGTGCTTAGGCGATGGTACATCTGGGAAGAGATGTATTGACGGTAGTTCATAAAGATTGAGCTGTTGAGGATCAATTGCAACGCAGAAAGTATTTGATTCAGTGGAGGGGGCTTCGCACGGTATTTGGTTATGTTTATGGTTTTATGTGAGTAGCGGCGAAATGCCTGGTTTCATGGGGTTTATTACGGATATCTACACTAGCTACTATCACTTTTCGTATTCATTTCCTCATTCTATTTCAGACTTCACCCTTTCTCTCGGCATTGAATGGTAGTTTGTCTAGGTAGCCTGAGTGGACGTTCGCGGTGGCTCTCGCCCGCAAGCTGAGTTCGTCTGTCCATATCACACATATCCCTGTAAGCTAACGATGAAGCCCACCGCTTAGACTAGAACGATATATCGTAGCATAGTTTACGAATTGGAAGTTGAGTATTGTGGTAGGGATAGTATGACTAACCATGAGCATGCTATTCCTCCAAGGTTATTTCGAAACATGACTTGGCTCCCTTCTCATCCCTTCATCTGATTGAACATGGGTTCCTACGCCATCAAGACTTCGATACCTCTTTTATATTCCCCCTCAAGCGGCTTTCATCCCAAAATGGCGCGGCGATACGCCATTCCACATAAGATCTCGCCCGATCACAGAACTCCCACGGCATCCATGGATCGCTTCCAACGACATGCGAACCGAGCCCATCATTTACACTCCGCACGGGAGGAGTAGGATAATGCATTTGCGGCATCGTGAAAAAGAACTCCAGTGTAAACCTCACCTGCTCTGAAAATTTCATACTCTGCAGAGTAAGCAGCATCTTGAGGCCCTGGGAGGTGAGATAATGGATGAACCTTCGTGACTCCGTCCATGTCCTCCGTCGGAACCTTATTAAGTGGAGCTCGCGATCCTTTGAGCCGCTGCAAAAGAGCATCTGGTTTCTTGGGAATGAAAAGATCGTGTTGAGATGGGATACAATCTTGTTGAACATCAACCAATGCTGATCGTTTATATAATACTGGATTGAGTCGAACATTTTCCTGAATTCGAAGAAAAGTAGTCGAATGTCAAGCTGTCCCTCAAATAACATCACCTTGCGGCGAAAGAATGCCAGGCAATAGCCCTCAAAGCGAAATATGGTGTCGTAGAACCCCTGTCGCTCGGGAATTGACAACTCCAACGGAAAACTTGCGAGTTTACAGGTAGCCATCACTCGACGCCTGCGGTACGGAAGCCCAAGTCGGAAAATATTCCATGCCCTTGGAACGTAGCTGGACATGATCCACTCTACTTCCGGCATAAGATCAATGAGCTCACAGAGGGTTGGTAGTGTGATCAGCTCCGGCCGTGGACCCTTCAGATAGGAAGCAAGAAATGGTTCAATTATCTGCTCGACTTGAAGGGTGGTCAAATTGCCGAAATCGTGCTGCCGAACAAGACGTAGTCGAGCCGCGAGAAGTGCCGATCGGGGGATGTCGCCTCCAAACTGAAGTTCTAGTTTACGAAGAAATAGTCTCAGAACTTGGTGCCTGTTGGCGAGAAAACAAGCCAAGGCGCGGGGATAAGCCTTGATCAGCGAATGGATGTCATGAGGTGATTCGCAAGCTCTCATGGCCTCGACCAAGAGCTCCGGAGGGAGTCTGCATATTCCCGAAGCCATGTTGGATGTCAGTTCGATGTCAGTGAATGGGAGAAAAGAAAAGGAGAACCATGACCAGAAAAAGTAGAAATGCTGATTTTGTGTGGTGCTGGCATGGTGCAAACATGCGAAAACTTTGACTTGCAGGTAAAGAAGGCGACAAGATTGCAACATGCATCTTACGCCACCACGACGGCTCGAAAGTGCACGAAGGGAAATTCGACTGAGACCATGTAGCTGTCGAGATTGTTGGAGAGCGTAAGGGAATAGGACAGAGAAAACCCTATCTTGTATGGAATCTAGCATGTACTTACTGGTGCACCCGAGAGTGGCAAGAAGCTGAGGCAGGAAAACTTAGACAACGGCCAACGCTTTGTCAGGAAGCTGAGGCCTCGAACTTCACGTATTACATGAGACCCAAAATCCTTTACAGCCACACTCTTCTTCTCGAAATCGCACTCTGTTGTGGCTGTCCCGGTCGACCTTTTTTTCTTTCCTTTTTTTCTTGGTAGATATGGTGTCTTGCACTATCAAGTATTCTCGGGACTCTCTCCCAGGCCGAATTCTTGAACCCCGGTTATCTCGCCAATCACGTTGAACGAACCTCGAAAGTACCTAGCATTTGCGGCAACCTCCCCCTCTTTGAGGTGGCTAACAGTCGAAGGCTGCATATCGAATTTAGAATTACCTCGGCTTCGGTCTTCTAAATTGGTAAAACCTGCTGGTGTTTCCATGCTGCGGAAACTACTTATACAGTAATAGAAAAAGATGCATTAGTAGGGTAAGTCCAGATTACTGGAACTGTCGGGGTTTGAACCGGGTTCGACATGAAACGTCAAGATCACATGCTTTGTGCAACTGAGTCGTTGAGGTGAAACATTGGGCAATCCATAGTGGAACTGTGACCGTCCCATTCCCGGCGACACGCTGCCCATCTGTCCGTCTCGAGCCCCACAAAGCCCAAATTGACGCAATGAGTGGCTCGAAAGCACGGTGCCTTAGAAATCCGGATGGGGCCGGAGGGGTTCTGATTCTGCCATCCCGCGCGGCTATGACAAAATCCCCCGACTGTCTCCGTCTCGGTGCCTCGGGCCCTCACCAGCCCCGTGAGCGCGCGTTGACTGGCCCTGGCTTCACAACGAAACTGTGCCATTTATCAGCGCTCGATGAGTCGTTTGTCATCTAGCGGCCGTTGGAGCGGCATTACCCAATGGGGTTTAAGCTTCCCTCGGCTCTCTGCGGTCAAGATTGCGTGACAAGATGGGCCGAAGAGCTGTAAAAGAAGGGTTTGGATGCTGCCTCTGTTTTGAGCTCCCTTGCCATAAACTACCCACAATTTGTAGACCAAAATGGAGCATTCACCCAGGATTTTGCGTCAATTACTATCTGCTCCCCGCATTCTATATAAGAGGCAGATCCCTCGACTCCCACGCGCTCGGCCTTTCACTGTTAGCAGCACTCAACAGCAAAAAGCAAAACCAGCAGCCATCATGTCTACCCCCTCCGCCGATACCCTCATTGAACTGGCCAAGGGCCGCCGCACCTACTATGCCCTCAACAAGGATTTGGGCTCGGTGACCACCGACAGGATCAAGCACCTCGTCAACGAGGCCACCCTCCACACTCCCTCCTCCTTCAACACTCAGTCCAATCGCCTGCTCGTCCTCTTCGGCGCCGAGCACGACAAGTTTTGGGATATCACAACCGAGACTCTTAAAGCTATAGTCCCTGCCGACCAATGGCAGCCGACCGCCGACCGCATGGCGGGCTTCAAGGCCGCTGCCGGTTCCATTCTCTTCTTCGACGATGATGAGACGGTGCAAGGAGTGCAGAAGAAGTTCCCTCTTTACGCCGACAAGTTTCCTCTATTTGCTTCCCAGAGTCTCGCCATCCAGCAGTGGATTCTTTGGGCTGCACTTGAGGCTGAGGGCCTTGGCGCCAACCTCCAGCACTACAACCCCCTCGTCGACGCCAAGGTGCAGGAGATTTGGAAGGTTCCGACCGCTTGGAAGCTGAATGCGCAGCTGGTGTTTGGAGGACGTGCCGGTGAGCCTGGTGAGAAGGACTTCAAGCCCTTGGAAGAGCGTGTCAAGTTTGCTGGTCTGTGATGGCTTAGACTAGACTAGGCTCGATTATAGGTCTTTAGCGTTGTATAGAAGTAGACTATAGCCAAAGCCAAATTTCGTCCGGACTGATCATGCATGATGCAGAAGCTATTCCTCTTGACCAATAACACAACGAACCCCAAGTCTCCACCAACGACCCTGTCGACGTTGCTATTCTCACACGTCGAAATGGCTGAGCCTCACGAGTCACGTAAGTTCCAGTCATGCTGGCGAGGCACCGTAATATTGTCCGAAATAGCCAACATCCCAAGAGCGCTAATATCCCAAGACCACTTCAAGCCGGAATAGGCATAGAAAAGTCAGGTATCAGGCAATTTAGGTTTCAAGATACTCATCGTAGTCGGTTGTATGGTCGTTCGGACAACGCGGCAGCGCTGTTTCAAATGTGCATTGAAGAACCTTAGTTGGGCAACGTCTTTCGCACAAAAGGGGCATCGAAAGTCGCCTTCGGAGTTGATGAAGTCATTTGGTCGAGGGTCACGGCTGGTCGATCCGATCATTCTTCTGAGTTCATCCGAGACTGAGGGTGGAAATCCGGACAGCCACGTATCGTTCCGGGAGGGCACTGCAACAATCGGAGCCTGCCACACCGGAAAATTTGGATCTGGGGTTATCCCTTGTGTTGAGGTCTGCAAGCCCTTATTGTGTGACTGAAGTTGTTGTGCGTTAACTGCCGAACCCATCCACCCATCTATCGAAGAGACAGGCGCTCTGTTTGGCCCATAACAGGCCAGTCGAACTGGCGGAGTATCTTCCTCTCGGGGGCGAATGGGGGGCAGCATTACACGGGACGGCGGCCATTGGTGCGTATCGAAACTTTGTTGAGGAGTTACCATAGTGGCTGAGTACGATGAGTTTACGCTCTGCGGGCCGGTATTTGTACCGATCTGGAACACATCCTCATTCTGTGGCCTCTGACCGGCTGTTGTGGTGGAAATGTGCTCTGTATGATCACTTGGTCCATTTTGAGAAATTTCTGGATCCTGTTGTCTTGCTAGAGGAAGTTCCTCCCGGGAGTCCTGGATTTGGTTCATTGGTGTGCCTTCAGTTATTGCGGGGGGTGGTTGGGTGGCTACATCCCACGCCATTTGGGCCATTGCCTCTAGTTCAGCTGGTGTCGTTCCTCCTGTAATGTCGAGTTGTGTTGGATGATTAGGTTGTGACAATTGTGTGCCCAGACTCGCAACAGACGCGTCAGGTGGTTCACCACCTCGTTCGTTGCCGGCTGGGGTCGTTGTAATTCGACCGTTCGGGTCGCGAGGAGATTCGTCGGAATGCCCTAGGAGTGACGAAGTGTCATCGTTCGTGTGCAGCGCAGCATGCCGTAACGAAACCTCACTACCACCGACGGTAGTAGGGAGTGGTGCACTTGGCTGTATCACGGTCATGTCGGATTGAGAGTTCACCGGCATCTCTTGGTTTCGCGGAGCCGATGGAGGGGACTCGGAGACTTGGGCTTGTTCTTCTACAGTAAAGGATCTTATCAGCAAGGGCCATATTCACCTGTCAAACTTAATATTGGTTCCCGTTACTGGTACTCACTATCTATGTCGGCGGAGGAGTCCCTGGTTCTAGCTCGGCCCGCTCTTTCCCGAGCTTCTAGATACTCTAGAACCTGTTGATTGTGCTCGGTGAGACTCTGCGCAGACGCGTCATAAATCTCCAGGTCACCAGCACTGACCCACGCAACAGTGCTCCTGCTGGGGAAGGGCGAACCGTCGAAGAACATGACGGGGAATTTGCGCATTGAAACTCGGGGTCCATCATCCTCATATCCTTCCTCCCATGAGAAGTTCTTGCGCCGAGGATCGTAAGCGTAACACTTTGGTAAGTCCTCCAATAACCCCAGACCTTCAATTGAGTTAGGTATGCCAACATCTTGCAGGTTGTGCATAGGAAGGAGGAGTGCTGCGAGCCACTGCTTTGACGATTTCCAGTACACACGGTATATTTGTCCGTGTTCCGGGTCAATGACTTGAGACGCTTCACGTTGCCCACGGTGGTCACGCTTGCGCTCCCTGTCCTGAGAAGAGACAATGTCCTCACTCACTTGATTGCTCTCAGCAGTGGTATATCCATACCCACTCTTGAACGCCTTCCGGGCTATAATGTTATTCTTCTTTGCCAGGGTTTCGTCACAACCCAGAACCTCAATACCCAACAACGTCACAACTCTCTCAAAATCACTACACGTTTCGCTGTGCTTCTTGCTGCGTATATGGGCCGCTGCGCCGATAAGTGGGTTGTCTTTGAAGCTAAGACCGTGTTCTTCGTATCGAAGGATGTACCAGCTACCGTGTTCTAAGGGATATTGAACGATAACGTGTTTGATGGGGGCATTTCCGTTCTGGAAGACACTGTCAAATTGTATCGTCTTCTTGACGATCTTCCGTCCTTGCCTTGTTGTGGGTCGGAGGGGCTCCTGTTGATCCAAGGCACCCAAACTCCTTTTTCTCTTGCGAGTTGTCTGACTCCATCAGCAATCGAATCAAGATACCTGAACGGAAGAAACATTTTTGTTCAACACCTACTCTATTTTGGGCTGTTTCAGGTAATTCCTCTCCATGGCCGGCTCGTGGCCCCCGGTTCGTATCCTGTGGATGGTTCGAGACATCTTGACCCAGCACCATGTGTATCGATTCGCTGAGCTTTTCGAAACAAGCCTTCACAACAGTATTGACGTGGCGCTCGTACTCGGCCTCAGCATCCGCCAGACCCGACTCGTAACTAGATTCGAGCCGTTGCTGTTCGCCAGCATGAGCTTGAATCTCGGCTTGCAACTGGGATCGCTCAGATAAATCCCTGGTTTGGAAAATGCGGTCCCACGCCGCGTCGAGCTTGGCACGGACCACCATCATTTCTTGCTCGTATTTTTGTGCTGGCGACTGTATACCTGCAAGTTTTCGGCCCCATTGAGCGACATCTTGTTCGACCTGATTGAAGACAAGTATTGTCTTGGGAATTGGTGTCTCACGAGTAGCTACCATCGTGCAGGATGAAAATGGTAGGAATGCGGGCAGGCCGAAGAAAGGGGGCGCGAGCGTTACCAACTGGGCACTGCCGGAGGTGCACCTGCAGGTTAAATGTCTCACTGCAGAACCCGACAGTCTGGTAAGGCTTACCATTCGTCACCGTTGCTTTCAGAAGCATTGAATTTACATGCCAATGTCGGCGGATTGTACTGTAGGCCTCTGTGTGCTATCGTTGCCGGATGGACCATGCAAGGACGGTTCTCACGCACAGGGTGGCCGTCCATTTTACCCCGCTTCCACCACGACACATCAGGATCGACAGATGGTACAGTAGAGCAGTCTCTTGGGGGCCTCGTATTGAATCCACAGTGTTGGTTCTACAATGACCCGCAGCGAATCCTCGTCAGCGTATAACCGAGGATGTGATAGCCACTGCATTCCGGCTTATGTTTGCCAATCAAAGAAGTATGAAATATTTAGAGTTCAGCCACGTTTCATATTGGTGGTATTGGATGGCAGATGATTTGATATGACCGACCAGGGTTCCCTCAAGCATGCTTGTTGTGTATGTTGGTCAGCAGCAGGACCAACAACTGCTGAAACACCAACGGTGACATTAGAGTCGTTGGGCATGAGAGTGGAGCCCAATCGCTTTTGCGGACAAAATGGCTTTACTTCTAAAAAGACGCTCAAGTTGGATGTCACGTCTGCGATTCTTGACGCGGTCATCAACTAGGATAATTGTGTAGCTGCTCGGCTCCTCGTGCGAGGGTGGAACCCAACGCCATAACGCGATCTCGCTTGTGGATTGCCCCCGAACATGCCGTCCTACCAGAGATGACTGACCCCACAGTCCACCCGACCGACAGAGACCACTCAAGATGGATTGGCATATCAGTAGGCATCGCCAAGAGGATCTATCACCAGAAGTTCATAACGAATTTAACAGGAGGCGGAAGGCGCTACAGCTCCAGCAAGACCCACGGTCCAGATGTGGCTGAGTGATCAATTCTTGTTCACAGACAATGGAGTCTTTGGACCTCTACCCTAGAACGATCTAAATAACTCAAGTCCTCTAACTCTACTTTCTAGATATTTATTCGTCGCAGAAGAATTCTAAATACTTCATAGTAGACTAATAGACGGACACATAGCCTGGATTTGGCTGTTACTGCCGTCTTGGATTGCCTATTATCACATAGTCGCTCCAACTCCCACCTGTACCCTAAACAACTTCTCAACACCAAAGACTCTGGTCATGACAGCCACACATACCCAAACTACTGCACTAGTGTGGCCAAGGAATGCGAAATCACAAACAGGACCTGCAATGTAGGTCAGTTGGGAGGATGTTTGAAACCGGTTCATGAAGTCTTCAGCCTACCTAAAAATTCTTCTACTTCATTTTTCCTGTGTTTATAGTCTGCATTTTCACCTCAGTCTAGCACATACGACCATACCCACCGGAGAACTCGGGATCCCGTCCGCTCTCCCATAGTCAAGCCAGTGAGGGGCGGATTAGTAGTTGGTCGGTGACGACCAGCGAATCCCCGCTGTTGTATGTTTTTGCCGGTTGTGAAAACTGTCCCTAACCGTAATCCTTTTTTTGCTACCGTGGCATATCGTTTGGCATGTCGCCTCGAAGTGCCCAGCATTCTCTCGCATAACGATAGTGGTTTCCCTGCTTCAAACATTTGTGGGCCCAATTCCGCCCCATTAGGACATAGCGCCCCAGACTCGTGCAGGATTCGCGACGCCCAGCTTCGAAAGGGGCTCAAATCACGACCAACTCGCCCTTTTCACAGTGGCCAAGGTCGAATTGAGTACCTCTGCTATGGTAAATATTGTAGACAAAGCTCAAGATTGTACTTGGACATGTCGACGTCATGTCTCACCGCCAGCAAGGGTGGGTATTCAGAAGGGTCGTCATCAGGGTGCGGAACCGGCCCAAGGCTTTCAAGCGGGAAGAGCCAGAACCCCACGGCTTGCAGAGGTAAATGTTGGGTTTCCTTCCAAGCCCTGTTAGGGCAATCCTCGTCCATGCAAACCGTCCGCTCGACATCCTTGCGCTGGAAGTACTCAATGGTATCGTCTCGATTTGTTAACCATGAGCCAATTGCGTGTGTGGGCATAAAGCGATAATCAATCGGGTTCTCTAGCTGCAGGTTTGCAATCAATTGAAACCAGCAATAAATGCCCCATCGGGGGTTGAGCCCGCCTACATTCACACGCTTCAACTCCGTCTGTATGGGCCTGGGATCGGGTTGACGGGCAAAGCTAAGGATAGCGGCCATTGCAGGTCGAGGCGGGGGCGGAGGGCGGCAACATGTTGTAGTACTTTTCATGAAAATGACGCGCTTTAGCCTGGACACGACCTGGCGTAAGGCTCTGAGGCCTCCACTGCAGTTCCGCTCAGCGAAGATTTCGGTTAGTTCAGTGTCGATAGCGAAATTGACAAGGCCAATACCCAACGGGTCGCGGGACCAAATGTCATGCGCAAACTGAACAAACGGGCTCGACCCAACAACATGCAACGTATCCAACTCAGGGTTGATGTAAAGAGTCTGGCACTCTATGGTCTCCTCCGACATGAACTGACAAGGTATTTGAACCCTGTAAAAGCGCATGGCAGCATAACGCGACTCGGTGTTGACACGGAACAGTTTGCTTATCATCTGCTGTCCCGTTACGAGAACACCGTACCCGAGTCCGAGGTCCTTAGATGCGTTGAGTGGGAGCCAAAGATTCTGGAAGCTTGGTGAATTAGCAATAACTCTGATAAACCGCTCGCAACAGAGTGACTGTGTCCATATCATCAGACGGATTTCAGCGGGGAGTTTCGCAAATTGCGGGAATGGCGCCGTGTTCTTGGATGCCGGCGGGTTCAAGAATTGTATATGATAGCGGGCTGGTGACATGTTGGGAAGGTTCGGATGAGTTTGGTATGTGTTATTGGTGTTGTAGTGGAGTTTCGATTGGTATGAACACAGGGGCGACGTGGGAATTGTTGCCAGGAGGTTGGCAAGGGAGGGTGTCGTTCCAGGTCCAAGCAACGATCCAATACAGTTATATAGGCGGCAGCTTATTAAGCTTTGCTACTTGTCAACTAAGTGTCTCTTTGCCCCAGTTCACGCAGAGCCCGAGCATTTTGGAAACTGAGTTGAGCGGTGCAGAAGGGGCTCGAAACCTGCTGTAGGGAATCATACATGTCCCCGCCTGTTGACTCCATCGACGAATCTTACGCGCCCCCAAGGTATCCGTGCCCCCACGAAGGATGAATCGAGCCATTATTCGAAGGCCGAGAGTGAATTTTGGTAAAATCAGCATGGGATCAAATTATACACATCCTTGTCGATTAGTCAGCCACTATTCCACTCCATGACATAACACACCGCCAGGCGTCAGCCAACTCACGTTCCCCTCATCCATAGTATCGCCAATGTGTCAGTGAACGCCATGGCGACCGGACTTGAAGTGCTCGGCACCGCGAGCGCCGTCCTCCAAGTCATCTCATTCGCCTGTGACGTCGCAAGCGCCTGTAAGAGGGTTTACGACGGAAAGCCCACGACCGATGACGATCTTGAAGAGCACGCCCAGCGAATATCTGACGCTGTCAGTCGGATCCAAACCCGTTGCAAGACTCTAGCCAAGTCTCAATCATCCAACGATCGCACCAAGCTCAGTGAAATTGCGGAAGACTCCAGTGCCGCTGCTCGAGAGTTAGAGTCCGAAGTGCGTTTTGTGACGGGACTGCACAAGAAAGGCAATCTTCTCCGGGCAGCCCATGCTGCACTCAGAGCCTCAAGCCATCGAAAGAAGATTGATCGGCTCGAAATTTCACTCTCAAGATGTAGACAGGTCATGGAGATAGAAATGATGGCGCATCTATGGTGAGTACTTGGTCACTTGATTACATTGGAAGCAATTATTGCTAACTTGGCCCTGCAGTTCACAGAGCGACGCAATTGAGATTCAGCAGAGAGATGGCTTCAGAGACATTGAAATGGACGTACAAAACCTTGTTGTGAGGATTTCTCAAGGACATACCAAGCTCGAGGACCTCATCAAGTCAGAGAACGATGTGACGCGTGAGATCATTGCCCAGGAAACAGTCAAAGCCAGTGGAGCCATCAACGAACACGTCACAGCAGAATTCCAGGCTCTAAGCGCCAATACCGAAGCCAAAGTGCGATACAAGACCTTTCTCCAAGGCCTCAAATTTCCAGAGATGAACCAGCGTTACAATGACCTGATGAGCTCTCACAACGCGAGCTTCAACGGAGTGTTTGCATCCTACAAGGAAATGATCAGTAAAGAAAACGACATCAGAGGACCTCGGAAAAAGAACAACGAAGAGACTCGATCAAGAGAGCTTGGAAGACGCGAAATTGACCAAGTCTGGGCTGAGTTCGTCAACTGGCTACAATCAAGCGACTCGTTGTTTTGCATCCGAGGGAAGCCAGGCTCCGGGAAAAGCACACTTGTCAAGTTTATCATTGATAACAAGACTACGAAACAATTACTCAGTCACTGGAACTCAAACGCTGCCATCATATCACACTTCTTTTGGAAGATTGGGTCTTCATCCCAGAATAGCATCAAGGGGCTCCTATGCTCTTTGGTCTACCGCAGTCTAGATGGCAACCGAGAAATAGCGGAACAAGTACTCGATCGCTTTCCCCATCTCTCAACCAATACTCACTACAATGATTGGTCTACTGAAGACTTGAGAACTGTTCTATACTTCATTCTGGAGAATGACACACGACACCTATGCATCTTCATCGACGGCCTCGATGAAATCTGCAACAGGGATGGCCTCACCAAGTTGACGCAAACGATCGAGGAGATCCTCAAATTCCCGCGTATCAAAATGTGTGTTGCTACGCGACCGGAGACGTTGGTTATGAGCTGGCTTAAGAAGATGAATGTCCCTGGTATTCTACTTGAGGACCTCACAAGACCTGATATGCGCACATTCGTGCAAAAAGAGCTCAAACCTTTCCTCACAGACAATACCATCTCCCCAGATATCCATAGGAAGCTGACGGATGAACTTATTTGGAAGGCCCAAGGTGTCTTTCTTTGGCTCCATCTTGCTATTCGAAGTATCACTACTGGCATTCAACATGAGGACCCTGAAGAGATGCTTCTTGATCGACTCAAGGAGCTTCCCAGAGAGCTAGAGCAGCTCTATACGGACATGTGGCAAAGAACAAACGAGAACAACTCAATATACCGGAACATCGCAGCACGGTATTTCCGGTATGCCCTCAATGACAGAGGCCTGGTTCCGATGTTCCCGGAAGTAGGCTATCCATCCGGATACCCGGAGATCTGGCAGCCCACGTTGTTTCAGATAGCAGGCGCAGAGAGTGTCGAAACCCAAAAGTTGCTTTTCACAGGAACAAATGCGATAGATTTCCCAGAAGTCCAGCGCTTATGCTACAAAACGAAACTTGCCGTTCAAAACCGATGTGCTGGGCTTTTGAGGGTGACACCACCATCTATGCGTGGAAGAATGATGGAAATCGTCGGGAGTGCAAACGAGCTTGACATTCCCGAGGGCGACGAAGCCGTCGATGATGCGCTGTTCAGCCGTGTGGATTTCATCCACCGCACTGCTCATGATTTCTTAACGGACACCGAGGCCGGCCAGGAGATCCTCAACTGTGGGCAAGTGTCTGACACTGAAGTCAAGATTCGGTTGCACAAAGGCATGCTCTGTCTTCTTTCCTTCCTCCACTCTGAGTATGGCGTCATGGGCCGCTCAGGCACCAGCTTCTATCAGACCATAAAGCTATTCGAGTCTAGTGATCAGGATGGTCTAAAGGAAGCCACAGAAATGCTCCATGTTCTTCGCAACCTTTATGATAACAAGGTCATCGGAGCCGATCGGCCACGATGGCAGCCACAGGCCCCGTTCCTGAGTCATTTGACAAACCACACTCAGCTTGACGACTTTGTCATCTCAAGTCTAAAACAAGCAAGGTCAAAAACATTGACTGACGTCTTGCGCGAGTCGTATGACCCAGACCTTTCTTTACGCTACGGAAATTATGCACCGTCCGTGAGACTCGTTAAGACCCTCATCTCAATGGGTGCCGATCCACATGCCAGAGGCGTGAACCACAAAAGAGAAATGGGCAGCATGGAGCCTTTCGTGCGTCAGGGGACGGCCTTTACAAATCTCTTGATGTTTGGTCTTAAGAGCATCGACGAGGGTGAGCGTCTCGACAGTGATCCTGCACGTGAGATGTTGAAGGCAGCGGTCATTATGGCCATGAGTTGCCCTGACTGGAGTGCCACGACGCTGGTAATTGGACGTGTCAAGCAGGACAAGGAGGCGTCACTCATGAACGTGACGTGGCTGAGCAACCCGAAGACCTTTGTTCATGTCGACTCGCCCTGGCTCTTGTACGAGGTCGACCTGAGATTCCTGCTGCTCCGTCTGCTCTCAGGGCTTGCCGTTGACATTGGAGAGGATACTATCAACGGTTCTCAAGTCGACGAGCTTTTACCGAAACTCGAGAACCCGCTAGCCAAGATACGATTTATCATGACCTGTGATACAGAGTCGGGGGATGCGAAGACACTCGTATGCCACCGCCCTTCATCTAAACTTTCGCCGTCGGAGATCACGGATCGCCTCTTCGGGCTCGGCGCAGACTCGACAGAGAAGTCTGAGTCTGCCTACGACTGCGCTATGCGTCTCGTACGGGATCCAAGTCTGGAGACAGTGGACCTCGAATCTGCTGTTCTTTCTTTGGCAGACGAACGACTTGGCTTTTGTACGCTTGTGGAGGCCGGCGTCGTTCCGCCACTTTCGTATGTAGAGCATTTAGAAGAGCACATGCCGTATTATGCCGTAACACTACAAAGACTCAGGGCCACGGCGGTTGGCTAGCCGCCGGAAACTAGATATCTGGCACTTTGCATAAACTCGACTACTTATCTAAACAGTTGCAGAGATAGTTCCTGTGCTATTTTTGCAATATTCAATACTTAGACTCCACAGTGTAATATGGAATGAGACATGGCGTAAACGTATTCATGGGTAGCTTTCATGATGATACATAGAGACGCAACACAGACACTATTCTTCTATGCGGCAACCTAGGGATTCCTGTTTACCACTACCACCCAAGTCGTTAATTCATCACTACACAGACTACAATACTGAACTAAATAAAATGACCCTTCGGCAATTTATGCTGAAGCTCATGAAGAGAAATGCTAATGGTCATCCTGGAAGCCTAGTTTTGCGAGCTCCACCTTCCGGATCTGTTGCGAGTGCATTTGCTAGACGGTAATGTTAGCGTATTTTGATGTGCCAGCCATTGTAGACGATGACCGAACATACAATTTCAACAGTTCCTCGAACAATGTAGCGAGTCACTGTTACGGCTTTCTCCTGTCCAAGCCTGGAAACCCGCCCTATCGCTTGACTCTCCACACTTGGGTTCCACTGCGGCTCGAGGATGTAGACATGGCTGGCCGCTGTAAGGTTGAGTCTTGTAAAATTAGTCAAGAGAGTCTATCTCGGGATAACAACAGTATACTAACCCGAACGCACCAACACCAGTGCTCATAAGAAGAATGGAATATCTACTGTCTGCAACGAATCTGTCCATGTTGAGCTGGCGTTGCGAGAGGACTTGGCTCCCATCGATTCTTTGATGAAGAATTCTCTTTCGTCGTAAATGAATCGATACTAAGTCGAGAGTTCTCGTCCAGCAGGAGAATATGATGCTTCTTTGAGTCAGCAACACCCAACTTGCACCCAGGCTTGAACGAACCTCTTGGCGTTGCTGGGACTGTCTTCCAGGTCTTTCATCAGAGCGGCCATCTTAGATGAAAACCCTGCCTCGTTAAAATGGCCCTCCGCATCAATACCGGTGTCCTGGGATGGCTTTTGATCATTCAGGCACGGGAATTGCCGCACCATGTTCTTGCAAAGTGGGCAAGGCGCGGTGAAGATACCAGACCGAACGACCCCATCATGCTGACTCTGCAAAATGCAATCCTGGCAAAGTTTATGCCCACATGGATGATCATACGTGTTAGAACCTCCGAGAAGATCGAACACGGGAATGGGAATACCGCACATCGAACAAGTGACTCCAGCGTTGCTGCCCAAAGAGTAAAGAAACTCCTCACGCTCGGCCTGTCTATCTCGCTGAAAGTTTTTGGCAAATAGCTTCTGAAATGTCCCATGGTTGCAGAGAAGTCTCAACTGAAGCTGCGCTTGGAATATCCCGAAAGAATTTCGGTTTTCCGGGTTCAAGCTGGCTTTCTTTCTGATGAAAGCAGTCATGGTTGCCAATGTCTCATCATACTGTCGTCGCTCACCTTCTGTGAGGGTTACGTAATGATGCCGCTGAGAAATATGTGGCAAATGCAAGAGTTCTTGTGTTCTCCTGAGGCATACGCAATCAAGCAGCAGGACAAACTTCTTAGAAGCCTCGACAACGTCATCAGCGAACGGAAGAACCATATGGTTTCTAAATACCGCCTTATTCTCAAGCTGGCTAATGCCAAGGAATGCAAGCAAAGAGCCAAGGTCTGCTAAGTGATTTTGAATGGGGGTTCCAGTGAGACACCAACGGTAGTGGGCAGATAGTTGGTTAGCGGCTTGGTGTAGAGTTGTCTCCCGGCGACGGATCATGTGTGCTTATTGCAACCGATTTAGTGACAAAAGCTCACACATGGATGCAAGCCGACTTACCCTCGTCAAGAACAATTCTGAACCACCTCATGCCGAAAATGATGCTATCAGGCTTATTCATGCTGGCCGCAAGCGTGTGATACGTTGTGAAAACAATATCGTAGTCTAGATAATCTTCGACTCCACTGTTTCTATCCTTCCCATAGTATTTACCAACTATGACAGACTTGCTGAGATGTCTGGATACTGTTTAGCTTCATAGGCTTCGTCAAACATGTGTTAGAGGTATCCACACCTCTCAATTTCTGTAAGCCATGAATTCATGATCACTGTTCGAAGTCAGGCTTCATGCCTCCCGCCCATTCAAAAGAGACGCGAAAGTACTCACAGGTAGATGGCACAATGACAAGTGTTGCTCTAGATCGGACTTTGCGGCAGTTTTGAGTGAGTTCTTGTGACCATAAGTGAGCATCCTCGAGGGTTACGGTAATGAGTGCCAGTGTGCTGAGAGATTTTCCCATTCCCATGTCGTCGGCAAGAATCCCACCTCCTAGCTCACTTGGCTGCTCGACCGATTCTGCGCCAGTCAATCTGTGTCTATATCTTCACAGCCGACTGTCAAAAGGAGCCAACAGAAAGCACGAGAACGGAGAACCTACATAGGTGTCGCGATATTGCGCTCAGGCTCCCAAAGGCAGAACTCGGGGGGTATTGGGCCCCCTTCTCTTTGCATCATGAAGAACAGGGCTGTTTCCTGGTGTCTGTGGTCGCAGATTAACAAGACGGAGGTGCACTGCCGAAACACTATTTTAACGACAAACGCACGGCAACAGTGGTGTTTTTATCAGCAACCCAGCTTCCATTCTGCCCAGGCTTCGGTACCGTTTCAATGAGTGATAGATGGCTGATATGGCTTGATCATAGTCCCCTTGCCCTTCTCTCGTGGGCCTCGGAGGTTTAGAATCCCCGGCCGATAAGGCTGGCAGTATCGACGTGGGGGTTGGTTCCTCAATGCCCGGAAACTTGGCCACATGTGGATTGCAGTACTCGAAAGTCTCAGCGCCGTGTTCGGGATCTTGCAGAAATAGCTTTGCAGCACCCAGTTTCTGTCCAACTGCGGCTGCGTCATCCACAGAGCCATAAAGGTTAACCTGTACCTTGAGCGTCGCCTCGCTTGGCTTTTTTGCTCGAGCGAATACTCGTTGAAGACGCTCAGTCTCAACAAACGCCACAAGCTCAACCGATGTTATATCATTCAACTGTGCAAGGCCTTGAGAGGCTAGTTCATTGGCTTGGGCGAAGAGACCTCCGTCTGAGAACTTGAGCATGAAATATTCAATATGTCTTGATATGTTGAAAATCTGGTGTATCAATGACACATCGATTTTAGACTGGAGAGCTAGCATATCTCCCACAAGTTTGATAGACACGTCTGCGAGCTAGTAGGTTCTTCCATCAGCGGAGGTCAGGTCCAAGAATCACAGTGTTGCAAGATCAGCCAACTAACCATGCCGAAGCAACAAAATCGATGGCCATCAGCTGCTGCGGCCTCTTTCTCAATGTCTTCAGGGTCAAGACTGTCAGGTGGTTTTGGGCGGAACGACGCATCCGCCCACTCTTGCATGCTACTCCAGGACCAACCGGCACCGTTAGCATCAAGAATCGGGTCTTCACCCTCAAAAAGCGTTGCTGGAAAGGTGAGATCTGAGAAGCTGATGAACTCAAACGGGTCATCCCACAAATTTCTATCCACAATGCCAGACATCTCATGTGATGGTTCAAAGGGCCTTTAGATAAACTGAAATATGATTGTGTCGGAATTGCGGGAGGTTTTGAACGCGTCTTGGTAGTTGAGACAAGAGAAAATGCCGCACATGAGATTGAGGCTGAAAATCGACATTGCTCAGCCTTGTTTGTGAAATATCAGTTAGACACGTGTTGCTTGTAACAAGGCAGACATATTGGGTCGCCGAATGGCTGTGCCCCTCACAGCCTTGCAGCTTGCAGTGTCTGAAATTGCAATGTGAAAAACTTATGATCATCCTCTGCTTACCCTCTGTCCGCTGATCTACCAGCATACCAGTTTCTCCCCCAGCTACGGATTAGTTGCTTTTCTAGGTTTCGCAATTCATTCTGCTGCATCACCTAACCTGTAGCACGCCATGTCCGCATCCCAAAGCGGGACAACGCCACCGACTCAGCCAGCGGTCCCGCCGTCAAACGCGTTCCAAAGAGCTCTAAAAGACTTCGAAAGTCGCTTGAAACCATCTGAGATATCCAAGTTCAAGGCCACAACTTTAGATGATCTCAAAGTTACCATTCTAGCGATACAGTCGGAGCAACGATCTCGAAAACAGATGATGCACATGGGGAGGATCATGTCCTTCCTGGAGGCTATGGAACAGTTCGGGAAGGTCATTGAGGTCTTCCTTAATGTCGCCGATATGCTCGCATTTATCTGGAGGCCTGTGAAGCTATTGCTACTGGTAAGTCAATGGATAATAAATGACCGAAATTGTCCTGACCTTGTACGAAGACCGCAGCGTCCTGGTCTGAATCATTTGACACTCTCCTGGATGCATATCAGCTCATTGCCGAGAATTTTCCTATTTTCGAAAGTTATCAATCGATCTTTCCAGAAAATGAGAGAATGCGCACTATTCTCGAATGTGCGTGGTCTAATATTCTAGACTTCCACATCCAGGCTCTGCGCATATTCGAACAATCCAGTAAGTAGGGCATCAGCCGAGATATCTTGTGATCCAAATGAATCAGACTAAAAACAGTTACAGTGCTGCGACAGTTCTTCCGATCCCTGTGGAGGGATTTCAAGAGCAGGTTCCAGGGTATTCTCAATGATCTCAAGCGCCAGAAGGAAATCGTGCAGAGCCACGCAAATCAGCTCCACATTCAAAATTACGAGGCCGATCGACTCAAGATATTCGAAGAGTTAGAACAAGCGCATAAGAAGAGGTTGTCGGAGAAGAGAGCTTTTGTAGCCCAGTGGATTGCAGCACCTCAGGTGATCCTAGATCACGAGCATCTATGCCAAGTTCGACAGGAACAGTATGATGCGACACAAAGAAGAACGGCAACATGGATCCTTGGTCACGAAGAAGTCAAGACTTGGCTGGCACCACCGGTGCCCAAGTCATCTTCACTATGGATCAACGCGATAGCCGGGGCTGGTATGTTGCCATCGATGAACTATGCCATTTACTAACATCCCTTTGCTTCTAGGCAAAAGTATTCTCACTTCAGTCTTGGTTGATGAGATTTTGCAACAGAAACTGGTCCCGGCCGCATATTTCTACTGCAAGCATGGCGACCCCAAGAGAAAGACATTTCTGTCTTTCTTGAAGGCTGCTCTAAGTCAGTTGATCACGCAACAAGATCAACTTATCCCATATTACTACGAAGAAGCCAGCATGAGCGGGGAAACCGAGCTTCAATCTACGAAACATGGCAAAACCCTCATGCGACACATGTTGCAAAATATTCCGAAGGCATTTCTGGTCATCGATGGCCTCGACGAATGTGATGATAAGGAGCGAAGGTTCATTCTTGACTTTTTAAGAGAAGTCATTGGCCTTTGTGACAGTACAACCCCAGGCAAACTTCGAGTCCTTGTATTGAGCCGGGATGAACCAGATATCAGAAAGGCACTAGCGGCCGCAACCGTTGTTAGGTTTGGTCGACATGACACTCTGAAAGATATTGAGTCTTATGCGCACCAGCGTGCTAGGCTGCTCCAACGGAAGTTTACTTTGTCAGATTCTGATCGAGAATACATTGAGCAATACGTTTCCGACAAATCCGATGGTAAGTTTGTTCTTGTCGAGTCCCGGCTAAAATAACCTGACGCTTTAGGCATGTTTCTTTTTGCCAAGCTCGTCATGATGAATCTTGAGCGTCAACCAAATCTATACTATCTTCGTAAAGAGTTCGATAACCTTCCAAATGGACTCGATCAAGCGTAAGTGCCCAGAGAAAAAAGACTATTCTTCAGAGGGAATCCTATCAGGCTTACACATGCTAGATACGGCCGGAATCTGCATCGCATCCAGAGTAACCCTTACAAGAACGAGAGAGAGATGGCTCAAAAGATTCTATCTCTAGTTATATGCTGCAGACGGCCACTAGAGTGGCGTGAACTTCAATCTGCTATCTCCATCAATCCCATTGATCAGGAGATGGATGCTACTCGAAGGTTATCCGTTGATGTCCAAGAGATTTGCGGATCTCTGATCGAAGTAAATCCCGAGGGTCGTGTTGAGTTCATGCACATGACGGCTTCCATGTGAGTTTTCCTATCTCATGCTTCCATCTACGGATACAAGAGGCTGACATGCATAAGGTACCTTCAGGACTCAGGTTATGTCACCTATGCCATGGCCGAGAACGTCATGACAGGCCTTTGTCTACATTACCTCAGCTTCGAGTGCTTTGAAGACGTTAGTGATGATAGGCTCTTGGACTTTATTCATGAGGGATACTTCGCATTCCAGGATTACGCCATCCCCCACTGGCCGGATCATGTCGTGGCCTTCGTGAAGAGTTCAACAGATGATCCGCACCATGCGCATACCGTAGATTCTAACATCAAAGACGCATTTGCCATTTTTGTCGAACATTACTACGCCGATTTGTCTGCGTTAGACACTGGCAAAGACTCGCCGGCGGCCTGCAATGGATCCCAACTAGCACTACGCAATCCGCATTTGGCTTTTGTATACCAGCGTGCCCACTTTATGAGGGGCTTTACCGACGATAGACAAGATAAAGTGAGTTTACCGTCACTAGCAACAGGCTTAGAAAGAAATCGCAATCTTCTGGAAAGCCTCACCAAGCCAGCGTCGCAAAGTAACGGCGACTTGACGATGCTCAGAGACTTTTATGGGCACAACTGGTTCAAATGTTCCAAGCTCTCATGTTACTATTTTCACCAAGGTTTTTCAACTCAATCCAAAAGACAGGCTCACTACGACCGCCATAGCAGACCCTTCAAATGTGATCAGAATGATTGCCCGTCGGCAATGATTGGGTTCGGATCGCTAAAGGAAATGGACAAACATCGGCGCAATCTTCACCCAGGCATCGACAAGCTGTCATCGACGTTCAAGAGGCTCAAGAAGGCGGGTGGCGGAAACGTGGCAGAACACAAGTACGAGTGCCCCAAATGCCCGTTAACATTTGCCTCGCGCCTCCAGAGCAGGCTCCACATGCTTATGCACAGACGCAACATCGCCCCCAAGGAGAGTGACCAAGAATGGCTAAGCGGGGAGGCAATATCAGATGAACCGTCAAATCTGAAGTCATTATGGCCCAGATAAATAACACGATTTTCCCAATCATAAATTACCCCACAGCTACATCAGGCTACACAAGGGGCCCTAATATACCCTCTAAGCCGAGGCAATGAAATTTGACG
>JWIW01000023.1:0-79168 GCA_000966855.1 Fusarium sp. JS1030
TAAACCCATCATTGATCCCCGTAAACCACCATAGATTATTATTATTTGAGCATTTCAAGAAGACAGGCTGTGCTTCTCAGCTCATCGCGTAACCGTAGCCGGTCGGCTGAGCCATGCTTGACGTCCTTGAGATACTGCGTGGCGGTCGCTGCGAGCTGAAGCAGCGCTATCACGCTTGCAGCCACGCTCAGCGGGTCGCTCATGTCGCTGGTTCTGATACTTGATTGCCAGGCGGGCAAGATTCTTGAAAGTGCCCTGCCTTGGGCTCGGGGTCGAGGTGCCTAAAAGTGGGTTGTTAACCGACGTCGGCCTATGTACTACGAGAAAGGAACTCCCTCACGTGCGGCGGCGTCTCTCAAAATAGATAGCTACTAGATACCTAAATTGGCCAGTATGGATGTCTTGCAAGATGCTTAAAGCTGGTCCATTGCATAGTTTGGGTGGCATTCTTGACATGATATATTATATCTACTTGTTTTATGTGACGGTTCGGTTCTTCCAAGGGATAAACCTGAGTCGTGCTGGGTTTATGTTGGCAGAGGATCAGGCGCGTTGTAATCTGAGCAATGATTGTCACGTTAAGTAATGCCAAGAGGGTGTTTTTGGTTAACTTAGTTGTATTGATAGCTGAGTAGCTCTACTCTAGGAAATGTGCGAACGAATGTTCCTATATATATGTGATTGATCGAAAGGTGATGCCTTTGATCAGACATGACTCCCATTGATCGAGTTCGATCAATGGTGTTGCGTCTTGATCAATGTCTGGTTGGTTCTTAATTGTGGGGTATTCCAATGTGGCACGTGACGTGTTTGGTGGGTGTCGTAACATTTTATATTTAAGGTGTTAAATCTAGACTGGAGTTTTCTAAATTTATTAAATTCTTTACAAAAATAATCTCAACCCCTTCATAGGAACCATAAATAGTAGAACTATAATAAATGAAATTTAAGCCTCTTATTAGGTTGATTTTCTTTTTACTAAGCTTTACTAAATTACTTTAATCCCTAATTACGTGGTATAATATCAAAGAGCACTAGGCCCACGCTTTCATTAACGCGGGCGAAATACTAAACGATTAGAAGTGGCCTAAAATCAAAGCCCTAGACGCCATGGTTATAAAATGCCCCACCTCACACTAGGATCTCATTACCACTCGCGTCTATTTCGTGACACCTCGCCTACGGTCGCACCGACCTCTACACCCCCTCAAAAATGTTTAAAAAGATGATAAAGATTGTAAAGATTGGTCTTGAAACGGGATAGGTCGCACAGTCGAGTTGTGCAAACAATCGGTACCCCTCATGAACCTGGTTGATTATTAAGCCCCTCAGCACTCTTAAGCGCCGTATTTATTTCTCTTCCTAACGTTGTACTTTCAATCATAAAATTTTAATACTTCTTCAAGCATTACACGACTTACCACTTACTTTCACCATGAGATTGTTACATCTTCTTGCCCTTGTTTCAAGCACAAGCGCCAACTATGGAGACGCTTTCGAGCCTTTTCCTACTTGTGCCGATTGCCTGCCTGCTGCTGTTTACGAGGCACCTGGGCTTGGGTTCAGCCTCTCGTTCTCATCTGGGTAAGCTTGACTCTCTTCTTCAAATTGCACTCAGTTGCGATTTAGCTCAATTAACAACTAAATCAGTACTGCTGCTACACATCTTTTTAATGGTACCGTTCAAGACATCGCTATTATAGCCGCAACGCCAGACTATACCGCGCTTATGGCCCGTCTAGCTACCTCGCCTCACCCTTCTCCGCTGTCTAGGTGGGAAAGGTGGCGACGATCTATTAACAAACAGCTTGGAAGACCGGCGACGCCTGACGTTGGCGTGCTGGGAGCGATGCTCATTTCGCTCCGGGACACTGCCTCTACCGCAACTGGCAGCAGACTTGACAGGGTTGCCGTATCTCACCCACGCATTCAAGGACTCAGGGAAGAAGATGTTTGGGACGCACTCGAATTCGCCAGCCTTCGGCCATGGGTGGCTAAAGACCTGCCCCGACCCAGGATTACGCTTCCGTTACCCTCCGCCGGAGCGTATCCGACGCAGCTCACAGAAGCCTATGCTGTTTTTGCATCTCATGGCCATGGTCTGTGTGAGCACCATAAGAACTATTGGCAATGTGAACACGAACAGTCCAAGGTACCCCCGGAGACAACGCTGGTCGTAGGGTTCACCCAGAGTGATCTACGGGGCGAGATCATCAGAACGCAGTCGGCGTTTACGGATCTTCAGCCGAGAAAAGCCGACAGAGTCTTTGTGGATCTTGAAGCCGGGCTGGCTTCTCGGGGTGGTTACGACTCCGAAAGCGCATTTTGGGATCATGTCGCTGCCAGGCTGCAAGCATTTACTAGGGAGCTTCCCGGAGGGCTAAGACTGACTGAGGTATTTCTCGCTGGGGAGAACGCAACCCATCCGGCCTTCCTCAATGCGCTAAGCGATGCGCTCGTGGGTAATGGGTACATCCTGGGCGACGGGAAGTCGGGTGATGCAGGAACACAAGTGTTGGTTGTCAAGAACCAGGGGAATGTGATTGATCCTGCATTTGCTAGCGCGAGGGGGGCGGCGCAGTATGCGCGATGGAGGCAAGAGGCGCCTGTCGGATGTCAGGAAGAGGATCGGTGTGCAGGCGAGAGAAGACAAAGGGAGAAGGTGGCGGAGTTGAGGTAGCCACTTCAGCGATCCAACACCTGATGGAAGAACGGTTGCGGATTACTCGGTCCAGAATGCAAGGGTCATTATTTAAGGTTAAAGTCTATTTAATGGCCTGTGCTGTAACTAGTGTTTGACTGTAGCCCTGCATCCCTGAAAAGTTAACGGGCATCCCATGTATGTATCCGTATGTTTGCTAGGATTTCGGGAAGGGTGTGGATATATACATCAAGATACCATTAATAGCGATGGGAAAATAGAAGCTAGACAAAACAGATCATTTAGCAGGGGCCCTATGCCACCGCATCTGGGATCCTGCATGTAAATCTTTGGGGGCGAGGGTCGGACTTTACGAATCCCGGTTCTCAAACTCATCACGCTTTATTTCCTCTAGAAAACGGACACTTCCGTCGCTACCTAATTTACTAGCGATTCGATGTCACTTCATTTGAAGCCTGTCGAGTTTTGTGAATCAAGCCATGTACGGAGTACCTCGCATTTGAGTGAGGTACCCACACAAATGTAGGTAGGTACTTCGATTTTTCCGCGAATCAACCCCCTACCGGAGGTACGGGGGTCAGGGGATGGCCGGTATAACCCAACATCTATGGTCTGATTTAGACGGAAGCAGCCGAAACTTTGGCAATCTGCAGGGACTGTGACAAATGCCTCGTGCAGGCCATAGCCACCCGCGAGTTGCATTCACTGTGCTAACCTCAAGCCGATCAACTACGACTCTGAATGTAGTTGTATTGCATCCAGTCCGGCCCATCTCACGGGCACGATTGTTGCTAACACTACTTTTTAGATACACAATTTTATCATCTCCCGCCGATGAACCACACCCCATAATATCATAGTTTTTATGGATTAGTGTCTATTGGTTCTCAAGGACACCATGACCTACCTACTTATTTAGGTAAGAGTGCCAAGAACCTTTGAAGCGCGTTCACACGTCGTGTTAGTCCAGGGCACACCAAAACCAACACACATCTCACCAATCAGATATAAAAAAAGACGCATAATCCAAGAACCAAGGTCGAATTAAGCCCGGTTCATGTAACAGTTCAATATCTACCTAAAAACTTTGCAAATTATCAATCCTAGTTCGGCCCGTTGTGAAGGATGCATTCAACAGAACCAACATCAAGTTCCACCGAACAAGACCAACAACGGACATGGAATTTCGGCCAAGTAGACTATTTCAGGATAGTTTTATTTTTCATTACTGCCCCGCTACATCATGGAGTTTCCTGCACGAGAGACCATACGACCCCCATGAGTCAAGACTGAGTCTTAGAGTAAGTGAGCTGAGTTCGTCAGAACATTGAATTGGTTAGAATATGAACCCTTCTTTGCAGGTGCTGATGGTGAGAGCCGAGTGAGGCTGGTTTAAATCTATAAAACTCGACCATTACGCTCATATTGAATTTGCTTTTCACTCTCTTCATCACATACTTTATCCATTCTTTCCACTCGTTCTTTACTCACGCTATTCACGCCGGACACCTCTCATTACTTGAGCAATATCCCATCCCTCCATTCAAACACAACTCCTTTTCTTCAATCTTGATATCTATCTTTCTATCCCGAGCAGATAGAGGACTGACTCAAGCTGCCGTTTCTCAACATGACTCGAATTAGACTTCGAGCCGCTCTATTATGTGCGACAGCTCTGATATCTACACTCGCCCCTACCGCTGCAGCCCAGGGCGTTCCAAACCTACGTGTTCTAACTCTTGGTGATTCGATTACCAAGGGGAGTGGTTCATCTCATGGCAATGGCTACCGAGGCTACCTTCGAGAGAAGCTCGTAGCTTATGTATCCTCCTCCTCCGCTGCCGTGGACATGGTGGGCAGTCTGAAGGATGGTAACATGGCTGATGATGACCACGAAGGACATAGTGGCGAGTATCTGAGGGAGATCAACGAGTACTGGAAGCTCTCCATTCGAGCTCGACCCAACGTGGTACTTATCCATGCCGGAACCAACAACATGGATAAGGAGCGGGAGCTGGCCAACGCCCCTTCTCTGATGAGAAGCATCGTTACTGGTATCATGGAGCAAGCCCCTGAGGCTGTAATCCTCATTGCCCCTGTTATCTGGGCTAACGATGACCGTATGAATGCCAACACGAACAAGTTTAACCTGGAGATCAAGTCTATGATCAAGTCTATGCAAGAAGATAACCGTCGTGTCCTCGAGGTTCCTATCTCCATCGGGCCCGGTGATCTGTCTGATAGGAAACATCCTAACAATGGAGGGTACCAGAAGATGGCAAATGCTTGGTTTGAGGGTATCAAGAGCGCCTCTGATCGGGGCTGGCTGAAAGACCCAATTAAGCTGACTCCCGACAATGTGCCAAACGTGGGCCTTGGTATTAACGTCGGTGGTGGTGGTATGGGAAGCAACCCGGTAAGCGGAAGCGCAAATGCTGGATGCCAAGGGGGCAACTGGGAGAAACGAGGAACCGTCTTCGACGATTACCGCGCCTGGGAGTCAGTAGGTACTATCAGGAGCTCTACTGGATACGGCAAGCGAGAGAACCTTATCCTAGCGGACATCAACAACGACGGTATTGCCGACTATATCATGCCCGAGGATGATGGAACAGTCAGAGCTTGGATCAACGGTGGCGAGCCCAACAAGTGGACTGGTCTTGGCAAGATCAATCCCGCTTGGAAGGATGTGACGGGGAGCATGGTACGGATGGCAGATGTCAACAACGATGGCAGAGCTGACCTGATCGTTCTCTATGCCGACGGAGCTGCCCGGGTTTGGAAGAACGTCAAGAACGGTGATGGTCTTACCTTTGAGCCTCTCGACTCCAACTGGGCCTCCGGGATTGAGTCACGCGAGAGGATTCACTTCCAAGATATGGACGGCGATGGATACGCTGACTATGTCATCATGTATAGTGGCGGCGCAACGAAGTGGCTCAGGAACACGGGCAACAACGGCAAAGATCCCAGCAAGCGCAACTGGGAGGCAGCGAAGACTATCGCACCTGGTCCCAGTGGTATGCCTGCCGATGCCGCCCGTTTATACGACCTGGACGGAGACAAGAAGTCTGACTATGTCATTGTTTATAACGGGGGCGCAGTCAAGGCCCTCCGGAACACGGGCAACCTCAACGATGTCAGCACCGACACTAGCGGCAAACAGAACTGGGAAGACCTTGGAACCATTGCACCGGGTGTCTCAGGCGTTACTGGCGATATGATTCGGTTCGCAGACATGGATGGTGATGGTCTCGCCGACTTCCTGGCTGTGGCCTCCGACGGCAGCATTCGCATGTGGAGGAATGGCGGCGCAGTCGGATCATCAAACGGCGTGACTCTCCGACTGGCAGACCTGGATGGCGACGGAAAAGCCGATGTTGTTGCTCTTGGTTCCAAGGGACGGGCCATGGCCTGGCTTAACAGAGGAATCGGCATATGGGACAGCATCGGTGAAATTGCACCAGGGTTTAAGGAAGACTTGAGTTCTGCGCGGATCGAATTCGCCGATGTGAATGGAGATGGTCGAGATGATCTTCTCATCATTTACGGAGGCGGCGCTGTGAAGGCGTATCTCAACAACGGCAACATCCCAGACGTTGGAAAGGGTCGAATCTGGCAACCTGCCCGGACTATTTCCCCTGGTGTTGGAGAGCCAGGGAAGAAGATTCGATTCGCCGATGTCAATGGCGACGGCTACGCTGACTATTTGGTGGTCTTTGAAGGGGGAGCAGTGGATGCGTATCTCAATCTCAAGAACATCCCTTCGACGGGAGGGCGTATCTGGGGCCAGAGAAGCACTATTGCAACAGGAGTTGGCCAGCCGGGCGGCAAAGTTAGATTTGCCGACATCACTGGAGACGGTAAGCCTGAATACATCATCCAGTACGACGGCGGTGCGGCTACGGCATACAACAACACCGGAAACATTCCCGACGTCGGCAAATCAAGGAACTGGAACTTCATGGGAACAATCGCCGGCGGCGTGTCGCCCCAGGGTCCAGTTGTCTATGCTGATATCGATGGCGACGGCAAGGATGACTACCTAGTTGTTTCTGAAGGTGGTAGGATCAACGCTTACATCAATACATGCGACTGGAAGCCCATCCCGTCAAGTGGTAATGGTGATGGTAGTGGTGGCGACGGCAGCGGTGGAGATGCCGACGAATCCGAGATGCCCTATTCTGCAATCAGTCCATACATGGAAGGCTGCACCGATTTTCAACAGAAGCTTATCGTGGAGGCATGGAGGGATGCCGGTGAGGTTGCTCAGGTTCATCACCAATGGAGCCCTAAGGGTAAGTGGCAGGACGCTACGACTATCTATCTCGGGCATGAGTCCCAGAATGGCCATGGGATTTTTGGGCGGCCGGGACCAGAATGGTGTAAGTTAACCATACCTCTGAGTGATTGTTACAAGAGCTAATATGAACATGTACTAGACACAATTGACAGGGAATACGCCATTCACTTTGCCGGCTATGGTAAGCAGCCAAGATGGACCTATGCGTACATCTACTGCGACGAAAAGTTGGCCACCGAGCAGGCAACCTATTGTGCGGATAATGCCCAACTGAACGCATATACATTTGATTACCCAGGAACTCTGTGGACAAACCATGAGATCGTAAGTTACCAGCCATCGAGATGCTTCCCCATCATCAGCGTACTGAGTTAACACCTCGATAATATGATAGATCTTATGTCCGAGATTTTTCACAGATTTGCAAAGCAATGAAGAAATCATACGAGATCTGGGTAAGACCCCAGCGAAGCGGAAGTACATCAACTATTGGAAGCCATCTCGCGCCCGCACCATGTACCATGAAACCTTTCACTGGGAGGGCACAGTCTCCGACCCCAAGTGCCATGATTATGCATACGACCCGCGAAAGGTTGTTGAGAGAGCAGAGAGGGGCACAGAACTTGCTATGTTGAATGCCGAAAACTTTGCTCTCGCCGGCTTCGCCATCTTCGCTCAAGACATGTTCGAGCTCGACAAACCACCTGTGCCAGCGCATGAATGGGTGTTGGAAGAAGATGAGGGTATTTCAGCCCTTGATAAGCCCCCGGCTGGCTGGGAGCCACGTGAAAGCATCAGCGAGACCCGATTCGTTCCTCACCCGAGGTACAAGGCTGTAAAGCTCTCCGATGTTGGCAGCATCTCACCGGTCCGTTTTCAGTAAGAGATCTCTCCTGCCCTAGTAGCTAGCTACTCAACATCGACCTGTTTGCTGACGTATCTCGCTATAGCGGCTGCCTTCATGGCGAACTATTTTCCACCATGGCCCAATGTCAGACGTATTGCGATTCCGACGGTTGCACCAAGGTCAAGAATAGCGACGGAGAGGAGCGCTTCGAGTGTGACTGCGGAGAGCGCAAGACGGGAGTCTGCAGCGAAGGATCCTTCCGCGGCCGGTGGCAGTGCGAGAATAATTGCGATGGTGGCGAGTGCACGCGAGAACTAGGAACTGGAGACTTTACATGTGCCGGCTGCGCGGCAGAGCAGACCGTGTGTGAGGACGGTGCGTATGCTGACTTTGACGAGTGCTCCAATAACTGCCATCAGGGTATGTGTACGGAGAGCGCGGGAGAGGACGAGGTTACTTGTACGTGTTGAGGCACCTACTGGATAGAACACTACTGTCTTTCTATGTATTAAAATGTATATATTTAAGGGGGGTATGACTGTACTGCGTGATGGTTCACATAGCAAATTCAATTTTGAAGACGAGATACTTAGTTCGTTGCTAGTCTGTTAATAGCCGTTGATATCTAACGGCGGTATGCGATCGAATGCGTTTTCCATAGATCAGAAGAGGGATTGTAAGAATGGTACAAATAAAACTAGCAAGCGCCAACACCAAGAATACATTCCCTCCACCCAACGTCTCGACCCAGGGTGTCAACGCAAAGACAAGGCCAGTAGCCACAGCATTGCAAGCAAAAGTGATTGGTACCATTGAATCCGCAGTAGCCTACATAAGAAAATGTCTTAGCAGAAGTTCAAACATAAAGCGCATCACGTCCCTCAATCATGGATCGATACTCACATCTATATACGAATCGGTGATGTAAGCCAGAGTGAGAGTAAGTGCAGGAGCGAACCCGTTGGCGAACAAGATCAGACCAAGTGCGACAAAGTACCAGGGCCTTCTATCTCGTAGATTATAGCCGCAAAGAAGAAGACCTGCTGGCATGAAAGGTGAGAGGATAAGGCAGAGTCAGAGTCGCATTTCGGGCCCATAAATTGCCTTGTTTCTTCGGGACAGCCAAACAATGAAACGATCACTGATAAAGCCAGTAATCAGTCCTCCCAAGGTCGATCCAATAAGAAAGGGAACCCCAGATAGTAATCCCACCTTATCAGAGGTGAGAAGATAGGGAGGCCCAAGCATCACAGACGCAATAACAGTAACGCATACCTGATAACAACCAGTAGTAACAGAGTAGACGATGGCAGTATAAGTAATTGCCGGAAATGTCAACATGATGACGAAAGGTTGCCAAAAACGCTGCCCGAAACTCTGGACTGAATCCGTCGAGGCTGTCCACAATTTGAGTCGTTGCACGTAAGGCTTCCTTGACGGGAAATGGTCCGTTATATGTGAGTGTACCGGTTGTATACCAGGCTGGCGACGTCGCAATTGCGGCGGCAACGGGCACTGCCTAACAGAGTAGGCAGCTACTCCAAGCGGATCGACCGAGCCCTGCCAGGCGAACCTGCGAAAGCGCTATATGACGGCCTGAGGAGACGGGAAGCTGACGTGTTCTCGCAGCTTCGCACGGGAATGGCGAGGATCAACAGCTGCCTGTGCAAGATAGCAGCCGCCAAATCGGACATATGTGAGTGCGGACGAGCACCAGAGACGATGGAGCACTTTCTGTTTCGATGCACGAGATGGGAGACGGAGCGTGAAGTCATGCGGCATGCTGGACAAAGCATGATGGGAAACTCTACACTGTCAAGGGTAAGGATCACGACTACCGTGAATAACTTTACGGTCACAACAAACTCTAGAGAGCAGGCCGCATGCTGCTGCCTAGACAATCAACAGTATGGATTCAAGTGTAAGAGACTGTCTTTTGTCTCTCCTTTAGATAGAAATTAAGCGCTCATTTGATCCTGATTGTCCATCCGTGCGTTCGATAGTACTGTCACTCCATTACCACAACTACAGAAACCATGCATCTTCCTGTTCAAGATTTTACCGCAGACAATTTCCCTCAGCTTAAATCCCAAATGTCAAAGTGGTTGAGATTGCACGATTCAAGCGCACTACCTTCAACCTCGTCCATGGGGTGTCTCGTAAGCTTCATCCTACTTAAGCTCAGCACTCAGCCCAACTTGCTCAATATCGTTAGTGATTTCGGGATATCCCGAATCATCACCCAGCCGTTTCCAGTCTCCAAAGAACAGGGGTCCTGGGTGACAGATAGTAAGTGCAAGGAGAGCCGCCATGATCATGGGGCCATCAAGGACCATAAGAGAGGGCTCATCATTGGCCGGCTCAGACTTGAAGCCACCGGAAAGCTCAACGACCCGATATATGCATCTAATTGTTATAGTGATAGTGGCAATACCGAGGGCTTTAGGTTGGTCAGAACCGTCATCCTAGTGATTGGAAGAAGCGGAAGAGTAACATACCCCAGATAAATGATTTAAACTGGCGAGAAGATCGTAGCGCGCGAAATCGAGGGTTCGCCCCTTCAGTACCCTTGCGGATGCGAGACCAAAGATGTGTTGCTAGGCCCATGAAGACACCCAAGGATAGCACTTGATATGCCAATCCTGCTACCAGAATATACACACCTGTATCGACCTTCTTTTGTGTCTTTCCAGTAGCGGCAAGACCGCCACCCATAGCTTGAAGGACTAGCGAGACAACGTCAGAGCATATGAAGATGATTGCATACGTTCTTGGTGCCATGAGAGAGAACTGTCTTCCGTATGCTTTGACGACCCGACCGAGAGAGAGATAGATCGGTGCGGAGATAAGGGCGGGCGCAATAGTAAGGCATACTAGCTGGATCACAAAGTACCTGAGAGCGATGCACCTGTAAGTAACAACTCTCGATAAAGGAGTCATAGGCAGCACTGTACTAACTTTTTCTTGAAAATACCATCTCCTCGGGCTTGCATAATGCGGCCAGCATAACCAATCGCTTCTGTGATGCAGCCGAGCACGAGTCCGCCAGCAAAAGTGCCCCAAACTCTATATCTGATGGCCAAGTAGAGCTGAACAATGGCGAAAATGCTAAAGATAGCGAGATAAAGAGCATTGGCGGCGAGATTGGGGACATAGTGGTACCAGCCGTACACCTCCACGCTGCAAGTATCCAGAGTACAAAGATTCCGGTCGAACGTCATGTTTGATCTTGGGAAGAAGATTTAAGTCGGTGAATTAAATTAAGCGTCAAATACTAATAAAAGCAGCTTTTGGATCGAGCGGAATTTAGGAGTTTAAAGCATTTTTATTTTCTTTTCCAAGTAGACCTCTCAGTTTCTGAAGCGCAAAATAACACTAAAACAAGTCAATTATTTATAGTGGCTGAGCGTATTAGTGCTTACCATACGTAACAAAAGTGAAAATCGCTTGAATAATCTATAAGCTGACATCTCTTCATTTAGTAGTATGTTTCGAGCTGAATAAAATCAGTCCAAAAAATATCTGACCAGGGTGCACAGCCCACCATTAGCATGAACAAGTCACATATTTCAACAGGAGATATAACCCGCTCGGGTTGCCCAAAAGAGCCTTAAGGAACGAAATTAAAGACAGAATCTAAGCATAGTATATTATTTTTAGTAAATAACTAGAGGTTCTACATACTAATACAGTCCTAATAAGAGCCTCGCTTTTTGCTGCCATAGTAGTTAATTAAAGGCATGTCAATAGTATTAGGCTGAAACATACAGCAGGACTTCGTGAAACATGCACCCCAAACTTTTCATTAGTAACCTCACGAAGTCAAGAGAGAGAGTGTGTATAGTTTGGCCGCAACGGGTCACCTATCGCTGCGGTCTCGTGCGTAAGCGAGTTAGACCGCAGAGTCAGAGAGGGCCCATCCGGCTCCCACTCGATCCAAGTTATATTAAGCTACATCAATAACCCAATGCATATCAGTCGTCGCAAGCCAGAGTTAAGCCATACTGTCACATCTTGCTAATGCTAGAGATTGGCTTTCTAGTAGGCAAGCAGTGGCTAGATCAGCGCGAATTTAGAGATCGATCGAGTAGATATATGTTTGAGTAAGTATGTCCCAGATAAAATTAATTAGCAGTAACTGTCATAGCTTATACATAGATGTAGCAAAAAGGCGAGCCACTAAGCGTGTCGAGCGCCTGACCGATGGTGATCTCGAGTGCATTAACACCCATGTTGAGAGGGTCAGATTTGACGGCATCTCTACTGGGAGGCATATTGAGAATAGTAATAGTGCCAGCAATTTCCTTGGCCTGCTTAGGATGTAGGGCCTGCCAAATCCAGTAGATACGGTCGACCATGGAGTGGTGCAGGAAGAAGATAGGGTCGTTGGGTGAGGAGAAGAGATCGGATGAGTCGCCGCCCATGACAAAGTGACCAGCTGCATGAATGCCCAGAAACTCATCCGCAAATCGACCTTGGAACTCGTCTTGCATAGCCTTGATGCTGTGCGAAGCTTCGCCAAGGGTAACGTTATATAGATTCTCTAAGGTCATCCACTGATCGATGGCGTAGCGACTCAGATCGCGACGCAAACAGCGGGGATTATACTCAAGTGGAGTCTTCGTGGCTTCCATTCCATCCATACCAGGAGAAGGGGGACCGAGATTGGCGACCGCACCGACAAAGGGGCCGGTCTTGATGCAACCGCCGCCTTTACCACTGGGGATCTTGATATTCTGCATGCCTGAGAGAGAGCCGTTGTGTTTGACGTACTTGCCATCGCCGCTCATACTCGTTTCAGACCCGTCGAAGACAGGGTGAGTGGCAAAGTCACCAGTCTCGAACCAATTCCAGTACTACAGTCAGGTGTAAGCATGTGGTTCCGATCATTACTGGTAGCAAGATCTACCCACCGGCTGAGTGCCCTTGTAGCCGCACTCATCACGGAGGGCTTTCTCGTAGGCCCAAGTGAAGTATCGATGCCAGGTGAGGAAGTTGCCCTGAAACGTCCGTTAGATGCAGCTTAAGAAAACTGACCGATCGCGTGGCTTACTGTTCCGTGGATGCTCAATGTTTGGTTGATGTGGACAGCGACAAAATCATCATATCTGGTGCGAGCACCCGGCGCAAAAGACGGGCCAGCCTTGGAGGGCTTGTTGCGGAGACACAGCACCGCATTGATATAAGCCTTTCTCTCCTTCTTGGAGAGGACCTTCCTACAATGGAGGTTATTTTACCGCCAAGCTTGGTACAGGATAGCAAAGAGGTCAACCTACCAATCGCGGCGCACAGCGGCGTTGGCGGTTGTGCATTTCTTGTGGTTGGATCGCCTGCCAGGATTCACATCCACATTCTCCAGCGCAGAGGTCGCCTTGGCATTAAGATCGAGCAGCAGGTCGCTGGCGGACTGCTCAGTGGGCGCGGTAGTGGCAAGCGATGAGAAGCCTAGCCACGCAGTGAGTATTGCCAGCGAAATCTGCATTGTTCACTAGCTCGCTTTCGCGTCTGATCTTCGCGATTCTAGAATATTCAAGACGGCAGTGCGTAGGGACGAGGAGGAAGGTTTCCAACAAGTCAAGGCCTAAGGCACGGTGCAACGGATCTCTTTAAAGGTCCCAAGGCCGCATTTTCTGACTGTTCAGACCAACAAACCTTCGTAACCGAGGTTCTCATTGCTACTGATTGGTATCTAAGTCTGAGGGAATAAACAATTCATATGCAGTAAGATCGGACGAGAATCCGAATAGTGTATTCTCTGCGGCAGCAAGTAAGCACTAGCTTCATGACCCCTGTTACCGACAAGCCGGACCCAGCTCGATTGAGAGTGTTATGCCGACGGCTTTTTGATCATTATCAGTGAAAATTCATAGAACTCAAGGTTTACCTCCTCGGTATGCAGACCGGCACGTTGAATAGAATTGCCCAGTCATCTTGGCCAAGGACAATCAAGTAAATTTCTTGCTTGGTGTAAACTTCGCAGAAGTTGTTGCTTGGTCTGGCAATAACGCACTCCCAGGAATGCTTCAAGTGAAACTCGCTTAACTCTTAGCCTCTTAGGTGCGCAGAATAACATCTAAAATAGGCAGGTGCGCAGAATAACACCTAAAATAGCCAGGTGCAGAATTTTCGCAAAAGCTCTGGGGTCAATAAATGGGGCTGGAAGGATTCAAGATAGCCGACTCGACGATTGGCGACCCTCCAAGAATCCCTGCCTTCTACCTGCTCTGGCATTGGCCAATTCTACCATCATGGCCTGAGAAGTCTTGCTTGCTGATTAGTACCGTTACCAAGCTTTATATCCCACTCGTTCTCTGGTCGGTCGGTAAAGAACTCGGCAACTAAGCTTGTATCGCCAAGTCGTCGGCCTTGATAACTGTGCGGATGGAGTTTGACTAGAGATTGGATTAAGGAAGACTAGACGACGATTGGGAACTTAGGCTGAGGCCAAAGATCCTTAAAGATATTATATAATAGTTAACTTTATAACATCCCCTTTAACATTATATGCCAGCATTGGGACATAGAAGGTAGGTAGCTTTATATTACTATCTTACCTCGCACTTAGTTTAGAGTAGCTACAGAAACCCTCAGTAAGGCCAGCTTCCTTCTTCCGCTTACTGCCGTATACCCTGAGAAGGTGCCCAGGGGCAAGAGGTACCCGTTTGAGATCTAGGTAACAGCTTAGATAAGAAACCTCTAAGATCTACTAGATATATAGGATATAAAGTACCCCTACATTATAAAAGGGGACATAAACAGTCTTAGGATCTAAAGTAAGTTAAGAAATTGTTATTGTAAGACTAGGCCAGGTTATATGGTAGTTGATTGAGATAGATTCAGAGAGTTCATAAGCGGAACATCGGCAAGCCCGCCCCCAGATAGGAAGACAGAAGCCTAGCTTTCGCCACAAGGCTCCTGCGCAAATAAGACATTTCTTATCAAAGTCACAGTGCAGTAAATTAGTCTCGATGACGCTTGCTCCCCGCTGTGTGTCCCTGGTATACTGAGGGTTAAGGAAAATAGACACAGTAACAAACTTCTATACTGTCACAAGTTAGATCTTTACTAAACACGCTAAGCACTAGCCGGGGACTGGGGGCTGGCTTGCTGAGAAATTTCGCTTGTGACCCGCTCATAATCCTACGCTGACCGCTACGTGCGACATTTTATATCCTAATCCACGTCGAACTTTAAACGAGCACACATTGTCAACAGATATTTACAGCAAGTCAATCTCGCGTTAGCTGTATCGAGACGCAGAAGCCCGAAATGGATCACCTAGATGGGGGGTCAGTCCTCAGCATTGCCAGCATCGGGTGCTTGGTCTTACTCACCTTTGCTGCGACTCTTGTCTTTATACCAAAGAATGCCATCCATCTCCGAATTGGAGCAATTGTGGCCCTGAGCTACTTTCAGTACACCTTTTACATCGCGGTCTTGAACACATCCATGACTCCCGCCCAGAAGTCCAACGTCGCTCTCCTCAGTTGGGGTTTCTATATGAGCGGCACTGAGCAGATACTCATTTCACGCGTTAATATCGACGATCTTCACGCGAAATCAGGAAAAGATGCCAGCTCTCACGTCAGCTGTGCAACGCTGCTTTTTCGAGCCGCGGGTATGTACTTCAACCTGCGGCGTGTTGGGATGCGAAGCGAAATATCAATGAAGTACCGACGCACATCGGGACGACCACACTTTCTATATGCCAAGATAATCGAAGTTATCGGCATGTATCTAATCATGGACGCGGTAATGAGTGCACCGCTTCCAGAGACGCACTTGATCACGCGAGAAAAACAAACACTTTTCAGATTCTCAAACTTGTCATTGGAAGACGCGGCCTTTCGCTTCTTCGGCACTCTCGGGTACTGGCTGGTAACCTTCATCTGCAACCGCCTCAATCATGCCTGCGCAGCTGTCGTATCTCTTTTACTTGGCTTGAGTAAGTCAGAGGACTGGCCGCATCTTAATGGGCCAATAGGCGCCTCTTATACTGTCCGTGGATTCTGGGGGTAAGTGATGCGTGGACATGGTGGATAGTTGAGTATGTATTGACTATATTCTCAGAACATTTTGGCATCAGCTCTACCGTAAGTCGCTGACTGGCTGGGGAGACCTTGTTGCAGATAAAGTCTTGGGATTTCGCCGTGGTACTCTACTCTCGCGATATACACGCCTCTTTTTAGCCTTCCTGGTATCTGGTGTTATGCATCACTGTTTGGGTTATCTCTACTCGTTTTCTGCCGACGAGAGGTTTGCTACCGAGAAGTTCTATGCTCTGCAGGCCCTCGGAATCATGTTCGAAGATGCCGTACAAGCAATGACCGCACCCATTTCTCTACCGAAGCTAATACGCCGCGCGGTGGGCTACATTTGGGTCCTAGCATTTCTGTCATGGTCGACGCCGATATGTTCTTACCCTTCTATGCGCGGAGGAGACCCTGGACCAATGGTTCCTATCCAAGTGATAGGTCCCCTGATGAAATCTTAGGAAGACAGGTACGGCTCTCGACAGATACAGATAAGATTCAATGAGCACTACTCAGATAAGACGATGCCGCAGGGATTGCTACAAGCTTTCCACGCTCTCTCGAAAACCAAAGGCCGTATGGCTAGCATGCCAAAGAGAAAGCTAGTCTAGAAATGAGCAAACCTAGGACAATTACCATGACTTATTAACGTCACTTGCCTTTCCATCTAGAACCTCCTTACAGTATTAGTATATTACTCAAATAACTTGCCCTTCGTATCCGGATTAAGCTCACATATAAGAAGATAGTCCAAATATTACGCATACGGAGGAGGATTATCGCCACGAATACCTAGGGAATGACCATATTGTCGTCCCATTTGTGCGCAGAGTTCAGGGGAATCAGTCCTGGTATTCTCAGGTTTGAATGCTGCCCATCCCTCTGGGTTTTTCTCGGAAGATTCCCAGAACTGAGGTTAGTAAAGCCTCCAACATGAGGATGACCAGAACGCATCCTGGGCCCCAGAGAGGATTTTCTTCAGCGGCGAGACCTAGTTTGTTTATGTTGCAGGGGACAGCTATGTCACCCATATCGGATTTATATAAAGCTTTGAGAGCAGACATCCACCAGGAAGAGTTCAGGTAGCGCGAATAATCGATTTAAGTTTTAGATCGCTTGTGTGAGCTCTTAACATAAATCGAAGTGCCAAGTCAACTTTCCCATTACATGTCACTGAAGCGAGGACGTCTAAATAGCGACAGCATCCAAGACAGGACGGCAATCATAATGAGTGCAGAGGTGACTGTCAAACCCCAGTGGACAGCCTCAGCACTGATCATGGCCTCTAGCTTCTGTGCCAAAACTGGGAAGAAGGCACCCGAGACAAATCGGACGACTGATAATGCCGCCGCGGAGGCTACCGCATCCTGCGGACTTACATCAAGAACGTACGCGCTAATGGACATCTGTGGATATGCAAATCGCGGTCAGCCTTAAGGTGCACATTCCCAAAAATTGGCGTCGAAGGAAAGGAAATTTTATACTGCTTGGTCTTAGGTAGGATACTCACCGTGATGCAAAACAGTCCCACCCCCATGATGACATTTCCGATGGCAGATACAAGCCACACGACCATGAGCTTTGTGCCCAGCGTGTACGTGGCCATGCCTAGCGTGAGAAGGCATATAGACGCGGCAAGAAAGGGAAGCCGGTGTTCTGGGCGCCTATCGCCGCCGTGAGCCATCCGCACCATCATCTTGTCGCTTGCCAGACCGAAGGTCACCAGCCCCAAAATCATACCGAGGCCCAAAGCCATAAAGATGACACCGGCGCGGCGAGTTGAGAAGCCGTATGCGGCCTTATATGTGAGCGGAATATCAATGTAGAGCCATACCTGGAGGCAGTAGAAGAAACTTCCTACCAGGATTGCTGGTAGGATATCCAGCCGAGAGAAGATCACAATGGGCCGTAGTGTGGCATTCAATATGGTCCGAGGTGCATCTCCTAAAGAGAGATGTGATGGAGGCTTCTGGAGCAAAGTTGATTCTTCAACGTCAAATTGAAGAGTGAGATGGTAATTCTTGCGAATTGCAGTCAAGGATGTCTCCTGCATCCAAAGAAGGGTCAGGAAGGTGTTGAAGGAGGTCTGAATTTGCTCGACAGTTGCCCGGGTCAGTCAGAATACTCGTTAAAATTGGGGTTGGGGGTTGACGGGAGGTCGAATCATTCATCTCCATCCAGTCTGGGCTTTTTATACACACTTACAACGCAAAAAAGCATAACGAAGCAGCCTCTCCAACCCACAGACTGAGCAATGAAACCACCCAAACTTGGGCCCAACATTGGACCACACACAGCACCCACTGCCATGAGTGACAACGCTTTCCCTCTCTCCTCCTTGTGAAAGAGGTCAACCACGGTGGCCGGACCCAGGGCCATCGGGGTGGAACCTGCGACCCCGGCAAGGAAGCGGAGGACAATGAGGACGTCGATGGAGCTGGAAAACACACACATCAGATTCAGCAGCGCGAAGAACACACTACCAATGCGGAAGATTGGCAACCGGCCCGAAAGTCCGCTTATGGGTGAGACCAGCAAGGGTCCCGCGGCAAAGCCAAGGATGTAGGCGGACACGGATAGATGGAGTAGGGACGGCTGCGTGACCTGCAGATCTCGAGAGATCTGATCAAGCGCTGGGGTATACACAGCTGAGGCGAGAGGTCTAGAAGGCGGCGCGGTAAGCGCATTGCTGAGAGTGGGGGGCGAGTTGGTTGATGACAGGACGTGATTCTGGTGTGACTAGTGTAGAAACGTACGTAGCGAGGGCCAGCAAAGATATTATTGCAACTTGCCGCCATTTGCGGCTGCTTCGCCAGACCTTCGGATCGAGCTCGTCTAGTGACCAGTAGCGGTCGAAATCATCACTCGGATCATCGTCCGACATGTCTGGTTCTTCCGGTGGGGGATCGTCGGAGTCATCGGTTCTTTCGCCTATCGTATCAGGAGCCGTGGCATGGCCGATGCCATCTGTCGGTGAAGGCAATAGCGCGGAGGCTGCATTAGCTCCATTCTTGATTTGGGCCAGGTCCATGGACAAGACTAATGCCGATGGGGTCTAGGGTCTAGGGGACTTAAGCAGAAAAGAAGAAGGGCGCTAGAAGCTGAATTATTGAATCAAACAAAGAGTGCCTAACAACAGAGGAGGCGAGCATCCTTATACACCAGCTCAGACCGGCTCATCCGTATCGTGATCGAGCCTCATCAAACTCTATCTGCAACTCGCCTTTCAGGCACACGCCGCCCGAGACATCTCGAAATTGGCAGTGACTTGTTGCCAACCAAGTGCACCTTGCGAATGCTACCTTGCGACTTTGGCGCATGACACTGTGCTGACGCTAGCAAATTAGACTCGGCACGGCGCGCGCACATGTTGCACTCCTGCCCTAAAACCCCTCTCGGCAGTTGGTTGTTGTCTATAAATCACTCTGTAGTAACTTTACTCTTGCTGTAAAGAAAAGGTCTATTAGTAACGTGGCGCCATACCCTTCTGTATAACCCCTCCTTCCGGGTGGCAGCTAGACCTATTTAAAAGACCCTGGTTGTATTAAGATGGCGAGGATGCTTTGACCATATGCACACATCTCGTGCCCGGCAAAAGGCAGCGGTTGGTACCAGCTTTAGTAGTTACCAGTCTAAATTTATATAATTATGCGTTGCCTTGCCCGTTTTACCTCACTTCTGCCCCCTTCGCTTCTTACCTATGCCAGCACGAGTCATTGACCCAACCGTCAACGATAGGCGTTTCAGCCCACCATGACTGATCCTTCCCGTCTAGAAGACACCAAGTCGGCGGGCCTTCCTGATGTCGGACAAAGTGAAATCACCTTTGATGGCACGGCTACCCTGACGGTCCAAGGGTCCGTAGTTCTAATCCCGGCTCCATCCGCCGACCCACGAGGTTTGCATCGACTGCTCGATCCAATCTCCAGACTTCCCGGCCTAACCCATTTCGCAGACCCTTTGAACCTCCCGTGGTGGAGGAAAGTGTTTGTCCTCGTCATCTTGACCACCTGTGAGTGTCTTGGAGCCGCCTTGGAGACGATTCTTTCCCGAACTTCAAATCCCAGAGGCTCACCATATCTACCTTCCCACTACAGATGCCGTGTCCGGCTTGTGCCTCATTTCCTCCCTCGGGGCACTCATCGTGTACATGCAAGATGACTACATTCAGTCAGGCATAACGTCGCAGCAGATATCGGACCTCTTCACTTATCCCAGCCTCTTTCTCGGCATTGGCAACATTGTTTCCATGCCGCTAGCCGTCTCCTTCGGTCGCCGCCCAGTAATACTCGCATCTACTATCCTACTGTTCGTATCATGCATCGTATGCGCAACGAACACTGGCTATCATGGCCATCTCGGCGGCAGAATGCTCGCCGCTTTCTCCGCAGCCCAGTGCCAGGCTCTTGTTCTCCTCATGATTCAAGTGAGCTCCCCTGGCTGCGTTGATTTCATTGCAAGACAGTGGAGAAATTAATACTGACGTATGGGGAAACCTCGCCCCAACGTAGGACATCTTCTTTCTCCACCAACGTGCCAGGGCCATCCAGTGCTACTCGTCCGCCGAGATCGCCTTCAACTCCTCCCTCGTTATCGGTGCCTCGTACATGGCGAATGACTTTGGCTGGCGCTCTGCTTACTGGCTCTTTGCGGCAATGAGTGGCTCAGCCATGATCTTTACGTTTCTGTTTGTGCCCGAGACCTACTATGACCGGCCGATCGAAGCATTCACGGGAAGCCCATCTTCAGACCCGCCGTCAGTGCTTGATAACTCTATTACCGAGAATACATCCATATCTAACCGAATCGCTGACGCCGAGACGCGAGAACTGAACCGCGAGGACACGAACAAACATGGCTCTGGTTCAGCAGCCCGGTACCTCACAATCACTGACCCCCGACCACTGGACGTTGAGACGTTCCAGCCACGCACGTGGAAGTCGGACCTGAGGATTCTGGTGCACAAGCCACATCTAGGCAACTTCTGGGCCTGCCTCAAGCAAATTGGGACCGTGTTCTTGTTTCCCCACGTCCTCTGGGTTGCCGTCAACAATGGTATATTCCAAGGCATCGACGTGTCCATACAAATGACGTACGGTGCTGTCCTGACCGCGCCGCCGTATAACTGGCCCAACACGACTGTCAGCCTGATCCAACTCGGCCAGCTCGCCGTAGCCGCCATGTCACTGCCGCTCATCGGCAGCCTGGGCGACTGGGGCATCAAGTTCGCTGCCCGGCGGAACAAAGGCCTCCACGAGCCCGAGTACCGCTTGGTCACCATGGTTCTACCGTTGATACTCGCCATTATTCTCACCGTCATCTATGGATACGCCGTCTCCGACCCATGGCACTACCACTGGTTCGCACTCGTCGTCACTATCGACGCCTACCTGTTCATCATGCTGTCCGCTTCGACCGCCGGCACCACGTATGTCATCGATTCACATCCCAAGCGTGCTGGCGCTATGCTCGTTGTGCTGCCCGTGACGAGAGGCCTGGTTGGCTTCGGTATAAGCTACCACACAGCTGATTACATCAAAAATATCGGAGCTGTGGCCACGTTTGGCATTTATGCTGGCGTGAGCGCTCTAGTCGGGGTTCTCGGCCTGGTCTTGTTCTGGAAGGGCAAGCCGTTGCGGCATTTCTGCGCTAAGTATGCAAAGTGAAGAACAATTTAGCCGTGTCCCTTTTTAAAGGCATATGATATGCTTTTATTGCATTTAGATTTAGATAACCCTAAAAGAATACTTACTCTCGCAAATCACAGTTATGTTGTGTCGGTATGTAGTGACCACCCGGATCGCACTTCCCAAGACCTTGGATGGGTGGGTTGGGTGGTGAAACAGCTTATTGCCCTGCCTTGGCGGACTTTCCATTCTCGTCTATTATGGCCCTTCAAATCACATACAAAAATCCTGTCAAATTCAGTAATGTCAAAGCCATAGACAGCAAAGCTCCGAGTGGAACCATACTTTCAAGCACCGACTAGGCCAAACTGGCTCAACCGGGAACGGCAGGGGACTTCGACATGATGAACTACCATGGTACTAATGTTACTCAATATGCCGCATCTAGCCTCTATGGGAGTGCACCCGGAGCTCAGATAGTCAACATGTGTATTGATTACTCCGACAAAGAGTCGGGCGAATTTGTACCCGAGGAAAAGTTGGTCATCTTGGCTTTGAGCATTATCCTTGCCTGCCAAGAGACAGAGGACCATAACTGATGCATTCGGTGATCAACTGGTCCTGACGAATCAATGTATCGGTGTTTGAGGCTATCAAAGCAACCTCGAGCGTTTCGCAACTCTTCGGATCAATCATTAGCTTCGGAAGAAACATCGTTGCTGTTACCGGGAACGCTAGACCCTGCCAAATCGAGGAAAGTACAGTAGACTCATCCTTGCCGTGTGCTCAATCAAGGTTTCTTTGCAGAAGAACACGTCCAAGATAGGCGGGATTTTCGGTAACGTTCTCAACCTACCAAAAAGCAGCACAAAGAGTGAAAATGCTGCTACTTGGGTTTCAATGTGCCATGAAGTAATTCTAGCTAGAAATGCATCATTCAGTTGGGAACGGAACCTTGGTTCATTCAGGCCGGTCCCGCAGGTTAAGCGCCTGATAAGTCAAATCACCTCGTCGACACAACCAGACAGAGCCGATGCTAACAAAGCCAGGAAATCTATTTATATGGGCACCTGGTACAAAATTTCCAGTTATCCAATTTCCTGATAGAACCGTACTTCAAAGCGGAACTTCTTCCAGTATGTCATGTGTCTCCCATCACTGTCTTTGGTGTGGGTTTACATCAACGACAAATCTTCTGTTAGCGGCACCAATCCTTTCTGGAGTCTTGGCGAGTGTGATTACCGCGAATAGGCCAGTAAAGCCTAGTAGCTAGTTGATAGCAATATGAATTGCACGGATTATACAGTAGAATTAATAATCCACTATCGTCGGCCTAGTGCTAGGCCGATCGATTCTCTAGGGTAGCTTTTCGAGAGGGCTCTGACAAGGATTCTCTCTTTGAGTGCGGAGTCGTTAGTGGGGCAGAGGAAACCCAATAAACGTCCGACGATAAGAAAGAGTTTGATAAGAGACTTATGCTCTAACAAAGCGACTTAGCAACCGCATGGTAGCATCACCCTGTTTCAAGTCGTTCCAGCGACTATCAAAGTAGTTTGCAACTCATCAAGGCCGCCCCGCACACTCAAAGAGAGGCGTCGGAACGTGGTCTCGGAATCTTAAGTCGACGACAAATGCCTTCCCGTGCCTCACAACATCGTAGCCTGACTTTCTTCATCGCTATATTCTCTCATTATCAGTTCCAAACAACTCTACCGATACAATCTAACACGGGTCAAGATGGATGCCAAGAACGCGACTTCCCTCACCTTCAAGCTGAACACTGGTGCTTCCATTCCGGCCATTGGCCTGGGTACCTGGCAGTCTGCTGATGATCAGACTCGGGACGCAGTCAAGTATGCCCTGCAGACCGGGTACCGTCATATTGATACCGCCTTCAATTATGGGAACGAGAAGGAAGTTGGAGATGGCATTCGCGCCTCCGGCATTCCAAGGGAGGATATCTGGGTGACGACAAAGCTGGACAATGACTGGCATCATCGTGCCAGCGAGGGCCTGGCATCGTCCTTGAAAGACTTGGGCCTTGACTACGTCGACCTATTCCTAGTGCATTTCCCTTGCTCGACGGATCCGACAGATAGCACCAAACACCTCCCTGACTGGGATTACGTGAAGACATGGTGAAAAGCCTATAACGCTCTACAGGGCCGCAGCTGACCCGGGTTTTCAGGCAAGAGATGCAAAAGCTGCTTGATACTGGAAAGGTGAAGAACATCGGGGTGTCCAACTTCCAGATCCGCCATCTTGAGAAGCTGCTCAGCGACCCATCATGCAAAGTTGTCCCTGCAGTGAACCAGCTTGAGGTATGCCGCTTACCTGGGAATGAGTCAGACACTCCTGACAATAAGACTAACTTGCCATTCTTCAGCTGCACCCTTACAATCCTTCGTGAGCCGCTTCCGATCGCGGGTTTTCGAAAACTTGTGCACTAATTAATATGATGAATCAGGCCTAAGCTTCTCGAATATTGCAAGTCCAAGGGAATACACTGCACAGCATACAGCTGCCTGGGTGGCAATTCGACCTCTCCCATCAACGGCCATACCGATCTTGTGAAGAATGCCACTGTGGCAAAGATTGCAGAGGCCAAGGGCAAGACAACCGCTCAGATCCTGTAAGATGACCCCGGATAAATATTTCAATTGAACCTAACACTAACGTCATGCTTAGGTTGAAGTGGGGATTGCAGCGTGGCACAAGTGTCATTCCCAAGAGCGTGACACCGACGCGCATCGCTTCTAACTTTGACTTGGACGGATGGACCCTGTTTGAGGATGATATTGCAGAACTTACCGGCATTAAGACCCGTTCCAAGGTTGTTGGTGATAGCTGGATGCCTATCAAGGTGTTTTTCGGCGATGATGAGTAGACTAGCGACGAAGACAAGTCTGCGGCGCCAACTAGTAGTCCCAGTCTTTGAATCCGAAAGGTTATCAAACTAGGCTTTATGAAGGCGTGGGATAGTGTTGGGGTTTTGCGACGTGCGAGTCGAGGTCTTCCCTTGCGTGGAACCAAGATCACGGGGGTTAGGTACCACTTAAACGCAGAAAAAATTGCAAAGAGTCTTGCAGGGCTGAATTCAATGACGACTACAGTTGTGTCTGAGGGTTTCATCCTGTCTGCCATCATGCACGCGTTCTCAGCGCCGAAGAATCCGGTTGGGAAGATGTTCGCCATGAGAACGAGCGGCTGCTGGGGAACCACCAAGATCCCGCAAAGGGCACAGCAGCCAGCCTGTGTTATGGTGCCAGTGAATTTGTGACCCATCATAAACCTGAGGCTGGAGGGTTCGTGGCCACAGTAGATAATACCCACTCCACCACTCTGATATGCTGGATCCTAGAGCTTCGTGCTGAGCTAAAATGTGTGCAGACTATCTGATTATTTTGGGAGCAGGCAGATTGGATGAATGCAATCTAAATCACGTGAATGTATGTCGGCTTGCATTTGGAAACACGGGAGATTCCAATTGGCAGTTGCCATACATCGGCCAACTCACTCATCGAAGTAGGCCGATCGGGGTAATCTCGCCCAAGTTATTGGACATGATTGGAGGCGGCCGCGGATCCTACAGAAACGGCGGCGCAGAGCCGAATACGTCTCCGGCTCTCATATTAGGCCTATCATGCAACTTGGCCCCTAACAGGTCCCCTGTAAGCCCGAGAAGGCTAGGGAACCCCTACTAGGAGCTGTGTGCGCGCTCCCCTCGGCCGACGCCCGTTACAGAACTCCATTACTTATCGACTTGGTTCTTGGCGGAACATCACCACTGGACGGCGTGTTGGCCGATCGTGGTGTCGGGGCAATAAGCCTTTGTTTCACCTAATTCATTGTTGACAGTAGTGTCTGGGTTCTGTAGTCGGGCGGGCCCTGGCCAAATACCCAAGCCAAGTTCTTGACCGGCTTGTCGGTAACAGCGTCGCGGTATGCCTATTGAACTCGGTTAGATGAAACGCCGCTCGTGACATCACAAGATGCTTATTATGTCAACATGTAGGGTAGTTATGAGTAGTATGGGCGTGATAAGCCAGTGGCTGCGGATATCTAGGATGGTTCGGAACTGAGATTGTATATTTCCGGTTACAAAATACTCATACTAAAATCTCTACCATCAACCTTGTTCCATCCATCTGTAGAGCAAGTCCACCCATTAGTACGTCGAGTTGAGCCTCATGTTGATGTAGTCCGTAGCGTTAACAGGCTCATACTTCTTGGGCCGATCGGGCCCCCAGCACCCCGGCACACAGTCGATAGTACGCTCAGCATCGGCGCACACGAAATACGGAATCGAGTAGCGCTCCTTCGTCATGCGAATCTGGCTCTTGTCCTTGGGTTCCTCTGCCGCCGGTGCACGCACGTGGTGCATCGTAGACCGCAGCTCGTCGTTGCTCCAGCGCATGAGGAAATCGCCAATGTTGACCACGATGGTGCCGGGGATGTAAGGCGCCTGGATGTATGTGCCCTTGTGGTGGATATCCTCGACCTCGAGGCCACCGACCTCATCCTGAAATAGCATCGTCAGCGTGCCGAAGTCGGTATGAGCGCCGATGCCGTCCAGCTTGCCTGTGGCCATGAGCTCCTCTACGGCAGGCGGGTAATGCAACAGCCGGATCTGATTGTTCTTCTCCTTGTGGTAGTCGACGAAGAAGTTCTCGTCGAGACCCATGCCTACGGCGATGGCACGTAGTAGCTTCAGCTCCATGCTGTAGCACGTCTCGTAGAATTTGATAAAGAACTCGCGGAAACCTGGGATCACGTCTTTTGCCGGCCAGATGTTGCGTAGTGTCGCCGTGTGGTTCTCATATCCCATCTCGTAAGACTCTTTGAAGTCGGGTTTCTCGCGCTCCTGTGCAATGCCCGCTTCATCGAACACCATCTGTGTAACCTTTTCACGGCCAATACCGGAGTAGCCTCGATGGTACCACCCTTCGGGCGGGTGAGGGACCTTGTCCTTCTCTTCTTGCGGTAGGTCGAAGAACTTTTTGCTCTTGTTGTTCAGTTAGCTTCGTCATACAGAGAAATACGCGAAGATGCACAGAGCGCCAGCTCACCCATCTAAATGCCTCGTCTACCATCTCTTGTGGTACTGCATGATTCTTGATGTATGCAAAGCCGACGTGCTTGAAGGCGTGGAAAATCTCCTTGCCGGACTTTGCGTACGACTCATGTTGAGAGTTGTCACTGAGTAGCGGCGCAAAGTCGATGACTGGGATGCCCATTGTTTAAACTGGAAGAGAGCCCGTTGTGATAAGATTGTTGTTGAGGATGAAGGGCTCTGGTCGCGTAAAGAACCTGAAGGGCAAATGTGAAGCAGTTGGTGATGGTGATACAGGTTTCGTTTAGATGGTATCGAATTTGACGCAGGGTCGAGAGCTATTCCTCCGTCTTTACTGATGGCTCAAGTCGCACATATTGTACTAAGTCCCAATTGCCGTCGAGTGCATACGGTTGTTGCGCTGCACGTCGTAAACTCGACCTTTCACATTGCAGCAGTTGATGACTGGCCATGTGTTGGCCACGCCACATGTCCAATTCTGTGTGATGAACCCCGCGATAATCGGCCTACCACAACACACCAACACGATTCGTTGCTGACCAGTCCTTCTATCTGGTCACCATGCCGAAGCCGATGGCTGCATCCTGGGCCAAACGATGCGGGGTTGGCCCAGATCCCTGTAATGCGACCTCTATCGGCCTATCTTGCTACGTGGGTAAGCTTTGCCAGTTATCAGCAGTCAGAATCTCCTATCTAGCGACCGTCGGCCTAGAATGATCGGCGTATCATGCGCGCTATGAATCCCGCAGTACCGCTATCACCTCATGGGACTACATTATGATCTTGCCGTCCTTCTGCACTTGGCCGTGTGGACACAAAAACATAAGAATGCAGATGGTTGATCAATTCCCAGAATAAGCACCGAGGTAACACACGCACGTACTAACCGCAATTTTATGCAACGCGGGGTTTGCCTTGATTGCGACGAAGAAAAGTCAGTAGAGCTCAGATCTGCCGTTTTCATCCACAGCCAACATGGCAATCGACTGGGAAAGATACAAGCGAAAACTTGAGTGGTAAGGACACCGTTGCACCGAGTCAATCGATGCCGGTAGCTTGGCTAACTTGAACCTCATAGCCCCAAAGATGATGAGGCAAACTACGATAATACACAGTGGTGCAATCGGGATTTGATCCCTATTCCCACTGAGCGTCAGACCTACGGACAGTGGTCGTATGTCGGTATGTCAAGATCTCCACAGTGAAAATCTCCACAGGATTAAACTCAAGAAATCTCAGGCTACTGGACCGTCTCTGGCTCCTGTGTGTCTGCCTGGACGACGGGAAGCACGCTGCTGGAGTTTGGCCTGAGCCCACAGCAGGCCATCGGCTGCGTGGTATGTCATTTTCCAAGCCCACCATGCAATCCTGCGGGCTCTAGGCAATCGTTTACCTAACCAGAACCCCAGATCCTCGGTGCTGTATTGACTGGACTTTTGGCCGTCGCCTGTGGCTGGATGGGAGCTCATCACCATATTGGCTTCACCGTGTCGAGCCGCTCCAGTTGGGGCATGAGGGGATCGTACTGTAAGTGCTTGGTTCTAATCGTGAGAAAACAAAGTAGTCGTGTTTCTTCCCAGTTCCGATAACGGATTGCAGCTTGTAGCTGGTACTTTTGGCTGGCTATGCTTCAACGTAACACATTTGACAACTTCGACATGAATGCGTCGCTAATTTGTTTAAACAAACAGTTCCCGTTATCTTAAGAGTGTTCGTGGCATGCATCTGGTTCGGAATTCAAGCTTTCTGGGGTGGACAAGCTACAAGGGTCTTGATCGGTGCCATTATCCCCAGTGAGTAATCGCCTCAAATGTCGTAGACCAAAATACCAGCTAACAAGCTATTCATAAAGGTTTCGCTAATATGAAGAATTACTTCGCCGAGAGTTCACATTTAGAGACTAAGGACTTTATTGGCCTTATTATCTGGATGTTTGTCTTTGTCCCATTCGTCCTCGTCAAACCAGAGAAGCTGCAGATCCCATTTGTCATCTGCTTCGTTCTTTTTTGCAGCACTTGCGTCGGGCTGCTCATCTGGTAAGCATTAATGAACAATATTTGACCAGTATCTAGCTACATGCTAACCCTATCTGTAGGGCTGTGTCCCAGGCTGGGGGCTCCGGAAGCATGTTCCACCAACCCGGTACCGCACCGAATGTCGGCTGGGCGTTCCTCTTCGGTATAACCTCCATTCTTGGCGCCTGGGGTTCTGGAACTCTTGGCCAGTCTGACTGGACTCGCTACGCCAAGACGAAGCACGCCCCTATCCTCTCCCAATTGGTTGCCTCCCCTATGACCATCACTGTGACGGCCGTCATTGGAATCATCGTCACGAGTGCTGCTCGCGAGGTAATGGGAGGCGACATCATCTGGAGCCCCATCATGCTTCTGGGTGAGATTCAGAGCTACTATAACAACAGCTCTGGTGCTAGAGCCGCCGTTTTCTTCGCCAGCCTGGGACTTGTTGCCTCACAACTTTCGATCTCTGTCGTGCTTAACTCGGTTTCTTGCGGAATGGACATGGCCGGTCTCTGGCCCAAGTACATCAACATTCGACGTGGTGGATACATCATGGCTATGATTGGCATCGCTGTTCAGTAAGCTGCATTAGAACTTTCTTGGGCGAACGTATAAACTAACCACTCTCTGTAGACCGTGGCAACTTTTAACCACTGGCACAAAGTTCCTCCAAGTCCTCAGTGGTTTTGGAATCTTTATGGCTCCCGCGACAGGTATTATGCTTGCCGACTACCTTGCGCTTCGGCGCCAGAAGCTCAAGCTGAATGACCTTTACATCGGAGACGCCTCATCCATTTACTGGTATCGAGGAGGATTGAACTGGCGTGCCCCTGTAGTGTTCATCATGGCCATGTGGCCCTTCCTTCGTAAGTTCCGCGTTGCTGGACTGCATTACGCCATCACGATACTAACAAGGAAATAGCTGGATTGGTAGGCACTGTCAACGGATACGATGGGGCGCAGTACCAGAACTGGATCCGTCTATATAACCTCACATTCTTGGTCGGCGTTTTCTGGAGCTTCGGGTTGTTCTGGGGTGTTAGTATCCTTTTTCCTGTCAAAGGTCTTGGCGAGGAGACGCCCTTTGAAGGTGGTAACCTGGTCTTGGGAGTCGAAACTCCTGATGGTATTAGTGAGACAGTGGAGGACACAAAGACGAAGGCCGAGGTCTAGGAGGGTTATTCTTTACATCTAAGTTTTTATTTCTCATAAAAATGGTAAATTACTTCAGGACAAGCATGCTAATTCAATAGGGCAACAGAATAGAAAAGCTAGCGGTTTGGCTACACTTTGAATTGGCTAGCCGTTAAGGAGAAGTCCTAATAGTTCTGCAGATAGTAAGCAGGTAATTAACACTGAAGGTGTGGCAAACGGTTCTTAGACATAATTTAGCAGCTATAGCACCTATTTTACCCGCCTTAAGACTTCTTATCATTCTTTCCACAGTCTTGTTCATATAAATAAAAATTACAATCACCCAAAGGGTTAAACTCAGCTCCTCAAACATAATACATTGATTTTATCTTTTTGTAATAACAGATGAAATTGATAGACTAAACCAGAAGTGATAATTTCTAAACAAAACCACACGCACGTTCTACCTACAAATCCAATCGCAGCTCGTCCAACCATTTGAAAAGGGGCTCATCAGGAGCAGCCCCCATCTTGCTAACAATGGTGCAGAGGCCATTGGCCAAAGTTTCTCCAACCCGATGACTCATAATGTGCGTATTTGCCAGAACGTTGAACTGCAAACGATCGCCCAGTGGGTAGGACGCGACCATGATGTGCTGCGGCACCAACTCGATGTTTTGGAAGAATTCTAGCTTGATTTTGTCTTGGCCGAAATCAAAGTATGGATGCTCGTCAATGTTGGCATGATGAATGATAGACTCAAATTGGGTTCCTGCTGGCCAGTTTGTACAGTTCTCGATGATGTCGTCGTACCCAAGCGAGTCAGCATCACCCATTGAGCTGAATTGCTTCTGAAGATGTCGCAGCAACTCTCGGGGCGTTTGAGTAGCTGAGAGGGTCGCTCGGACAGGGGCAACGTTGAGAGTTGGCCCCACGAGCTCGTCCATTCCAGAAATGCGTCCGTTACGTCCAGTCACAACGTGGCCGTAGACGACATCCTTTGCACGTGTGAGGTGTGCCACGAGAAGAGCCCATGCTGCGCTAGCAAGTGTCGCAGTCGTGGTTTTGCCAGGGAGAGAGGGCAAAGTCACTGCTGCACAGACGGCAACAGGCTTTGGTTCAAGACCTTGATCACCGGCGGAGATATGTGGCTGGATCGTTGTGAGCGATGATCCCTGCAGTAAGTCCTTCCAGTACGTGATTGATTCTGGACGACGGCGGGCAGCATAGGCCAAGAACACTGAATAGTCTGGTCCTATTGCCATAGGTCTTCCGAAGTACCCGTCGATGAGTGCCCTTAGGGCGCATGGGAAACTGGCGCCGTCGTATTGCGCGTGAGACATACGAATAACCATTCTCGATCCTTCAGTCTTATTCTTGAGAAGAGTGAACAGCACTGGGGGCTTGAAAAACGATATTGTCTTCATGTCCGCGCGACAGAAATCGAGCGATGCCTCCGCCAACGGTCGTCCCACGTCCTGTTCAAGCCATGGCATGTCAAACACCTGAGGCACGACTTGCCAGTATTTGCCCTTGATCTGAACAAACGCAGCGCGTAGAATCGGGATTGCCTGTAAAACATGGTGGATGCTGGACTTGAGACGCTCAATGTCCAGGTCAAGGCCAAAGTCAAGAAAGAAGTAATTGGCAAACTGGCCATTCGTCGATCCCTCCGTGATATATCTTACTTGCATGCTAGTAAGTGGCAGGATGTCAGTGACTTGATCTGATCGGATGCCAAAGTCCAAAGAGTCGAGATCTTGAAGTAGAGAAGTCTTGGTGTCTTCATCAACGAGGACGACTAGTTCCTCATCGTCGTCAAGTTCGCCAGCATGCTGCAGAGGCTGAAGCGCTAGTTCCTCGAGGCTGTCACTGCGGAAGATGTCTGAAACTGCCAAGTTAATTCCCAGCTTGCGAGCTTCGCTAACCACCTTCATCGCTGTGATAGAGTCACCGCCGAGCTGAAAGAAACTGTCATCCAACCCAATCCCGTCTGATGAGATGCTAAGCACTCGAGCCCAAACCCCTTGTAGTTGCTCTTCAGTCTTGGTATTTGGCTCGCGGACCTTCCCTCGGACTGGCGCTATGCGTGTGCGTAGAGTTTCGGCGAGGACTTTGCGGTCGACCTTGCCGCTAGTGTTGACAGGCATCTCATCCAGGACGGTAATTGCTTTGGGAATCATGTATGATGGTAGGTAGTCCCACATCCTTGCCTCTAGGTCCTCCCTAATCCTCTGCCTGGCTTGCTGAAGAAGGGGGTTGCTGCTCATTGTGTGCCATGGACGGCCTTCGTGGTCATTGGGAAACTGGAAAAGAACCCGTGTCCCCCCCAGCTCAGGTTCGATACGATGGAACACGGCATCAAAGCCACCATGCAGACTGAATTGCCTTGCCCAACTAATCTCAACGCGGTAGCCTGTCTGTTCGGCGATCTGTTTGAGCTCGTGGGCTGAGAGTGAGGGGCAATTCTGTGCTGCTGCACGAAGGGTTGAAAGCCAGTCGTCCTTGTTTGAAGAGCCATCATTAGTAGTCTTTGACAGGTGCTCAACGACGAATCTCTCGTATATGGTCTTGCTGTAGGGAATGTTGCTGATTGGAAGTGTCTCTTGCAAGGAACTTTGAAGACGCTGTACAAGGGTAGACCGGCTCAGCGCTTGGTCTGTAAAGTCAAGCCACTGATGTCGTTCAATGCTATGAACTTGTTGTCGCCGAGAAGGTCGTGTCTTGAGATGAATGACAGCAGCATATCGATAGCAGCTTAATTCGTTAGTGGCCACCATGTTCTTGGGCAAGATCTCAACATGATCGACGAAATCTGGTAGCCTTCTTTTCAGAGCAGTGAAGAATCCAGGATCGACAAGGAGTTCCACCTCTGCTCTTCCAATGTCTGCAATTCTTTGACGAAGGTCCGCTTGAGTGATACTGTCTCCAGACATAGAGAGCACCTTGGTGACGCAGAACTCGCGGTACATGGCTTGTGAGCGCATGTCACCAAAGAATAGCGTTTCGATTCCTTCTCTCTGGACGAGTTCTTCGATAACCTTGAACAGATACCCTTGACTGGGGAAGTACTGGGCCACCGAGTTGCAGATGACGATGTTGGGCGTGATGGGTCCAGGAAGATCATCTAGCTTGTCTGCTGTGCCCTTGTAGACCCGTACCTTGTCGGCAAGCGAAGGAATTGACTTGGCCGCTTTGTTGACGTAGTCAACAGCTCGTTCGGCAGGATCTATGCCGATGTAGCTGCTGAGACCCTCTATCAAGTTGAAGAGGATCATTCCTGATCCGGTACCGAGTTCAAGTACGTGACCGCCTCCCAAACTTGTGTTGATCGTCGCGATAGTCTCGTCCAACCATTCGTTCATCTCCTCCTTGTCGATCAAGGCGCCATCATACATCGACGTCCACCCTATGAAATCTCTACCGAGAGCCTTCCCATCATCGATGCCGACGTATTTGTCACCATCGAAAAGACCCTTCCACACTTGAATGTGTCCTGTTTCTTCGTCATCTTCGTCATCTTCGTCGTCTCCATCCTCATCATCGACACCGTCAATTTCATCTACCTCCGTTATCTCCTCGGTCTTGATGTTTTGGAACGTCACAAAAGCATATAGTTGTGGTTCCTGACTGTCCTCTTGATGGATCAAGGCCACTGCGTCGGTTACTGAGTCGTGGCCGAGGAGAACTTGTTCGATTTCGCCAAGTTCCACACGATGGCCTCGGATCTTGACCTGAACGTCCATTCGACCAAAGAACTCGATCTGGCCATCCGTAGGCCGGAAGCGTGCCAGATCTCCTGTGCGGTAAGCTCGCAGTTCCTGACCGTTGATGTCCACGGTGACGAAGCGATCGATGTTCCGTTGCGATTCGGTATATCCTCTTGCTAGACCGTCACCAGTGACGACTAATTCTCCAATGACTCCCAATGGTTGCAGGTGTAACTGGGAATCCATGATGTACGCTCCCGAGTTGCTGAGAGCTCGACCGATGGGAAGTCCATTGGCCCACAAATCCGCCTCATTGACGGGGTATAAGGTACTGATGACGGTGTTCTCGGTTGGTCCATAAGCATTGATAACTTGCCCTTTGATTGCTCTCTGAGCTCGGATCGCGTCGTCAGGATCAAAACGATCACCGCCAACCACAAGTGTGTCTAGTTGACTAATGGTTGTCGGGCTATCTGCCAAAACCTGTTTCAAGTGTGCGGGCGTAAAAACCGCATATCCAATACCTTCTTGTAGGAAAGTTTTTTGTAGGGCAATGCTGTCCAAGATTACCTCATGATCCAAACAGACTAGGGTAAGCCCGTTGAGAAGGGCTGAATAGATCTCGAGCATAGATGCATCGAATATGATGTTGAGCATATGGGCAACAGCTCCATGACGGGTGAGGTAGCGGGTGTAATTGTTCTGCAGAACCAATCGGAGGACGCCTCGGTGCTCAAGCATTACGCCTTTGGGCCGTCCAGTAGATCCTGATGTATACAGAACGTAGGCTAGGCTTGAAGCTGATGGCCCCTTGATAGGACAAAGCCTCTGGAAAAGCGACCACTTAGCTTTTGATTCTGATATGGAATCAATGGATGTCGATTCCATGTTCTCGAAGTCGGGAGACCGGACGTTGTTTCCCAGGAGAATCACCGTAGGGCCTTTGATGGAGGACAGAATTCCCTTCAGGCGTTCACCGGGGGTATTGGGGGCAAGTGGGAGATAGGCCAAGTTGGCCTTGAGGATCCCTAGGAAAGCGACGATTGTCTCGACACTTCTCTTTGCAATGACTGGGACCACTGTTTCAGCGGAGAAGCCTTTGGTCGTCAGCCATCTAGCGACCGAGTCTGACTTTTGGTCCAACACAGCAAACGTGATCTGCGAAGTGGAATCCTTGACTGCCACCTTTCTGGGGTTTGCGGTTGCCTGTTGCTGGAAGATGTCGATGATAGTTGAATCTCGAGGGTAGCCTGTCTGGTCAATCTCGAGTAAGCCCATGGAGTTGAGCGCTTCAGAGCCCTCGGTCGTTAGCAGTGGTAGGCTGGCTATCTTGGACTGGGGTTCGTTTAGGCCACCCTCCAACACGACGTTGAACACGTCTAACATATTGGCGACCATCTCAGGAGTGTACAGGTCTGTCGAGTAGATGATATCTCCTTGCAATGCATTCTCCTCCTCAAAGAAGTGAAACTCGAGATCGAATCGTGTGGTTGGTATAAGTCCTAGCATCTCCGACTCGACTCCTTCGAGATTGATCGCACCAGAGGTTCCTCGAGCATGTAGAGCAAAAGCAACCTGCGCAAGTGGGTGACGAGACAAGTCTCTTTCTCGGTTCAGCTTAGCGACTATCTGCTCAAACGGAATATCCTGGTTATCGAATGACTCGGCTGTTGTCTGCTGAACCTGGCGAACGAGACTTTTGAAAGAGTCGTCTTCGACAGTGATACGAAGGCACTGCAAATTTACAAAGAAGCCAATCATATTCTTGAGCTCCCAGCGGTCTCTGTTCGCATTTGCAGTTCCCACGGTAGCATCTTCAACCCCTGTCATACGATAATGCGTGGCTCTGAAAGCAGCCAGGAGCACGACAAAAGGTGTGACGGCATATTGTTTGCAGAAAGACTGAATGCGATCAAACATATCCCCTTCAAATCGGAACTCGTGCACATCAGCCTTTCCAGATAGTGTCTTTGGTCTCGGCTTGTCAGCAAGGAACTCCGCTGGACGACTTGTCTGAAGCTTATCCGTCCAGTAATCCAGCTGCCTCTGGAACTCTCCATTGTCGAGTCTCTTCTTCTGCCAGGCAGAGTAGTCGCGATATTGCACCGGAAGGGGTTGAATCTGTGTTGCAGGGTCCTTTCCTTGGAATGCAGCAGAGTATAACTGGGCCAACTCCTTGCGGAACACCCCAATCGACCAGCCGTCGCTGTTGATGTGATGCAACACAACTGACAGGACGTGATGCTCTTCACCTAGTTTGTAGACAGTGACACGCCAGCCTGCCTCGCTAGTAAGATCGAAAGTGGCGGTTTGGTCCTTTTTCAATGATTGGGTTAAAGACTCCTCACCGCCGGACGAGATGTCGATGATTGGTAGCTTTTTGGGAACGAACGGGTGGACTTGCTGGAAGTAAGCACCGTTTCGTGTGAGGAAAGTCGATCGCAGGGTATCATGACGACTCTCAATAGTATGGAGTGCTTTCTCCAGTGCATCCAGTTGTAGAGGCCCTTGGAATCTGATTGCAAACGGCATCAGGTACCATGTGAGCCCCGGGTAAAGCTGCTCCAAGAACCATAGACGACCCTGGGCAAAGGACTGCTCCACAGGCTCTGAGTGGGGTATAGGTTTGATGGTATCCGAAAATGCCTTTGGCGCCAAGGATACGCGTCTCATGAGGTCTCGAAGTTTGGGGGTACGAAATATGTCTGCAACCGAAAGCTGTAGGCCAATCTGACGAGCTTCTCCTGCAACCCTCATAGCGGCAATCGAGTCACCACCAAGCTGAAGGAAACTGTCATCGAGGCCAATGGTAGAACAGTCAAGTTCCAGGACGGTAGCCCAGATGGTCTGCATCTGCAACTGTTCGGGCGTTGTTGGCTGAACCTTTGGAACACTTGCTGATTTGTTTTCAGCCAGTTGCTGTACTGAATAGCGAGCGCCCAACTCGCGAAGGTGCTTCCGGTTGGTTTTGCCCGTGGCAGTCTGGGGCAGCTTTTTCATAGAGAAAAAGACCGACGGGACCATTGTGACTGTTAGCTGGCTCTTCAGGGTCTCCATGGCGGCCGGATTCATGTTCTTCAGGTTGATTGAATCATCATCAGACTCGGCCTCGTTCCCTTTGCTATCTTCTGTAATGAAGGCAGCCAGAATTGTCTTCCCCTTGCCGTCTTGAGGCTTGATAGCTTCGACGACAACCTGTCCGACATTCGGTATAGACTTAGTGATGCAGTGCTCAATTTCTCCAAGTTCTATTCGCTGTCCACGAATCTTGACCTGTGTGTCCTTGCGGCCAAGATACATCAAGCTTCCGTCTTGATTATATTGGACCAAGTCTCCAGTCTTGTATAGCCTGCTTCGACGACCACGGATGTCCCGGGTTCCCTGCAGTAACCAGCTCGGGTTATTGATAAAGGATGCAGATGTCTTGTTGGGGTCGTTGAGGTAACCTTGACCGACAAGGGGGCCTTCTAGAAGAAGCTCACCAACCACTCCTGGAGGTAGAAGAGTATCGGAGTCATCAGGGTGGACGATCCAGGTTGTCAAACCAGCTCCGAAACCGATGCTCACAGCATCTCCAGGTGACTGACAATCATGCTTAATGGTGCTGATACCAGCCTCTGCTGGCCCGTATGCGTTGACGACATCCGCATGTCCCCACCAACGCTTCGCATCATCGACTGACACCGCCTCGCCGGAAAACGTCAGAGTTTTGAGAAGAGGTAGAGCCGACGGCTCGAGAAGTCGAGCGACCGTAGGTGTCAGATCAGCCATTGTGACCAGCATGTCGGCCATGACTTGGGTAATATCCCCTTTGCGGTCATCATCAGAAGGAATGCATAGACAGCCTCCGACAGCCCATGTCGTAAAGACGTTATGCACCGCAGCGTCGAAGGAATAAGCTGCGTAGTCAAACACTCTAGAGTCTTGCCTGTAAGCAAGAATTTCTGCCTGGTGCTCAATCTGAGAACAGAAGTTGGCGTGTGAGAGCATAACACCCTTGGGAGTGCCGGTGCTGCCAGAAGTGAAGATGACAAACATGGGACTGTGGGCAAGTTGTGTTGGCCTGGGTAGGCTGTACGTCCTAGGTCGGAGTGTTATGTCGATGGTGTTTGGCCCGACCTCAATGACATGTTGTGCAAGGCTAGCACCCATAGTCTTGTTTTTGATTGAAGTGACTATCAGGTCAGAGCCAACTTGGCGTGAGATGACCCGTAGTCGTTCCTCAGGAAGGGATGTGTCAAGCAGAACAAAAGCTGCCTCAGCCTTGAGAATCGCGAGCATGACCACAGGTGTCCACATACTCTTCTCGAACAAGACTGGGATAAGCTGACCAGGTTGTACTCCATACTCAACAAGATAAGCACTTAGACTGCCAGTAAGTTTGTCTAGCTCTGCGTATGTGAGCATCCCATCCCATGCGTAGACAGCTTGAGCAGTTGGGCGCATCCTGACAATATCCTGAACTACGTCGTGAACGCAGCGCTCAACTGTTGCGGGCAGTTTTCCGTTGCGCTGCCAGATCCAATCAAGATCCTTTGGTGTCATGGCGGTAATCTCCTTTATCGTCGAATCAGCCTTGGCATTGGATAACTGCACAAGGACTGACTCAAGTCTTTTCAGGAGATTTTGAACCATCCATGGGGCGATCACCCTCGAGTCAAAACTGGCTTTGGCAGTGATGCTGTTATTGGCAAGATAAAGCTCAAGCATAATGGCATAGGTGTTGAAGTAATCATCCTGAGCAGTCTCCAGCCACGAACCAAATGTCGGCTCCATCTCACTCGTGCCCTGAGGATGCACGATGAGTAGTGTCTGGAACGTGCATGCTTGCTGGCACTCGGGGGAAATCCTTGAGATCCGATGTAATCCCGTGTGTTCGAAAGGCATCATCTCTGTGGCCATGTCCTGCACAGACTCCAAGTACGCAGTGACCTTTTGAGTTGTGGCTGTTTTCACCCTGACGGGTACCGTCGCGATTGTAGGAGCTGGCATGTTGTCAATACCGGAGATGGGTGCATTGCGACCGGACAAAGTGACACCAAAAACAGTGTCATCCGAGAGACTTGTGTTACTGACAACCAGAGCCCAAGCAGCTCGGATTAGCGTAGAAACCGTGATTCCCATGTGAAGACTATGGCTTTTAGGGTTGGGTAGTTGATGCTCGATAACTGAGTCAGTGACTGGTTGCTCGATGCCAGGAGGCAGAGCTGGGAAAGGCGAGCCTTCATAGCCTGAAAAAGTCTCCTTCCAATACTGAGCCTGGGCTTGACCATCTTGGTCTCGGATGTAGTTGATGAAAGGTTGGTAGGGCGGCCACTTCACGAAAGCTTCGTTTCGCAGAGCTGATTCGAGGGCTTGGATCATCAGACGCATTGTCCAGCCATCATAGATGGCATGGTGTATGGTCCAAACAAATATATTTCCACGGGAGGGATCTTGAACGATTGCATGTCGAGAGAGAGGACGGCCAATGTCCATGGACTCTGCTCGGTCTGCTTTGACGTATGCGTCCAGATTGGTTGCCTCACTCCATTTACCCACTTTGTTCGAAACAAGTTGCAGTAGGCCCAGGTTGGGGTGATGGATGATCATAGTCCGCAGTATAGGAAGAGTTGCAACAACATTCTCCCAAGCCTGACGGAAACGATTAACTGAGATATCGCTGAGATTGATACTATTCTGCATGACATAAGCGCCAGGGCGCTTAGATGTTAAGGAGATGAATCCTTCCTGTAAGGGTGTGCATGGATAAACATCCTCGATAGTGTTCTCGTTGAGGCCATATCGCGTTGAGATAGAGTGAAGCAGTGATTCTTTGTCGCTGTCAACAAGGGCAAAAGGCTCGAACAGCTCGGCTTGCCTGTCGACTTTCTGAAACGATAAGCTGGCGATATCCCACAACTTAGGATGACGGAAGATATCCGAAGCACCAAGTTTGATGCCAATCTTTCGGGCCTCTTGTGCAACCATCATGGCCGAGATGGAATCACCTCCTAGTTGGAAGAGGCTATCATCAAGACCAATGGCAGACGGATCAAGCTTAAGGACTCGGGACCAGATGGCATGCAGTTCACGCTCAGTCTCAGTTACTGGCTGTCTCTTGGGACCAGTCTGCAAAGTCTGTTCCTGGACTGAGAAGGACGCTCCGATCGTACGCAGAGCCTTTCGATCTACCTTGTCCGAGGCCGATACGGGCATTTGACCCAAGACAAAGAAAATAGAAGGTCTCATGTAGACGGGTAAATGGATGGCCAGTGTCTTTTCCACTTCAGCAGAGACAGGGTAGATAGCAGCTTGCTCGGTCTTGGGCCTGGAGTCCATGACGATGAAGGCAGCCAACGATGGCCGTCCATCACTACCCTGGAGAGTTATAACTTCAGCGGCTACTTGGTCAGCTTCAGGAATGCACTCTTTGACTCGATGCTCAACTTCGCTAAGCTCGACCCGCTGGCCACGGATTTTGACCTGGAAGTCTTTACGGGCACCATAGGTGATATTCCCGTATTGGTCAAAGCGAACTAGGTCGCCTGTCTTGTAGAGTCTTCCGCGGCGACCTGGGTAACCAACTCCATCTTGAGTGTCAGGAACTCCCCTGAGCAACCAGGTTGGATCTTTGATAAAGCTCGCCGAAGTCTTTTGTGGATCGTTCCAATACCCACACCCAACAATGGGGCCTTCGATCAGCAGCTCTCCAGTACATCCCAAAGGAAGTAAGACATTGTGGTCATCCGGATCGACGATCCACGTTGCGGCACCAACTCCCTTGCCTATACTGGTGGCTGCCTCTAGAAACTCGGCGTCGACGTTGAGGGTAGAGAATGGCGTGCACTCGGATGGACCATAACCATTGACTAGACGGGCTGTACCCCACCATGGCTGTAGATCCTGAACTCGGAGGGTTTCACCGCCAAAAATGATCGTCTTGAGCTCCGGCACCTCAGTTGGCGACAGAAGGCGGGATGTTGCTGGTGTTAGAATGACAGAGTTGGCCTCAAAGGCCCTCATGCTCGCACAGATAACGTCCTTGCGGTCTTCATCGCTAGGTACACAGACACAACCACCAGCGTAAAGCGTAGCAAAGACCGCCGCGTAGGACATGTCAAAGCCATAGGATGAGAATTCGTACATCCTCGTTTTTGTCGTAAGTCCCCAGCCTGCCTCTTGATGCACCAGAGATGAGGCAAAGTTCTCATGTGAGATGGCGATGCCTTTGGGAGTACCTGTGGTGCCTGATGTGAAAACCACGTACATGACTGAAGAAGGGTTTGCCCTAGGGTGAGGATCTGGTCTTTGGCTTGGTGGCTGTTTGAGCAGGCGACGATCGATCTGCAAGATGGTTTTGTCATAAAGACGGGAAGAAAGAGTTTTCTGTGCAGCGGAACACATGAGCGCACTGGCGTTGACTTGCCGTACAATGCCCTGCAGACGAGTCTCTGGGAGCGAAGGATCAAGACAAACAAAACCAAAGCCCGCCTTTAGAGCAGCAAGCATCGCAACGTATGCCCACATTGACTTCTCAAAGCATAATAGGATGAGACCGGAGCCGATACCGCTGCTGTTGAGTCTTGCAGCTGCGTGGCTTGCCAGTGTGTCAAGTTGCTGATAGGTCAGCTCACCGTCCCAGGCACTTATGGCACACGCCTGAGGTCGTTGCAGAGCCCGTTGACGAAGCAAATCATGAACGGACTTCTCTATCTTTTCGGGCACGGTAGCATTCCAGCTCCAGATGTCGTTCAGATCCTCGCGTAACACCATGTCTATCTGGCTGATGGTTGTGCCGGGTTTAGCGGAGTCGAGCTGCCGCATAACAAGCTCAAGTCTTTGCAGAAGGCGTGCAGCTAACCACGATGGAATGACGTTGGAGTCAAAGCTGGCTGAAGCTGTGATTTGGCCCTTTCTCAAAGTGACCTGAATCAACAGAGCCTGAGTGTTGAACCATCTGGTCTGGTTACAATCCTCATAGAACTTGCCCATCGACTTGTCGATCTGCAGTTGCTCATCACCCTGAGGCTGGATGACTAGAAGGGTTTGAAACTGCGTGGCCTTTTGGGCATCGGGAGAAAGTTTTGCGATGCGCTGTAAGCCATACTGCTCGAAGGGAATCATAGTAGTGGCCTGGATTTGAGCCTTTGATAGGTACGATGAGACTGTCTGTCTACTAGAAGTGTCCATACGAATGGGAACAGTAGTGATCGTGGGAGCAGGCATATCGTGGATGCCGCCAACGGGCGCATTTCGACCAGATAGGTTAGCGCCAAAGACAACGTCACTTGAGCTACTCATACGGCCAGCAACAAGCGCCCACGCGGCACGAACAAGCGTTGCTGTCATGATACCCGAGTTCTTTGCTCGAGAATAGGTGAACGAGTGCTCAGCGCTCGAGTTTGGGACTGGTTGCTCCATGACTGATGTTGGGATCTCAGGGTAAGCTGCAGAGTCGAACCCTTCAAGAGATTCTCTCCAGTAGCGTGCATTGACTTCGTCGTCTTGACAGTCGACGTACTTGATGAATTGCTGGAATTGTGGCCATTCGCGCATGGCTTGTTCGCCACGGAATGTCCGATTGACAACATCGAAGACGAGCCTCATAGACCAGCCATCGTAGAGAGCGTGATGAATGGTCCATACGAAATATTTAGGCTTGTCGGAGTCGCCCTGGATCAGAGCATAGCGAGTAAGAGGCTGGCCAAGATCCATGGGTGTGTCTCGGTCTAGTTGCAGGTACTCCTCTAGAGGTTGTGGCAACTCGTTCCAACAGATGTTCTCATTCAGGACAACCTGGACCAGACCAGTTGACTCGGAGTGAACGATGCGAGTCCTCAAGATTTGCGTCATTTGAACGGTATTCTCCCATGCCTGCTTGAATCTTGTGATGTCGCAATCCGAGTCCAGCTCTATCACAGCCTGGCTAATGTAGTCACCTGATCTCTTAGATGATAGAGACAAAAGGCCGACTTGCAACGGCGTACACTGGTACGCATCTTCTATGGCATTCTCTCTGACTCCAATGTGGCGGGCAAGATCGATGATAAGTTTCTTCACATCCATGTTCGAACCTAGGAGAGCGAATGGGCCTATCTTATCCACTGGGCCGGCGACTTGACTCCCCGCTTGACTGGCAGCTTCGCTGAGCGTAGGGTATCGGAACAGCCCAGCGACTGTGATGCTAATGCCAGCTTTGCGAGCTGCACTAGCGACCTTGATGGCGGCGACGGAGTCACCTCCCAGATCGAAGAAGCTGTCATCCAGGCCGACGGTGGTTGGCTTGAGATCGAGAACACGCGCCCAGATCTTCTGTAGCTGATGCTCGATGTGGTTCTCAGGCTGGCGCTTAGGAGGAGCCACTTGGTCATTTTCCTTGGCTCGTGCCTCGGCCAAGAAGGACGCGCCCATGTCTTTGAGTTGCTGTCGATTGAGTTGTCCTGAAGCCATCAGAGGTAGAATGCCAAGTGAGAGGAACACGCTTGGTGTGCTATGAGGAGGCAGCCGTGTTGCCAGTTCCGCCAGAGCCTCAGGTCGCACAGCAAAAGGCCTGATGGTTTCTGTGCCCTCGAAATGCAAAAAGACCGCCAATGTCTGTTGGCTACGTTCATTGTCCGAAGTAACGACTTCGGCAACAACGTCTTGCGCGTCCGGAATGCATTGACAGACCCAACGCTCAATGTCGCTCAAATTGATGCGCTGGCCACACAGTCTCGCTTGAATGTCAGTATCGCGGGCGACAAGCGTAACCTCGCCGTTTTGGCCACATCGAACCAGGCAACCGGTTCTGTAAACTGCACCGTGACGACCTGGGTGGGTGGGAGAACCATATTTCAACCAGTCAGGGTTCTGAATAGGTCGCATAGCTAAGGCCTTTGGCTCTTCAGAGTACTTTAGTTCAATGTCAGGCCCTTCTAGAAGCAGCTCGCCAACGCATCCGGGTGCGACGAGTCGGTTTGGATTCTGGGGATCGGTTATCCAACCGTTCAAGCCGGTATTAGGGGATTGAGACTGGGCCTGAGTGATGTAGCCTTTCATCTGTTGATCAAAGGCCCTAGAAACATGCCTGCTCCAGGACCAGATATCTTCCAAATCTCGAGGCGTAACACTATCGATGTCCGAGAGGGTCTGGTTAGGTCCAGCCATAGCAAGCTGTTGGATCACATGATCAAGTCTCAGCAGTAACTTCTCGACGAGCCATGGCTCGATAGTTCGAGAATCTGACGAAGCATCGATCTCAATCACATCGCTGCCAAGCTGCATTTCTAGCATCAAAGCATATGTGCCGAACCACTCCTTCTGATCAGAAGTACACCATTGTCCAAGGGGCGAAGTATGCTTCTGACTATCTCTTTGTGGATTTAACACAACGAGGTTCTGAAATGAGCATGCTTGTTTTGCGTCTGGCGAAATCTTGGAAATGCGCTGCAGACCAGTCTGCTCAAAGGGAATCATGCCTGTCGTCTTTTTCTGCAGGCTTTGCAAGTACTCTGAAATCGTTACGACAGATCTAGGAGGAAGCTGAACGCGTACTGGAACCGTTGAAATAGTCGGTGCAACCAGATTATTGATTCGTCGAACAGGTGCGCTGCGCCCAGAGACGGTTACACCAAAGACGACATCGGATGAATCTGTCGTGTCGGCTAAGACTAAGGCCCAAGCAGCGCGAATTAGCGTCGAGATAGTGATATCGCTGGATGATGACAGTCGAGGGTATACAATGCGGTGGTGGATAAAGCTGGTGCTCTTTGGCTCATCAACTCCATGTGGCAAGGCGGGAAACTGCACGCTTTCGCAGTTTTGGAGAGTATTCCTCCAATAACCTTGGATACTAGACTCCTCGGTCTGTTGGACATACTTGATGAAATACTGGAATTGAGGTCCTTGTTTCAGAGTCTTTCCCTTGTAGGCCTCCTCCACGGCCCGCATGATAAGAGGCATCGACCATCCATCATACAGGGCGTGGTGAATAGTCCAAACAAACCACCTTGGCCTACCGTTTTCGTTACCAGATTCGTCAACAAGAGCATAGCGAGTCAATGGACTCGGTATCGTCATGAATTGCTTTCTGTCGCTTTCCCGGTAGGTTTCAAGGCCGGTCGCTTTGATCCAAGCGATGGGAGGCTCGGAGTCCAGTACGACTTGTACAAGACCAAGTCTTTCATGCTGCACAATCCGGGTGCGTAGTATGTCCATGGAGCGGACAGTTTCCTCCCATGCGTGACAGAATGCCGTGATGTCAATGTCCGGAGAAATTTCGAGTGTACCGTGTGCAACATAGTTTCCTGCTCTCTTAGAGCCTAGTGAAATGAGACCCTCTTGCAAGGCGGTACAGGGGAAAATATCGAGGATGCTGGATGGACCATCAACCCCAATTTCATCGGCAATTTCCCTAGAAATGAGGGAGACGTCGATGTTTCCCCCAAGAAGACTGAATGGTTCAATAGCAGACTGATCTTCAACCGGCATCTCGCTGCTGTGTAGGCTGACGTTTCGCAGGGTCTTGTGCTGGAAAATGTCTGCAACAGACAACTTTACGTCGACCTTGTCTGCCTCGCCCACAACCTTCATAGCGGTAATGGAGTCGCCACCAAGCCTGAAGAAGCTGTCGTCGAGACCAACTTGGACAGGTTCAAGATCGAGAACCTGACACCAGATGGACTGCATGCGTTTTGCACCATGTTTAAGTGGCTGTTCTTTGGAAGTCGTAGACGTGGCGTCAGATTTGGCGAGTTGTTGTGTGGAAAAGGCTGCACCAATCTCTCGAAGTTTCTTCCTATTGACCTTACCCGTAGGTGTCATTGGAATCTTCATAATTGCGAAAAAGGCACTTGGAATCATATAGCTCGGAAGATTCTGTTCCAAGCTCTTCTCCATACCGGGAGTGATGGTCAAAACAGCAGGGTCTGGATTCAAATTGGCCGTATTGTTAGTTCTCTGGACGAAGGCCGCCAGGATAGGCTTGCCCTTGTCGCCTGTGGGTGTGATAACCTCCCCAACAACTTGCTCAGCATCTGATAAGCACTGCTGGACCCAGTGCTCAACTTCGCCAAGCTCGACACGCTGACCACGGATCTTGACTTGGGCATCCTTGCGGCCGAGGAAGCTAAGATTACCCTGTTGGTCGTATCGAACCAGATCTCCAGTCTTGTACAACCTGCCACTTCGACCAGGTCGGCCTGGCGCTCCTCTCACCAACCAAACTGGGTCATGGATGAACGACGAGGCAGTCTTTGCGGGATCGTTCAAATAACCAAGGCCAACAACAGGACCCTCGAGAAGAAGTTCTCCAGGTGAACCAGGCGGTAGCAAGGTATTAGAGTCGTTGGGGTCTACGACCCAGGTATTGATCCCTGCTCCCTTCCCAATATGAACGCCGTCATTCTTGGCGTCTCGGTTGATTGTGACAATGTTACACTCGGCTGGACCATAAGCATTGACAACCCGAACATGGTTATTCCAGCGCTGGACGTCACCAGTTGTGAGCTCTTCGCCTGCAAATATGACTGTCTCGAGATCCGGAAGAGATGTAGGGCTCAATAATCGACCAACAGAAGGTGTCAGATCAGCTATGGTGACACGCATCTCAGCCATGACCTTGCCAACGTTACCCTTTCTATCCTCTTCAGACGGAATACAAAGACACCCGCCAAGCAAAAATGCGGCAAAGACATTGTGGACGGCGATATCGAAGGCATACGAGGCAAAATCAAAGACGCGGGATTCCTTGTTGAACCCAAGTAGCTCGAGCTGATGGTGCAGTCCCGAAGCAAAATTAATGTGAGACATGAGAGCACCCTTGGGGGTACCGGTGCTACCGGAGGTAAAGACGGCGAACATTGGTGCCGTAACTGATTGGCGCTTTGATTTAAACACCTTCTCGGAAGACAGATTGTGAAGCATTTGTTCGCCCACGAGAACAACACGTGCAGATAGTCGAGAGCTCAATGCCTCTTCTGGGATAGAAGAAACAATCAAGCTAGAGCCGACTTGCTTGGAAATCGCCCTCAGCCGCTCCTCGGGGAGCGAGGGATCAAGCAAAACAAATGCTCCACCAGCTTTGAGGACGGCAATGACCGAGATCGGTGTCCACTTTGACTTTTGGAAACACAATGGAATCAATTGCCCTTCGCCAAGGCCGGCTTCAACAAGTTGGAGAGCAAGATGGCTACTCAAAAGGTCCAGTTGTTTGTACGAAAAGTCACCATCCCAGGCTGAGATAGCAAGTCCCTCAGGATGTACGGCAGCTTGCCGTTCGACCAGCTCTTGGAGACAAAGGTCAGCAGCTGGCTCAGGAACCACTTGGTTCCAGCTCCAGATCGTGTGTAAATCAACTTCAGTCATTGTGCTGATGTCTCCAAGCGTCTGTCTTGGCCTTGTCCGTTCAATCTGTTGGACAACAAAATCAAACTGTTCAAGAAGTCTCTCAACCATCGAACCTGCAATCACCCTCGAGTCAAAGCTGGCCTTCAGCGATAAATCTCCATTGCCCAAGAGATTTACCTCCACCATGAGAGCATATGGGTTGAAAAACTCTTGCTGGTCATGATTCTGCCACAGTCCAAGCTTGGATTCGGTGAAGCTCCCAGCGGTTTGTTGCTGCACCACCAGCAGCGACTGAAAGTTACAGACTTGTTGAGAATCAGAAGATGTCTTCGCAATTCGGTACAAGCCTAGCTGCTCGTACGGAATCATTTGAGTAGCCTTCTGTTGGATCGCCTCGAGGTAATCGGAAACCTTCTGACCTGCTGGTGTCTGGACTCTGAAGGGAACCGTGGCGAATGTCGGTGCTGGCATCCTATCGATGTTTGCAATCGGAGCATTGCGGCCGGACACGGTAACCCCAAAGACAACATCGTCGGTACTAGTAACGCGGCTTGTGACGATTGCCCATGCTGCGCGGGCCAAGATTGAAGGCGTTACTTCGAGATATGAATCCTTGGGTCGCGATACATGATGTTGGACAACAGTATCGGAAATGGGCTGATCGATTGAAGCGGGCAAAGGCGGATATGGCGCATACTCGCATCCCTCAAGCTCGGTCTGCCAATACTTGCTTGTCTCAGTAGCATTGACTTGTTGCACAACGTAGTTGATGAAAGGCTGAAAGCTGGTCCTATCCTTCAAGTCACCGCCAGCGTAGGCTTCGTCAACCATGTCTAGGATTATTGGTAGAGACCATCCATCATAAAGGGCGTGGTGCATGGAAAGGACAAACCACCGAATGTCCCCTGTGACGTCCTTGGCAAGTGCAAAGCGAGTGAGAGGAGTAGAAAGAGTCATGTGGTTCTGCCTGTCGGCTTTCACATAGTCATCCAGACCAGTAGTCTCATGCCACTGGATGTTTTGATTCAGAGCCACCTGCAGGAGACCAAGATTTTGATGGTGAACGATCCTTGTTCGTAGAGCTGCTGCTGCACGCGCAACTGACTCCCAGGCTTGCCGAAACATTGCAATGTCCACTGTAGGTGCCAGTTCTAGCACGGCTTGCATCATGTAGTCGCCTGGCCTCTTTGATGCCAACGAGATAAGTCCCTCCTGTAGAGGTGTGCAAGGGTATGCGTCCTCAATGATCTCTGGATCAACAAGACAGGACTGGGAGATGTCATGTCTTAGAGAAGTTGCATCTGTTTCCTCACCAACCAAGCCAGATGGTTTCACCGGAGATTCATCGGTGGATGTGTAACGGCTCATCTCAGCCACCAGTCTGAGCGTGCGATGCTGGAAGACTTCCGCTACAGTGACCTCCAGTCCCAGCTTGCGAGCTGCACCAGTCACCTCAATTGCGGCGATAGAATCACCACCTAACTGAAAGAAACTTGCGTTCAAGTCGATGAGTTCCCGTTCGACCCCAAGTACCTGGGACCAAACTCGTTGCATTTGGTGTTCCTTCTCTGTGACTGGCTGCCGTATTGGACCGTTGTTGGCCAGTTGAACTGATCTGACCTCGTCCGCCGAAAATTCGCTGCCAATTTTACGCAACTCTCTGCGATTCATCTTGCCTGTAGACGTCATTGGGAGGGAGCTGATAGCAATGAAGGCTGTGGGCACCATGTAACTTGGTAGTTGCCGCCTGAGCATCTTCTCAACTTCAACGTCGATGTAGATAAGTTTAGCGACTTCCGCGTTGTCTTGTTGAGGCAAGACTTCAGCCTTAGTGCTCTTGATGAAGGCTGCAAGGGTGGGGCGACCTTTTGGTCCCTTTGGTGTAATGACCTCGACAGCAACTTGGTCTACCTCGAGCATCAGCTCGCGAACCCAATACTCGACATCTCCAAGCTCGATTCGCTGGCCGCGGATCTTGACCTGACTATCCTTTCGGCCTAGATATGCCAGACTTCCATTGTCGTTGTAACGGACAAGATCGCCTGTCTTGTAGAGCCGCCCACGTCTCCCGGCTTTGATAAGCCAACTGGGGTCACTAACGAAAACCTCGGCCGTCTTCTTCGGATCTTTGAAATAACCAAGTCCAACGGCAGGGCCTTCGACCATCAACTCGCCGATGGAACCGGGGGGCAAGAGATTCTCGTGGTTCGCAGGGTCTACAACCCAAGTCACCAACCCAACGCCTTTACCAATCGACATTGCCTGTTCAGCGGTTGCGGGGTGTGGGTTGACTGTGGCAATGGTTGTGCCTTCGCTCTGTCCGTAAGCAGTACGCAATGTGACATGTCCCAGCCATTGATTGCCGTCCTGAGCGCGAACAGCCTCACCACCGAGGATAAGGGATCGCAATGTTGGTACGCTATCGGGAGAAAGTGTCTCAGCACTGGAAGGTGTCAAGAGGACATCAGTCGCTCCGAGAGCTGTGATGCTGGCAGCGAGGTTACTCTTCCGGTCTTCGTCACTTGGAACACAAACACAGGCTCCGGTAGTGAGAGCGCAGAATGTATTATTTAGTGAGGCACCAAAGCTGTAGGACGAGAAATCGTAAATCCTAGAGGACTCGCCATACTCGAGGGCCTTGCTGTGCTGAGTCACAGCTGAAACCACGTTGCGATGTGTAATAACAACACCTTTGGGGGTGCCGGTACTACCAGAGGTGAAGATCACATACGCAGCAGAGGATGGATCAGAGCTGAGCTGGCCAGTCCCAACTGGATCATTGAGCGTCGAAAATAACGTTCTGTTGACAGTGATGACATTCTCGCTCAGGTCGGAAGCAGGCTGGACGCAGTTCTCAGTTGCCAGTATTAGCTTGGCATCGATATGCTTGATCATGACCTCTAAACGCGCTTGAGGCAACGAAGGATCAAGTAGCAAGAATGCTCCGCCGGCTTTCAAAACAGCTAGCATAGCTACTGGAGTCCACATTGACTTCTCAAAGTACAGAGGCACAATGGTTTCTTTCTGGACGCCAACGCGCATAAGATGCCCGGCTAGCCTGGTTGATAAAGCATCCAATTCGTCATACGTCAGCTCGCCATTCCAGGCGCAGACAGCTGACCTCCTGGGGTTTTTGATAGCTCTTTGGTGCACTAGTTCGTGTATACAGCTGTTGATTGTCTCAGGGACGACTTGGTTCCAGCTCAAGAGAGTACTGAAGTCGGCCGGGGCAAGAACACTGATGTCTCCGAGAGTCTTTCCAGAATCTGGACCAGCGGAGCTAAGTTGCTGAAGGACAAACTCAAGACGTCTCAAGAGACTTTTCACAGCTGACTGGTCAATGAGTCGTGAATCGAAACTGGCCGTGATAGTGCTATGATGATAGCCAAGCTGGACCTCAAGAACCAACCCGTAACTGCTGGACCATTGCATCGCGTTCTCTTCCCTTAGTCGTCCGAGAGAGTTTTTCATGTTGCCAGTCTCTTCTGGCTGTATGACCATCAGGGTTTGAAACTTACAGGCTTGCTCACAATCGGACGACAGCTTGGCAATACGAGTCAGGCCCATTTGTTCATGCGGAATCATATCCGTGATCAGTTTCTGGTATTGTGGCAGGAATGACGCGATTGCTTGGGTCTTGTCGAGATTGAAGCGCATGGGTACTGTTGCGATAGTAGGACCGGGTATTTCGTCAATTCCGGACACTTCAGCATGTCTTCCAGAGACAGTAGTGCCAAGAACAACATCGTCCGAGTTGACCATGTACCCCACGACAAGAGCCCAAGCAGCCTTGATCATTGTCGAAGTAGTTGCCTCAACATTGGAAGATGGGGTAGGAAATGCCTGTGATACCAAGGTATTGGCCGTGGGCTTCTTGACCGACGGAGGTAGAGCTGGGTAGGGGACGGATTCGCACCCTTCAAGCGCCTTCTTCCAGAATTGGGACGTTTCATCAATATTTTGATTCTGAATATACCGAATGAACCTCTGGAAAGGAGGAATGGCCTTCAGGGTTCCGCCGGCATAAGTCTTCTCGAGTGTGCCCATCAGCAGACCCAAAGACCAGCCATCATGAAGTGCATGATGTGCCGTAAGCACAAACGATGTCACTCTACCAGCGGCATTCCTCACTAAGGCATGTCTCGTAAATGCTTGACCAAGACGCATCGGCTGCTTCCGATCCTCTTCGAGATAAGTCTGGAGATTGTCTGCATATTTCCATGAAACCTTCTCATCGAGAACCACTTGAAGAAGTCCTGTATCACCTTGAATGAATCGGGTTCGCAAGAGAGGGGTGGCCTCGACTACTGCTTCCCATGCAGTTTGAAACTCGCCAATGGAAACCTGTTCTGATAGCTCGAGGATAGCTTGCGTGACGTAGTCACCCGAGCGCTGCGCCGATAGTGAAACAAGACCTTCCTGCAATGATGTGCAGGGGAAGGCATCTTGGGTTTGAGTTGGGTCCAAATGATGACTTCGAAACACGGATTTGATGTCGCATTTCTCGGGCAAAAGGGAGTAAGGAGGGATTGTCTCATAGACCTCAGGCTTTGAACCCGCAACTCGTTTCGCAATATCCTGTAGGATAGGAAATCGAAGAATGTCCGCGACCGAGAGCTCCAGTCCAAGTTCCCTCAGTGCTCGAACAATCTTCATGGCGGCGATAGAGTCACCTCCTAAGTGGAAGAAGTTGTCTTCGACACCAATCACTGTCGCGTTTTTGAACCCGAGGATCCTCCCCCAGATGCGCTGAATTAGGCGTTCTGAATCTGTCGATGGCTGCTTCTTACTGCCTTGTTCGAATCTTATCGCGGCGAGCTTCTCCGGTGACAGTGTAAGACCAATCTCGCGAAGTTGCTTTCGGTTCAACTTTCCAGAAGCTGTTTTCGGCATCTCACGGATAGCGAGGTAAGTCGACGGTATCATGTAGGATGGCAGCTTCTTTGCAATTTCCTTCTCGGCATTCACTGGAACATGATATACCTCAACGTTATTCGATGACTGGGCACCGACGTGGTCCTGAAGCACGAATGCAACGAGCATGGGGTTCGAATTTTGGGGAGCGATAACCTCAGCTGCTACCTGAATGAGTTCAGGCAAACATTCTTGGATTCGAGTTTCGACTTCGCCAAGCTCAACCCTTTGCCCACGGATCTTGACTTGAATATCCTTGCGTGCAACAAAAGTGATGCTTCCATCATCGTTGTACCGCACAAGATCACCAGTCTTGTAAAGCCTTGCGTGACGGCCGATGTGCTCAGGACCATGGCCTTGAAGCAACCAAGTAGGATCTTCAATGTAGGTCTTGGAGTTACGATCCGCGTCATCAAGATAGCCATTGCTAACTAGAGGACCCTCCAGCATGAGTTCGCCAATGCATCCAGGCGGTACGAGACGCTCATGGTCATCGGCATCAACAATCCAGGTGTTCATACCAACACCTTTCCCGATGTCAGTCACCTGTGCGGGACTTTGACAGCCGTAGCTCATGGTACTGACGGGGGTGCATTCGCAGGGTCCATAGATGTTGACGACCTGGGCTTGCTTCCACCAGGGTGTAGCATCCTGGATCCGTAGAGTCTCACCAGCAAATACGATGGTATTCACGTCTGGGAGTTGTTCCGGTTGCAATGTCTGGGCAGTCGAGGGCGTCAATGTAAGCGTGTTGGATCGCAGACTGCGTATGCTGCCTGCCAGGTCGTTCTTCCGACCTGATTCTGTTGGAACGCACAGACATCCACCAGCGCTCAACGTAGTAAGAGCATTGTATATAGAGAGGTCAAAGCTGTAGGACGAAAAGTCATATACTCGAGAGCGACTGGTGAAGCCGAGAGGTCCAAGTTGATGGTGAATGGCTGACGAGACACTTCTATGGGTTACAGAAGCGCCTTTGGGGGTTCCAGTGCTTCCAGATGTAAACTGAACGTAAGCAACAGACGAAGAATACAATCTGGTTAAAGGTCTGCCGACATGGTTGTGGTTGTCGAAAGTTCCTGCTTGGACAACCAGGACGCGGCGACAAAGTCGAGAGCTAAGCGCCTCGTTAGAAGGAGACGCCACGATCAGCTCCGCCCCAACTTGCTTGACGATACTTTCTAGTCTCTGTTCCGGCAATGTTGGGTCGAGCATCACAATTGCCCCTCCAGCCTTTAGAACTCCAAGCATAGCGACGTTTGCCCACATTGATTTGTCGAAGCATAGCGGTATCGTACTCCCAGGATGTAAGCCAGCAGAAACAAGGCGCTGTGCAACCTGATTAGCTCGACAGTCGAGCTCAAAATACGTGAGATTTCCATCCCAGGCGCAGATGGCAGAGGCCTCGGGATTAGCGTCCACTTGGTCTTCGACGATGGAGTGAATACACCGGTCTATGGTGGCTGGTACGTCGCGATTCCAGTTCCAGATATCTTCAAGGTCTCTCTCGGTAATCAAATTGACATCGCCAATTGTCTGATGAAGGGTGCATCTGGATAACTGGGTAACAACATGATCAAGCCGCAGCAACAGTCTCTCCACGAGTGAAACCGAAATCACTCTGGAGTCAGTAACAGCTGAGATCATATATGCCCCATTGTGAGCCCGGAGATCCAACTCTAACGCACATCGCCTCCCATTAGGCTTCCTTTCGGTCGAAGAGTGTGGGTAATTGCCCCAAACCGTGACCAATGTCTGGAACTCGCAGGCCTGCGAAGCCTCAATGCATGTCTGAGAAACATGCATAGGGCTCGCAAATCCAGAGGACGACAATTCATCGGCCTTCTTTTGCGTCGAGAGCAAGAAGGACCTGACATGTTCGTTGTTGGACCACCGCAGTCGGAGTGGGACTTTTTCACTGCGGTCCCCACAGCCGGGCAAATCCCCATCAAACATTGAAACACCAAATACAATGTCCTTGGAGCCTGTAATTTGGCCCACAATCAATGCCCATGCGGCACGAACGAGGAGTTGTGCCGTGGTACCGGATGCTCCGTCGAGTGGCGAAAGCCGATGCTCTGCCACCTGATCTGGCAACACTTTTTCCACAGAACGTGGGATAGTCGGGAATGAGATAAATTCATGGCCACTGAGGGCTGACTTCCAGTACTGGGTAAGCACTTTCTGGGATTCAAGCCCGGGGTCACGATCACTAGAGGCTGATGCTGGAGTGACGTGGCCAGTGGCTTCATCATCGCTTGAGGAACCAGAGGCTGCTGAGACGGAAATAGCTATGCCGGCTTCCTGCTCCTTGGTGCTGCGGACGGCGAAGTCCTCATAGTGAATGGTAGGGATAGTCATCTATCGTTCATGTGAGCACTCTTCTATAGTGTCGGATCGTCCAAGAAATACCACGTACCTTAAAACTCAAGATTGACGATTAATTACGAAAAGTGAATGCAATGTAATGGCACGGTGTCTTGACAGGAAATGTGAAGGACCCCTGCAAGATATGTTTTGCAGTTTCTTAGATCAGCCAGCCGGCATTAATTGAACGCGGCCGGGTTGCGTCCTATATATGGAACTGGTCAGACTTTTACCGTGAGCAATGTTTCCTAGAACACCCGTCTCATTTTCTTATTTGGTCGTTACAAGTATTACGTTTCAGAAAAGACCCAGAGGACCGGGGGTTCATTGAGATAAGAATCAGCTGAATTTTAGAAGTGGCCGAGACCCAAGCTAGCATATCACAATGGAGATGCACGATATTGGTTGACCACTTACCCTGTCTTCGAGACACGCAAAGATTACATCTAGCCTCCCTCGACTTATGGAAGAAATGATATTCTGTCAGTTGCTTCTGCAGTCAGCTGAACTAGGTCCTGTCTTTAGATTCCTTGCACTAAAAGCGGGAAGCAGAGACATTTTCTAGACCTGAACTTGCTCCGGGCCAGTCAGCAGTGGTTTGAAGAAACTAACATGGGCCATGCCGGCTCTGGCCGATCCTCCGCATTCCACTTCCCGGTCTTCCGGCTCCCCGATCCAAAGTCTCCACTGATGTGCATGCGGAATGGAAACAAAGAAGAACTGCTAGCAAACGGATTAAAATTGACAAGTGCCTTTCCTGATCTACAGATGCTCGAATCTTATAGGAAGTTGATCGACAGATAGGTGGGGCTGTCAGAATTCGCCGCAAAAGGTCCGCTTTCAGGGATCCATTAGGAGTAACCCATGCCTTAACTAAAGGTAGGTTGTTTGCGGTTGGTAAGCTCCAACTAGGCAATTGGTGTTACGACGCGGCATCTGAGCTAAAGCAACGGAATTTGCATTCAGGTGCCTATCGAAAACTAACGAAATTCAACGAGTCTAACTTAGATGGTAGAAACACAACCATCAATGTGGCATCGGAACACGTTCCCGATGACTGACGATACGCTAGTATGTGAATCACATAATTACGTCTCGGGAAAAACTGCCGAGTTCCAAGTCATAGTCTGAATATAGCCTTCCATCTCCTCTGTTCCTCTTCGCCCCGTAATACTGCAGTATCCGCATTCCAGATACAGTTGTATCATAGCATTATGTACAATTGGATTGAGAACGAAGGAAAACCCCTTGATCAAAGCTCATATGCAGAGAGGGACAAAAACGGAAGTATTAGAGAATCCAATCTTACCCACAATTTTGACGCGGCGATCATGACGCAGATCACGGCAGAGCTTAAGGACACACGCACGAGGCTCCCTTCACAATAAGGCATCATGCAAATTCCTCTCACTAACCACAGCAGTTTTGTTCTTTCCATTTCTTCGTGATCGAGCTGTTCATCATTCACCATGGATGCCATGGCCGCTGCGAAACCGGCGGCTGCCGTACAGAAACTGCTCAGGATACCGGAGTCCCTGTCGTGCTCGCTGTCCCAAACCAAAGTGGGTTATTGCACACTTGGCAACAGCGGATTGAGGATTTCAAATCTTATCCTCGGAGGCCTGCACTTGGGCAATTCAAGACGGTTACAGTGGGTATTGTCCGAGACGTTGTGGATCATATTACATCTGGCACTTGTCGTTGGTCGCCATCACATTACTCAACTGATCCCTCGTGCAGATCAAACCCTCGCATTTTACCTCTTCTCTTCTTGGTCATGTCTCACCGACCCCACAATGGTACGCGCGCGTAGACCACCTCATGTACCACATGTCTCACCATATCCTATCTCACTCCGGCCCCAAAAACTTTGGTTCCTCAAGGCTCAATACGCAAGCCCCGGCTTGCCTCTCCTGTGGAAAAACTTCCCGCGACCCTTGCACTCCAGCCAGCCTCGAGTTAACCGATCTAACCCTTGATCCTGATCGGCGAATTGGGCTGTTGCTTAGTGGAATGGGTTTTGATTGGCTGCTAAGAAGAGGGTTTCTGATTTGTTCGCTTGCTTTTCTCGAAAGGGTCACGAGCAAGGATCTCATCCAATCATTCTGGAGCGACAAGTTCACTAGCCATTAGATGATAACAGATAAGAATCTTATCGCAGCACAGAACAAAATGATCTGATAGGGCACTAACAGCGGGACATATACCGCGTGATGGTCTTTGAGTCCCCAAGGAGATAGAAGTCAAAGAGATATACGTTTTGGAAAAATACTCACTAGTCTAAGGGTTAGAAAGACGAACTAGAATATTTTGAAACGCTGGATATATGAGGAAAAGAATGTTTGTGTTGCTGAATAGGTTAGATAAAACTCAAGAGTAGTCAATAGAGTAAATCGTCCAAGACTGTGCGTACTCCTCTAAACCACCTTACTTTGTAAAACAGCATAGATTAAACCATAATTTAGAGAATACATAGAAGCGTTCTCATCGCGGTTTTTGCCGATTCTGCGAGGAACTCTGCTCCCCCTTTTGCCCGATGTTTTTATTTACCATACCCTATAGCCAACCATCAAGAAATTGGGATCTTGGCATCCCCACCTTTTCCTCTCTTGCGATTTGCCCTGCAGAGCTCCACTAGGTCCCAAGCCGGGCCATTCACAATTGCCGCCAGAGCAGCCCTAACCATTTTCGTTCACTAGAGTAGTTATCCATTTTGCCAAGACCGCGGAGTTCTCGAGCCCGTGCGGTGGCTACTACGTAGAACATAGTTGAGGCTTTAGCTTTTGATTGGCTTGGACAACTTTTGGAGGAGGCCTGGCGGTGATGTCGAGCAAGTGGAATTGGAATGGTATTTTCTCGGCGATCTAGATGATCCAAGCAGACCAAGGTAGAATATTCAGCCAAGTCAGAGGCCACGTTCAACACATTGTTCCCTCTTCTTCTTTGTGTGAGATGAGAGGGGCCTTAAAACACGGCCTGCTGACCATAACTCTCCGAGACTCTTAACAGCAGGGGTTGTCTGTGAGAGAGCAGAACAGTGAGTCAAGCTACGCGTTAGAGGTCTCAGATCCCCAATATTCTTCTACGGCTTGAGGCTCGTTAGGCTCTGCATGGCATCCTGGTCTATGAAACTTGAGAGGCAAAGTCTTTCACTGCCGTAGACTCGGACCGATGACCGCCCTACCGTGTACCTTGTCTTAGACTTGTGAGATTGTATACAGCATAGTGACCCTTTGTGATTTATTTGATCCCTTGCCGCATAAGTAAAGCCTGCATGGCAGCATCTTCCCGTGAGTCTTGTCTCAGTCTCTTCCGTATATGGCTTTCTTGGAGTGCCCCAGACATGTCTCACTTGGCCACCCTTTTGCTGAAATAGTAACGATCAACTAAGTTCCAGCCGCAGCGGGCCGCACTTGCAAATTTTCCGAGCCCTCCATGCCAATCTGGCCAAGGGCGGGGCTGGTAAGGCGGGCTGGCACGGCAATTGTCACAACGAAATGTTAGGGCGGAAATTGCTTGGCTTCGCAATAGATATCCTCGCTGTCTCAAATGTCAAGTTCTTCACCCCTCCGACTCCCCGTAACTTCATTCTACGCATATTCGCTGGAGAAAGTCTCGTTACAGTTCTCATCTACGTAGGTGCTAATCTGACGCCAAAAAGATTTGTTGGGACCGCCTGCTGTTTTAGACAAAGAGCTCATAGCTGCAACACCCTGACGCCCCGGTCGACTGACAGCTGATCTCCGAACGAGAAGCGAGCCTTGCTTGTCACGTATGGTGCTGGCTTGATAAATCAACAGAGTTTTTGCTGACGAGCTTCTCTATCACTCCAAGATTCTTGATTGCGGTTCCTTGTTCACGAATCGAAATGATGGCCCTGGAGTCAACCGACACGACGATCCTGATGAGACCGCTGACCGCGGTGTCATAAGAAAACGATCAGAATGCGGGCCACGATGAGAGATAAACGCTAGTTATAACAAACACCAAGCCTTTAACATGACAGGCACTGGTATTTACTATCGTCTTGACACACGAGGAAGGCATGCTCAAGCGATAAGTCAAGGTGAACGAAGTTAAAGTTGGCCTCGCGACGCTCTATCGTTAAGCATCGACCAACGACCTTCTCATTCTCTCATCAGCAGCATCTCGTCCATAACCATGAGCGTGGCAATGCCCCTGATGATTCTCGTCTTTGCATTCCCATAGGCAGTTCCAGGGTCTGTTTAAAGACACCGTCGATACGGCGACTTTAGGAGAGAGTCCGACAAGCTGGTCTTGTGTTTTGTATACATCGCGATAGGTAGCTTTGAAGCGACTTACATCTGGACTGCTGGCTTCATCTGTAGGTCCAAGAGTTTGTAGTACGGGCGCCTTCTAGTTTACCTCTGACTTTTCGATAGATATGGCGAGCGGATTAGTACCAAGACCGGGGAAAAGTACCTCGAGTCTCTGTTCGGATAAAACATGGGCGCAGGCGAAGCAACGACGCGGATCACGGCCGACGCGAGCCTAATACAAGGAGGCATCTCTGAGAAGATTGGCTAGACGCTGGCCGGAAGTGAACTGGTCTGTACGGGTTACGGTTCAAGTCCGCCATGAGCCTGATGATGGCTGGCATGAGGCTCGTTGTCAATTTGCCTTGCTGTCTCCCCTTTTGGCTCCATGGACAGGACGTCGTTTACCAAGACCTGTCAACACAAAAGGGGCTCACTACGGCGATGAGAATCACTATGGATGAACTCAGCTTTGGCAATATGGCACCCAACATCCAGGCCGCTTCGACCGGACTTGCCGCTGCGAGCAAGACCTTCAGCGCAATCGACTGTCCGTTACTGATGATCCCATTTGACAGGTACGGCACGACTCACAAAGGCGTGCATGGGAGAATCGCCCTCGACGGCATCAAGCACATCTTTCCCTTTACGCCGGATGTGGTGGTCACGGAGGACCTGAGCCTGACGATTTTAGCTGGGAAGACAACACCTTTGGTGGGAGCCTCCAGCCCCGGGTAAAAGCACCATCTCACTGCTTGGACGCTTCTACAAATCTACCGTGGGCCAGATCATGGTTGATAGTATGGACATTAGCAGCCTCAACATCAATAGCTGGCACTCTCTGTCGCATTTGTCAGCCAAGAGCCCACGCCCTACCGGCACCAATCACGACAACATCCTTCTTGGGTTGAGAGAGTTTATCTCAGACGGTATTGTTGAGCAAGCTTGTCGCGAGGCCAACTTGATGAGTCCATCCTTTCTCTCCCACACGGCTTCAACATCAAGATAGAGGCTAAAGGTGCCCTACCCTCGCAGTCGGAAGCAACGCATCGCCATTGCACGCACCATTATACGCAATTAGAGAGTCCTATTGCATGATGATGCTACGTCGGGCCTTGATTTCGAGTCTGAACAGATGGTATAAGCCGCACCCGACATGGCTTCTACGGGCCGTTCTACTATCATAACCACCCATCGCCTAAGCTCGATTCAGAATGAGGCTACGATCGCTGTCTTGGGTCAGGGACGTTTAGTAGAAGAAGGGACACATAAGTAGCTACTGTAAGAAAATGGTTGGCACTCAGAATTAGTTAGGTTGCAATGTCTGGACTAACAATAGGGACCGATACTGTTGTAACGTATTTATTTATGTTTAATATCAAAGACTTGACACAAAGAGAACTGTAAACTGTGATTTGAACATAGTCATTTGCCGGACTTTTAATGAGAATTATCCCATTATCCCTATTCAAAAATCGCTTCCTCCCATCCCAGCCGCCTCGCTAACTGTACCTTGATATCACCAGCCGGCTTGAGAGATGTTAAAGGCAGCTTTGACCTGTCCATTTCAGGTACGTTAAAGGTCTCTGTAGTGGGTGTCATATCGAACCCAAGCAAAATGCTTGCTGCAAAGGTAATAACTTCGTAAGACGCAAAATGTCGACCTGGGCATAGCGTATTGCCACCACCAAATGGCCTGAACGCTGCTGTTCGCCGGGCCCTTTGCTCTTTGGTTAGAACCTTGGACTTGAGGAACCTGGTGTGATCAAAGACATCCGCGTCTGCACCCCAGGTAGTTGGGTCTGCATGGATGAATGCCGTCGGCATCTGAACTTGTGCTCCTTTCTTCAGCAGCCAGCGGTCTTGTATAAGAGTATCTTCGTTGGTGTATCGCACAGTCGCAATTCCACTCGTCATACGAAGCACTTCATCATAAGTGGACATGAAGACAGGACACTTCTCACGGATGACAGTGTAGTCCAGTGAAACCTTTGTTCGGATCCTTGCCTTTTCCAGTGTGGCTTCAAGCTCATCTCGTACCTCTGCAAGCAGTTCAGGTCTGATGTAGATTGATATGAGCAACCAGAAAGTAGTTGGGATGGTGTTGCCGACAATTGCCAGTATTGAACCGAGCAAAGCGCGAGCATTGTTTTCGTTGCTCAAACCACGTCGAATCCCGAGTCCAGAGAGTTCTTTAATGAACGAGCAAGCTGAGCTCAAGCCATCATCGTTAAGATAAGTCAAGAAAACATCAACCAGTTCTTTGCGCGTCTTCTGTGCCGTAGAGTATTTCTTTGGGCTCAAAAACCATGGAACTCCCAGTAAGAGGACTTTGATATTTGCTTCCCACAGCCTGTTTGAGGTCATTCACAGGCTCTATCAGATTTCATGAGAACGTACTTACCAGAAGGTTGCGTTTAGTGATGGATCAAGAGTGAATGGATCCTTCTCTCCAAAGCAAGCTGAGTTGTTTGTTCTCATGAAAAGATCCTGAATCCAAGCGTAGAAGTCAATCGTTTGACTTGATGGAGATTCATTGATTGCAAGCATGAGCTTATCGCGTATAAGACTGCAAAGCTCGTCCAGTGAGGCAGTTCCAGGAAGCAACGAGGCTTTTTGGACTCTATGGATCTCTCCATACATGCCTTTTTCGGTATGGGCATCGCGAAAGATGAGCTCGATACCTGCCTCGTCAAAACCCATCATTCGGCGAAAGGCAGGTATCATGGCGGGACTGAATGACAAAGACGTTGTGTTACGCTGGACTGCTTGAACGAGCTCTGGAGACGTCACAATGTAGTTCTTTTGTCCTGACATGTCAATCGTAAAGATTGGATGTGGTTGCTGGGCGCTATGTGGCTATTAGCAGCAGACACTATGACAAAGTCTTTCGGATCTTGAAGACTAACCTAACGAGGTCGAAGTAACGCAAGCCATGCTTCAAAAGTCCGTAGATGTGACTGAAGTATGGGATTCTTTCCTTGACGTACGGTGGTTCCCTTGGATCTGGTTGCTTCCTTGAGACCAAGGCGATGATGACTATGAGCAAACAAAAAATCCCCCCAATCTGCAGCGTCGACATATTGCTAAGAGCCATTGTAACTGAGTGCTCTACTGAGAATATCGGTCTTGGGCAACGTATCGTAACGATCCCGTTGACAGCCTACGCTGCTGCTCTGCGTGTGTGAAATGTGGTCCCGCAGATAAACTGGTCATCAAGAATGCTATGATCAGCGATTGGCTTTTGAGACACCTGACACACCTTCAAACAGGACCCGCAATGCCGGTCGGATTTCGCCTCCACATTCAGGGCTTGGACAGGACAACAAGTAGAGGCCCAACAATATGCAGGGCAATATGCATCAAAGGCACTGGTCCACGCGTACCGGAGGGCCGATTGCCAAGGCAGCGAGTGGACCTGAATGCTGCGTGTGCTACGGTGTGGTTTTAGCAATGAGCAGGGCTAAAATTGGGGTCGGTAACTTGGGGTCGGGCAGGGATCAAAATAGTGTCAATACGCCAGCGCTAAGAACAAGGGGGCTTTGTTGTATGCTATCGTCTCGGCAAATGTCATAGGGCAATGTTTACGAGAAGTGACTCAGCAATCCTCGTTCGGCTGTGACAATCCGCAGCACCGAGTTTCTGTCACCGGAAAAACTCAAATGATAGGTGCGGTACATCGGGACGGGACAGATTTACCGCTAGCTCGCTTGTTTGACCTTGCTGACCCTTGAGAATACAGTCAGGGAACTTTGGTAGGGGTATCCTCGCGCTGATCACGATAAATTAACTCCACCATACGGAGTAATAATGGTAGGAATGGCGAAGCTGCGCGTATTATTCTGTGACGTGTACAGCCCCAAAGTCCGGTTTCCCTGTGCCGTCACTTTTCTCTCCAAAGTCGGATATCAGAAGACCCCCAGAAGTATCTGGTGTTGCCGTCTCTGGTAGCTATTCAACAAAGTCCATGCGATACAGTAAAGCACAATGGCTTGTCACCTCTACCTCCACCCGTTGCTGATCTCAACGGCCCAGCAATTCTTCTTCATCTATGTTGCCGGCTTTACTTCTCGCAACTCGCTGCTTCGACCAATTGGATTTATCTTATTTCTCATTTCTACCTTTGTTGCTCTTTTGCACTTTGAGGACTTTGTTGAGCCGCCAGGATGGGTAGCTCGCACTGTTGCAAGTGCATTCCCCCAGATCTCCTTGACCTACTTTGAGCGCATGGTCGTGCGCAAGATTGAGTATCTAGATGGCCGCGACAAGAAGCAAACAGCCGAACCTCAGTCAAGGCTAGCATACTTGCGTTCGCGTTATGTCTTTGGCCAAGAAGTCGCGTCTTCAATGAGAGGATTGGGGACTCCCTGGGAGATCAGGAACATTCACCATTTTGACTCCAAAAACCCGTCCTATGTTCCACCATCCAAGTTTTTCGTTCCTATGAACATGCTCAAAGTAGTGCTCTGCTATTTTACTCACAAACTGTGCATCACCACACAGCTTCGCTTGAACCAACAGTACATGACACCGGAACATGTGCCCGTCTTTCGTCGTCTGGGCGAAATAACTTTGACCGAGTTGAAGGTTCGGTACATTGCGACCATCACAACAGTCGTGTCAATATTTTGCTTCATCCAGGGCGGATACTCGCTGGCTTCGGCTGCATCAGTCTCAATCAACCCGGAAGCCGTCAAAGATTGGCGGCCCATTTTTGGCGAATTGACGGAATCATACTGTCTCCGACGTTTCTGGTCGTAAGTTTCCCTAGGCATTGTCAAGGCTCAGTGACTAACAATTCTAGGACATTTTGGCACCAGGGGCTTCAGAATAATCTGCGGGGATCGGCAACATGGATCGTCAATAACGTGTTCCGAATCAGATCGTACTCGTTGCTTTCACGCTACTTGAAGATCTTGATTGCATTTTCGCTCTCTGGACTAGTTCATGTGCCATCGGATATGGGCTCTGCGGTCCCCGCGGCCAAATCGGGAGCCATACAGTTCTTTGCATCGCAGCTAATTGGTTTGATGCTGGAAGACGTGCTTGGAAACATGTTCAATCCACTGTGGAAGACTAGAGGCACAAGAGTGTTGGCAAGGCTGTTGGGGTATTTCTGGGTCATCACTTATCTTGCCTGGTCGGGGCCTGTCAGATGGTTCCCCGTTATTCTAAAGCAGACCCATGAGACCGAGCTTCTCAGACTCAGCGCATTCAAACCGTTGATGAAGGCCTTGAGTTGCTAGTTGCATTGAGATCAAATAGATAAATATAAATAGCGAAATATTACTGCATTTATCCTTGTAATTGATCAATTCTTCCATCCGTTGCTTGTTGCGCGCGCAAAGTTGCCCAGTTTTATCTTATGCCAGTAACGCGACAAACCACACCACAAATTAGGGGCTTGGTGAGAGAGCTTACAGGGGCCTCACCGCGCTTACAGGGTACTTAAACTTGACGCCAACCACTGTAGGTACTTAACGTACCTTACCTGGGATGGACTCAATTCCTACAACCCCCACCATTCCATCACCACGCACACCTTTTTATTACCAAACACAAGATGCTCTCGCTCTGGTCCGCCATTGGCGCCTGCCTCCTGGCGTATACCGGCCTCAACTTTATCCTTCTCATTCACAACTACAGAAAAGCAAAGACTGTTGGCCTCCCTGTCCTCATCACCCCGATAGACCCCTCAAACGTTCCGTACATGTTATGCAGCAGTTGGCTGGAGCCGTTCCTCAGAAAGGTGCTGCCATTTGGACTGGGCAACTTTGTCGAGTACAACAGTCGCGACTGGAACTATGACAAGATCAATGACCTTCAAGAGCGTATTGGCGACACGTTCATCATTGCGAGCCCCAAGCAGATTCGCGTCTTCACTGGAAATGCCAAAGCGTCCGATGATCTGTGCCGCAGGCGTAGGGACTTTGTCAAAGCTGTGGCTCTGTACAAACCTCTTGAGATCTTCGGTCGCAATGTGGTGACGACTGAGGGCGACACCTGGGTACGACACCGGAGGATCACGACACCTCCATTCAACGAAAGGAACAGCGCGCTTGTATGGAATGAATCGAAGCGTCAGGCTACGGAAATGCTCAAGAGATGGGCTGCAAACCCGGAGGGAGTTGTCAATCCCCAGAGCGATACCATGGTGCTCGCTCTACACGTTCTCACAGCTGCTGGATTCGGCAAAAGCTACACATTTGGCAGTGGTCTGGAGAGTGCTTCAGACAATCACAGCCTTACCTATCGTGACGCTTTGAGCCTCATCCTCGGAAATCTGTTCACTGCTGTCTTTACGGCCACTCTCAATCTCCCAAGCTGGATGCTGCCCTTCAAGTTCAAGCAAGTGCAAGACGCCGTGGTCAACTTTCGCCAATACATGGCCGAGATGGTCGCCGAAGAACGCGAGGCTATGATAGCGGGAGCTCCAGAGGAGGACAACCTGATGAGTATCCTGGTGCGAGCTTCGGAAAACCAGATGTCTGAAGGCAAAGGCGCTCGCCATTTGACCGACTCGGAGATCTACGGCAACCTCTTCAGCTACAATTTGGCTGGCCACGAAACAACATCAAACACTCTCGCCTACGCGACGATTCTTCTTGCAGCAAACCCCAAGTGGCAGGATTGGGCAGCAGAAGAGGTCAACCAAGTCGCGGCGGGAGTCGACTTGAACGATCTAGATTATGAGACGTATTATCCTCAGTTGAAGCGAGTACTTGCTATCATGGTAGGCGTTTCCCATACCAGGCCCTTGGACTTTAGACTAACCGCCACAGCACGAAACATTACGACTATTCGGTGCAGCAAGGGCAGTCCCCAAGACCACACTTGCTGACCAAACACTGAAAGTCAACGGAACATCATACACCATCCCAAAGAATACCTTTGTCGGCGTCAATCTGGCAGGCCTACACACATCCTCAGCATCATGGGGCGCAGACTCGCTGGAGTGGCTCCCTAGCCGCTGGATCGCCCATGATGATGAGACGGGCCAAGAGAAGCTTGCCCCCATGCCCACAGGCGCTTTCCTCCCCTGGGCCGCCGGACCGCGCGTGTGCCCCGGCAAGAAGTTTTCCCAGGTGGAGTTTGTCGCCGTGTTGGCGTGTCTATTAAAGGAATACAAGGTAGAGCCGGACACAACAGGCGGCCAGTGCAGCAAGGCGGAAGCCTCCAGCCTGCTGATGGAGGAGGCGAAGCAGTCTAGCTTCAATTTCCTGCTCAAGGTGAAGCACCCGGAACGCGTCAGAGTGCGTTGCGTGCCACGGAACTCGGGAGTTGCCAAATTGGAGTAGATCTTTTGGCAGGCTAATTGGGAGGCTAAAACTCCAATGCGACGGTACAGGCGGCTAAGGCTGAATGATGGTGTCTGGCCAGGGTGTGTCAGATTCTCACCCTAGTGTAGCTCAGCAAATCTATCCGTCCGTAATCTGGCCCGTGCTAGGGCGTTTTACTATCAGGTTGGCAGAATCCTTCCATGTGTTGTTCTTCTCGCATCCGACCCACTTGGGACGGACAGACGCTCCTCCGAGTGACATGTCTGGCACAGCCTGCCAAGTAAGACCAGGGCGTCGGTACGCATTGGACCCCAGCGCTTAGCAATCAGACTATCTCTTCCGACACTTCGGACACTTCTTAAGTTCATGATAAGCGAGCATGCTGATCATGTGCGAATTGGACTTTTGAGTCTCTGCTGCCTGTAGTTTCCGGATATCTCTACAGCTTACTCTAGACCGAGGTCGTAGTACATGACCTGAATGCGCCTGATAACGTACGCCCTAGCCTCTCAAAAACTTTCCAGCGGGATGCCAAAGTCTCGTATCGGGGGCTAGTTCAAAATTTGCATGGATCTGTCCCATCCCTGACCGTTTCGTTCCGGGGATGCCCTGCCCATCTGGGAGCCTCATCACGCATGGTTTCTGAGCGACGGCCCGGTACCTTGTTGCAACCGGTCCCGAAGTTTCGATGCCCGAGGGGCGAAGAGTGACATGAAATCCCAGCTTTGTGATGGATGATGGAGCCTGTCACAGTCTGCCCTTTCTGTCAGACTCACCTGCTAGTTTCAGCTATTTGCGTCAGCACGGCGACCAACACAGAATTGCTGCGGCCGAGGGAGGTAGCGGGCCCGCCCGTTGAGCTCAATAGCTTTGATGGGGAATTTACTAGCTTAATGGAGACGATCTCCCAAGCGAGATCCAGGCTGCATGCCCATTTTCAGGGTCAGGACTTTGATCACGACATTTGTAGCATCTAGAATGCCATCTTTCAACCTACGTTCACAAGTCGTCCAGGACTTGATCGATTTCGACATGGAGAACGCCGCCGCCACGAGCGGTACTGCGTTTGCAATAGCCTTGATCGGAGTTTTGTTATTACTAGCGACGCACTGCTTTACCACCTTTCGATACTCGATACAGCGGTTTTGTGATCGACGCCATCTTGGAAAGGAGCCGCTCACACTCCCCTATGCTCTACCTGGAGTTGGTTCAGCCCTTAGTCTGATCAGAAATCCCCATGGATTCTTTGACTCTGTCGTGTTGGTGGAAATCTAGATTCAATGCGGCCCCAGCTAACATACCGTAGACGAAAGGTTGACGATGGCGAGCCTTTGCGCATACGCCTAGGCAACGTCCACGCCTATCTCATCCACGGCACTCGAAATGTACAGCAAGTCTTTCGGTGTTCAAAGGAACTCACGTTCGAGGAGTTTGCTCTCAGAGTCGCCCAAAAGGTGAAGCGTTTACCTGCGAAAGATGCTGCCCTGGTGGCCAAGGATATCTCTGGCTCGTCACGACAGCCACTCTGTGAGACTCGTGATGAAGACCGCATATGGCGAAAGTTTCATGAGATCTATGAGTCCCATTTGATTGGGTCAACCGCAGTGTCTTGCTTGACCGAGTTGTTCATCAACACTATGATCGACCAGCTCAACACGGTCGGCACTCAAGGTCCAATTGAGTGCGGCGTCGACGAATTCATGAAGCATCACATGTTCCGAGCATCAACCATCGCCCTTGCCGGACGAGGGGTATTTGATGTAGACCCCAAGTTTGCCCAAGTCTTTTGGGACTACGATGAAGATTTCATGTCTTTGCTGTATGGCCTACCCAAGTTCCTCTGCCGCAAGGGCTGGAACGCCAGAGACAAATGCCTGGAGACTGTGAGGTCTTATCTCGAGCGAGGCTGGCAGCAGCTAGACTGGGTGGCCTGCGAAGAGACAGACCCCGACTGGGAGCCCAGTTTTGGGTCAAAACTTGTCCGCCAGCGAGAGGTGGCTATGGAGAAATACGGCATCGGCTTGGATGGGCGTGCTTCATTCCAAATGGGCCTCATATGGTCGTAAGTCTTTTTTCGTTCCCCCTTCAGTTACATCTCTCACCATACAATAGCATCAACTCCAATGCCATTCCAATGACCTCGTGGATCATCATTGAGATTCTACGCCGGCCTGGAATTTTTCAAAAGATCAAACAAGAGGTGGCTACCGTCGCCAACAAAGACAGCCTCGAGAAACGGCATATCGACATTGCAGCACTCAAGAAACTGCCTCTTCTAAACTCAGTTTACCTCGAGTGTCTCCGTCTTCGCTCATCAGTTTTTGTCGTCCGCAAGCTGCGCACCTCAATTGAGCTTGATGGCTACACGCTCAAGGAAGGCAACCTTGTGTTAGCGCCATCATATCTCGCCCATAGCGACCCCAGCGTTTGGTCAATGCCCTTTCACCCGCCGGGCGAGTTTTGGCCAGAGCGATTTATCAAGCCAGCCAATGGCAATGCTCCTGGCGGAATTTCGGCAGGCAAGTTCTTCCCTTATGGTGGGGGCACTGCCATGTGTCCTGGGCGAAATTATGCCAAGCAAGAGATCCTGTCAGCAGTAGTCTTGTTCTTCGCGCAGTTTGATGTGGAGCCATTGTTTTTCGTGGATCGGAGTGGCAACCCTTCAGACAGGGGTCCCGAGGTTGGCAAGGACGCTAGGGGTGTTGCACGTATTGATAGGGATTTACGGGTCAGATTACGGCGCGTTTAATGTGTAGATGAAATTCAGGTACTTTTGGTACAAAATTGTATTAATTTCTTTCTTATGCCTTGATCTGCTTAAGCAGTCTGATGAGTGAGAATGAGACCAGTTGATCTTTTGGCTGCACAACCCTGGCAGCAGGATATCCCCATGACGGAGTCATCCAGTACATGTAACAACACACCCAGGCATAGCCAAAATATCTCGGCCACTTATCACCAGCTCCCAGAAGTTGACGAGAGATTTGTTGGACGCAGTCTTCACACATTATCACCAATGCGGTTGTGATAAAGTATGTGACAACTCCAGACTCTTGCATTGATATGCCAAGTGATAGGTCAGCTGGGACATGCAGAGCTCCGGATATGAAGAAGCAGATGAACAGTTTTAGGTATCGAGCCACCAGGGTCCCCTTGGGCATGTGAAGAACCGTGTGGACCAGGAACTCAGACACCGATGTAAGAGGTCGTCGGAGAGTCTGGTGCCACAAATTTCCCCAGAATCGCCTGATACTGTAGGCATCTGCGAGTTTTCCCCAGATTGGAGGGACCTTTTGGACGGGGTAAAGATTTAACCCCAGATACAACAGACCGATAACACTGTTGATAAGCTGGATGACGCAGTATGTGTTGAGCCAAAAGCCGAAAGTTGCGAACAAACGGAAAATGGCCTCCTCTGCGCCAATGTCAAGCCTTGTGAGGAGCCTCTCATTTCTCGGTGACATCATGTTTTCGAGGTCGGGTGGGGGCTGGTTTGCAAAAACATCCAAGACGAGGTAGCTCAGAATGGCATTCTTGGTGTGTCTCCTTAGCTCGCGGGAGCGGCCAGGTACAAAACATGGGTCCTGATTGGACCAGGGCGGAATTTGCGAGATCTCTTTTTTGGTCCCAATTCCTCGCATATTCCACAAGCTTTCAAACCCAAAAATAAGTCGGCTCGTAAAGTTACCCTGGCCGTCTTGGGGTGATGTCTTTGGTGCCCCGTTTGATGCTTTGGCTGATGCCGGGGTGCCTGTGCGATGACCATCATATGACAACCTCGTCAGACAAAGGTCATCAAAAGTCTTCAGACACTGAATCCAAGCGGTGGTAGAGAGAAGTGCTACGTGAAGGCGACTTTCCAACGCGCCTTGGATTGCTTGGTTGAAGAGCCATGTGAGTGGGACCATAGCAGCCGTGACTGCAGGCCGCAACGGGTTCCAAGGTGCCGTATAGCCAATGGCAAAAGCTATGAGGGCCTGATATGCAGCCGCAGCACAAAGAGCAGCCAGGAACGTCATGATGATGGCCGGAACAAGGATTGAAGAGCTGGCTTTAGGATGCCTGAGAGGCACCGTCAATAACTCAAGGGTAGGTAGATAGCAATGATGGTTGAGCTCAATGAGGGAATCCGTCAGCTGGATCTAGGGGTAGTCGGCAAACTTGCTGCGCCCTTTATGCGGGACTTGAGAATCCTTGCACGGCAGAAATTCACCGATGGGTTGGTATCGCAATTGAGGAGGTGCTTACGGATATCAGCCACGGTCAAAAAAGGAGCCAGTTTCGTATTTGTGCACGAATCATCAGGCATGCCAAGAAGGGTGGTTCGAATTCAAAAGGGGAAACATTATTCACGGGCCAAAAGAAGGAGTTGGGTACATTAAAACGGGCCTTGATAACGCAAGACCTACTGGACATGGAATATTGGCTTCCGGGCCGTGACCGGGATGGTCGCCCTGGAGCGACGATCCGGCCGCGCGATGGCCCTTCCGTGTTTCATGCAATGTGGATCCGCGATCCCAATCTCATGCATGTCAGCAACCTAAAGGGACTGTTGCTAGGGTCCCTGGTGTGTAACTAGTATTCCCCACACGCCATCTCGATACGCAGCCGATACGCAGCCTGGGGTCCAGTGGGTAGTGGACTGACCTGGCATTCGCAGCAATGGGCTGATGTGAGATTCGCATTGCCGTGCCGATGCACGTTCACTGATTATAGGATAGGACTGGGGGCTCAACTCGATAACTACCGGATAGGCGATACCCGTCTGAGGCACAAGGCGCGAATTAGGAAAACGCAAGACGGACAGTTCATTGGAATTGGTTCTGCGGGTCCCAACGGCTACAGGGCTACAGGGCTACAGGGCCCACCCAATCCTACGCCACGCAAGAGAGCCAACAAAGTAACCAGCAATTAATAAACATATCCAAACCAAGGATCCGAGCCCCATAGCAACTCGCTTGACATTTCGCAGAAACGCCGCCTCGTTTACACGTGGAAACGGCACGCCCACTGGTTGCGGCCTGTCAAGAAACCGCGCCAGGGGTTCCCAGCCCATACTAGGCTGGTACTCGAGCAATTGGCCCGCAGGCACAATGTCCCGGACCCATTCGTTGTGTTTGAGGTACAGGTCCGCCGAAGGGACCACGTCCAGGCCAAACTTTTCAGAGTAGTATTTTGACCAGGCAACAATTAGGTTGCTCGAGTGGATCACCCCCGGCACCCAGTACCCAAGTATACGGTAGATGGGGGACCGCAGATCGATGCCTAATCCGTGATAGGAGGCCAGCCAGACTTCTGGGTTTTTGCGGACCGAGAGGATTACCTACGAATGTCAGTTGTCCGTCGGAGACATTTGCGAGATAGCGCTCACCTTGGCGTCTGGGTATATCGTAAGCATGTCGTCAACAAGGGCGCTGGCGGGGGGCTCAAAGACAGCCTCAAAGCCGTCGTAGAGCTTTTTGAGTGCCTTGAGCCTTTCATTGCGATCTCGAATGGCCAAGACGCGCGCGCTTTCTTTGACACGGGCGATGGGCGCTGGAGGGTCTCCGAGGTGGAAACAAGGGCCAACCCCTAGTAACTCGAGGCCTTTCTTGAGACTCGTGGTAGAAGTGCGCGGCAGGCCGGCCTATGGTAAGCTCAGCATGTGTGTCAGAGGGAATCATGGGGGCAGCGTACAACGATGATCTTGACACCCTTGGTCTTGTCCTGAGCCGCCATGGTACAATCTGGATGACGCTGCCTGGCGTGGGTCGAAATGGTCTTCCTTGTCCCGAGTCAATTCTTGTTGCGTGTATCTATAGCTCTATCTATACAGCTGTGCCACGCCGTTACACACGGTTACAGCATGGATTAGCCCCCGTTCTGTCGGCACGTCGGTGGAGCTTTGCGGCTGTGGCGTGGCAGGACACGGTGTGTCAATTCACGTTTCATTCGGGCTAGTTCGTTTTAGTAAAGTTCCGGCTAGGGCTGATGGGCGAAATTCTCGACCCCTTCCTGAACGATGGAAACGAGCTGAGCCGGGCGGGTACTTTTGCTAGCATGCCGGGTTTACGACTGTAAGATTACCAGTATCGCAACGTTCAAAGACGCTTTTGCTGTTTGAGTGTTCAAGCTCGGTTTTCGCCCATCTTTCAAGCAATAATGGCACTCTACCTACTTGCCACCATCGCTTTAGCAGTACTCTACCTTGTCAAGCACCGGAGCTCCCCTAACCTGCCTTCTACTCTCCCGCGCATACAGCACTCCAAGTCATTTCCCCCATTCAGCGTGCAGTGGTCGTACCTCACTGACTGTCGCCGACTCTTCCTTGAGGCTTACCAGGCAGTATGTTTCTGTGCCATCCGATGAATTCTCAACTAACGCTGTTAGTTCTCTAAGCATGGCAAAACATGCGTCTTGCCCAGCATGGGCTTCAAAGATGAAGTCCATCTAGCCTATCACCACACACAATGGGCCGCCTCTCAGCCAGATGCTGTGCTCAGTCCTTTTGAGGGTTTCCGTGAAATAGACAAAGGAGACTGGAACTCGGGACACTCCAGCTACATCCTAGACCCTTGGCAAAGCATCGTCATTAAGAAAGAGATGGGTCGCTTTCTTGAGATACTTGCTAGAGCAGTGGATGATGAGTTGAAGTGTGCTATTTCCGAATATATAAAGCCCAGTGCGAGCCATGAGGTTGATGTCTATGAATCTATGAAATGGATTGTAGCTCAAGTCTCGAGTCGCTTCACTGTTGGCCTTCCTCTCTGTGAGTCTTTTATCCCTTTGTTTAGAATGCACTTGCTAATATTGCCAAGGCAGGGATAAGGGGTATTTGAAAGATTCACTGGCATTCGCAGATCTCTTCATCTTGAACTCTGGTCTGCTAATCTACACGCCATCGATTCTTAAGCCCTTGGTAGGATTTCTCGTCACTCTACCAACAAGGTATAGACGATGGAAAATTCAGAAGCATATTGAGCCTCTTTTCAAGAGCAGATCACAACAACTTCTGCATCCCGAGATCCACCCCAAGACTGAGGAGCCAACCGACAACCTGCAGATGATGATGAGACACGCATTCAGCAAACACGGGGACCAGGTTTCCATATCTCAGATTTCAGACAGACTTTGTCTCGCAAATCTAGCATCGTTCCATCAGACAGCAGTTGCAATAAGTAATGTCTTGATAAACGTTGCTGCCTCGGATGCTGAGTTTAACACGATCGCCATTATCCGACAAGAAATGGCCGACGTGTTGCGCGAAAACGGAGACGTCTTTGATAAGGCAACTGTTTCCAAGATGGTCAAAACAGATAGCGTTTTGAGAGAGTCTATGCGAACTCATGCGTTCGGGAATAGAGCCATGATTCGCAAAGTGGTTACACCCGGTGGCCTAGAGACCCCAGATGGCCATGTTCTACCTTACGGATCAACGCTCTCTATTCTATCCTACCCGGTTCATCAGGATCCCGAGATCTACGAGCATCCTGAAAAGTTCGATCCTTTTCGATTTTCGCGTCTTAGGACCAGCAACTCGGATGAAGGACGGAGCACCAAAGATGCTAACCCGACCTTGTCGTTTGTGTCAACTTCTCCCACCTACCTACCTTTTGGACATGGCAAACATGCTTGCCCAGGCCGATTTCTGGTTGATTTTGAGATGAAGATGATTCTTTACCGTATTATTGAGAGATTTGATATTGAGTTGCTTCCTGAGCACAATGGTGTGAGACCTGAAAGCCAATGGGTGACGGAAGCTGTCATGCCACCAGTGGGCGTCAAACTGCGCTTTATGAAGAGAGATAGATCCATATGAGGAAAATTCAAATCCGTGCTATTGATACAGGAACAGATGCCAACTAAATCTATACTGAAGGTTGAGCGCTGGCGTAGTCGAAAGTAATGAGAAGCTTGTTGTGATGGCTTTTATTTCACTACTCTACTGTAGATTAACTTTTCCTGCCGGAAACAGAGGGCTTTTATTTCACTTTATTCTATTTTAAAGTCATGCCTCGTCACTACGACAGAGTAATTTCCAAGTTGAATGAACTTGTGGCTACGTGGCCGGGCTTTTGCACCGAGCAGCAGCGTAATAGACGCTGGTTCATTGGGTGAGCTCCAGCGTTTCAACAGGTGGTGTAAGCGGTGGCAGTGCAAGGATAACTTGTACTCAGCCCATTAAAACTTCCCACCCGCCTCGAGTGAGATTTCACTCCCTCATCCATACGCTCTCACCATGGCAAGAATAGCTGTTTTCTTTTCCCGCTATCGGCCTTGGGCCATTAGCGCACTTGTCGTCGCAGTCTTTCGCCAGGTGTTCATCCACAAGAATTATTCCTTTCACGATGCAGCCTTCCCCTTAGCCAAGTACCTGCTGGCTTTCCTGAGCGTCTGGGCATTTTACACAGCGCTTCTCTACCCTCGATTTTTTAGTCCATTGAGACATCTACCACAACCAAAGGTAGATTATGGATGGCTGTGAACAATATTCAAATACTGACAGAATTCCAAGGGCGCAAAATTTATAAATGGGCATTGGGCAGAGTCGGTGCGTGAGCCTGCTGGCTTGCCTTTTCGACATTGGTCCAGGACGATTGAAAACAACGGCCTGATTAGGTACCTGTGAGTGTCCCTCTCTGATTGACGTCAGGAAACTTCAGCTCATCGTGTGTCAAGCCATCTGTTCAACCAGGAAAGACTCGTCGTCACCAGCCCTGAAGGCTTGAAGGAAGTTTTGGGCCAGAACAGCTATGATTACGTGAAGCCGCATTTGCTTCGAGCCATGGTGGGCAAGATTCTTGGCTACGGACTGCTTCTCTCGGAGGGAGACGTCCACAAGGTAACCCTACCCATGGGCAAAATATTGTATGGACTGGCTGACTGACCGCCATAGATGCAGAGAAAGAACCTGATGCCAGCCTTCAGCTTCCGACACATCAAGGAGCTGTATCCTGTGTTCTGGTCCAAGGCACAAGAGCTGGTTGGTGGCATTGAAAAGGAGCTGAATGAAGCACCACAAGCCATGGTTGACATGGCAGATTGGGCCAGCCGGGCATCACTGGACATCATCGGCTCTGCAGGCATGGGTCACGAATTCAAGTCACTCGCCGATCCCTCCATCGAAGACACCATGAAGATGTACGGGTCAATGGTGAAGCAGAGTCGCGGTGCCAAGCTCTTGACGGTTCTTCAACTTGTCCTTCCCCAAATCATCACAGATTATCTCCCTTTCCAGCGGAACATGGGGGTTTTGGCTGCCTCCAAGGCTGCGCGTGCAACATCTCAGAGGCTCATCAATGCCAAGAAAGTTCAGATGGCTGCCAAAGAAAAGCTATCTCCTGATATCATATCGACTGCACTCGAGTCTGGCCATTTTACAGACGAGGGACTAGTCGACACAATGATGACCTTTCTGGCAGCCGGCCATGAGACCAGTGCTGCAGCGCTCACGTGGACTATCTATCTACTGGCACAGCACAACGATGTCCAAGAGCGCTTGCGAAAGGAGATTCGGGAGAATGTCCATGGCCTTGGCGATGATGTGGATGCAAAGAAGCTGGACGGGCTCGCATACTTGCATGCCGTCTGCCAAGAGTCGCTGAGGATGTACGCCCCGATCCCCTTCACGGTCAGAGATGCCAAGGAGGATACGCAGATTCTGGGCAACTTCGTACCCCGAGGAACAATGGTCATTCTCTGCCCATGGGCTATCAACAGGGCACACGAACTTTGGGGTGCGGACGCAGACGACTTCAACCCTGAACGATGGATGCAGCCGGGTCAAGCAAATTCAGGTGGTGCCAAGAACAATTACGCATTCTTGACCTTTCTGCACGGCCCTCGAAGTTGCATTGGGCAGAAGTTTTCGGTGGCCGAGTTGATGGCTCTCACTTGCGCATTGGTTGGCCGGTACGAGTTTGAGTTGCCCAAGGACTACGAGGTAGGGGATATCACAGACGGGATTGTCGCCAAGCCTAGCAAGGGCCTGCAAGTGTTTGTTAAGGCTCTTGAAGGATGGTGATGCAGTAGATACTTGGCAAAATTTACATGCAGGCGGAATTCAATCTTGTGCATCCGACCTGCGAGCAGCCGAAGGTTTGACAACCTCCATGTTTACTCGGTTGCATCGAGGCTGCAGTGCCCGCATTATCGTATATGATATCAAGTCTTGTCAAGGCACCTCGCCGGATACGTGCGTGCAGCTGCAAGACGCTCAGCATTCCATCAACCCTGTTTGAAGCGGGCGAATGACGGCGTGGGAGCGACATGACATCCTGGGCTCCGAGTTCAACCCGCCAAGTCATACCCCAGGCCCGACGACCCGAAGGATCGTGAGAAATGCACATTGGGGCATTGCCGACATAACGTGGCTGAGGGATAAATCTCCTTGTCGACAAGGGGACCCATCCTGAGATAACCGCCTCAGCGGGCGTTCAAGTGTCTCTCTCATAGCGGGGTACGTAGCAGATTCAGTTTTCACTTGTCACCGTCACACACCCCGTAAGACCCAAGGCCACCCCTGTAAGCGAACCCAATCGCCTCAAGTCCTTCGGCGACTTTTTACCTGGCCTATGCTGGTACCAGGGGCCAAGTACGGGGCCTTGGCATGACACAGCACACTCGTTGTAGGATTATTGACATGACTCTTATCAGAAGGTATCCCCACCGGGGGCAACCAACACTCATTGCGGGACTTGTTGGCCCGGGTCGGGTAGCCGTTCCGCCTGCAGATCACTTCTCCGCAACAGTACTCTCCCCTAACTGCAAGGTTTCATCTCGGTTGCTCTCAGACTGTCAGTCTATCGAGATTCTCTTGCCAAAATTCTCGCTTTTTGTCCCTCTCAATCCTCCATTCCCACACGATTGACTGCAAGCCACCAAAAGTCCTATTCATCGTTCAACATGTCGATTGCAGATGACACCTACGCTCGAGGCGACCTCCTCAACGGCTGCAAAGACCTTATTCCAGGTCTGAAGAACGCTTACGGCTACGTCCCCAGCATCGCAGCGGGCGTTGTCTTTGACCTTATCTTTGCGGCAACGGGCATCTATCACATCGTTCGCTCGATTCAGAAGAGGAAGGCCACGTCTTACCTATTGGCCATCTCCTCCTATATCGAGCTTGTAGGATGGATCGGTCGCACGTGGTCATCGAAATGCCCCTACAACAAAATTGCCTTCCTCCTACAGATCACGACCCTCGTTGTCGCCCCCATCTTCGTTGCTGCGGCCATCTACGTTTGCCTTGGCTACCTCATCAAGGCTGTCGGACCGCAGTACTCGGTCATCCGCCCGAAGCTCTACTTGTGGCTCTTCCTCGTCGTCGATGTCGTCGCCCTCCTCATCCAGGCCGGCGGTGGTGGCGTGGCTTCGGGAGCAGCAAATAAAGGGAAGGACACCAAGCCAGGAGCGAACATGATGGTCGCCGGTATCATCTTTCAACTCGTCAGCATGACAGTGTTCTGCATCCTTTTTGCCATCTTCATTTATCGAACGCGACGACTACAGCTTACCAAAGGGCAACGACTCACCAGTTATGCCATGATCATCTCTGTCGTCGCCGTCTACATTCGCTGCATCTACCGAACCGTCGAACTTCTAGAGGGCTGGGATGGCACTTTGATGAAGACCCAGGGGTACTTTATTGGACTAGACGGTGCTTGTATTGCCGTCGCTGTCGGTGTCTTTTGCATTCTTGATCCAGCGGTGCTTCTCTTTAACGAGAAGCCACCCTCCGAAAACCAGTTCAATGAACTGAACACTGTATCTACTAAATGAGTCTTGCGGTTTATATAACAAATAAGACCCTCATCTTGACGGCTGCGTCGTCTCCATTGGTTTAGGTCACTTCACACTTTCCACAAACATCTATAACTTCAGTGATATAAAACCCTACAGTTTACTCAGAGTCAGTGTCATCTAACCTTGACAGTAAGAAGACACTGGCTATGAGACAGAGAATTGAATAATTACACATCCGTCCCGTCCATCACTGGGTGTAGTACCATCTAGACCTCTATCCGACACTTGCCCCGATACCTTATTAGCCACACAGAACAACTGAGAAAACTACCCAGCTTCGAGGGCACAGCCAAAGCCCAAGATTTACTGAAGGTTCCTGGTGAAGTCCGCAATGTTGACAACGCCCAAAGCATCGTCTAGCGAGCCATACCAACCGTTGCTGTTGGTGCCCAGGTGTCGGTTGACGAGATCGATGTCGGCGCCACCGAGAAGCTCGCCGAGCGCTTCAACGATTGCAACCAGGACGCTCAACGGAACACCATCGTCGAGTCTGTCGCGGAGCTTGTCGGCGAGGTTAAAGCTCAAACCACTCTGGACCTGGATTCAACAGTCAGCTATCATGGCATCAAACAGGTCAATCAAGGATGGTGGCTGTCAAAGACTCCGTTGCCAGGCTCCATAGGTTGGGACTTACCTGTCCCAGGCGAGGACCGAGAGCTTGGCCCAGGAGGTCCGAGGTCGGAGCAGAGCCGAGTCCAGAGAAGAACGAGAGGGAATTCCCTTTGTCAACTCGTCCGTCGATTCCTGGACAAGAAGATACGCGGTTAGAATAGCTGTGGCTATAGAAAGGAGGGCCTGAAGATTGCTTACCAGTGCTCCTGGCAAGGGCGGTACCAGCCAGGGCGGTCATGCAGATGGTGGCAAGGTTGAAACGCATGGTGATAGTTGAAGTGGGTAAAAGTTTGAGTAGAGCAAAGTCTTGAGTTAAGTAAGATAGTAAGAGATGCTTGAAGAGACGGTTGGAGATTGATGTGGTTGGAGTTTCCACGACAAGAAAGGGCTTGCCTTTTTATACTCGATTCTGGTTCCCCTTTTCCAACTGACCCTTCTCATCCGAGTCGTCCGGTTTACCGATTACGAAGTCTACTCAACCTAGAATTGCGTTATGTAGCGGCATTCTTGCGAGGTGGTTGTGTTGCAATGGACTTCCTGGTCTGGATGGGATTTGGTAAGATCGTCAGGTCCAGGAACTTGTCGTTAGCTAGACTAGAAAACTAAGCCTCACTTTTCGAGCAACAAAATTATAGTTCACGGGTACCTGACTTACAGTTAACGAGTAACTGTCTCCTCCCACAAGCTGGCATAAACCTCCAAGTATCGAGATACCTCAGCTCACACTAAGGTTCAGTCAGGTGGCATTGGAACTACCTATAATACATAAATTTATAATAAGGACGTAATTAATCGAGCTCTGACACTGGGGCGTAGTGCGGCTCAAAAGTTTATGCAACTTTGAGGGTTATCCCAGCATTGAATAGCTAACGAGCGGCGCATTTACAGTTAACGAGCGACACATTTATAGTTAACGAGCAACACGTTTATAGTTCACGAACAGCCAATCTTCTTCCCTTAACTAGATATTTTTCTCGAGCTAACGCACGGCCCTAAGGTCTAAGGCGGCTCTGCGAACGGGCACGAATCAGTTGGGCATTGCATTAAACAAGCTGACCCGAAAGCGAGTATTTGCGAAAGCGAGAGTTTCTATGCTTCTAGACAAACTCTAAGCGGTTACCTCCTAGAGGGCATTAATTAAATTTTATTAACTGTCATGTTTATTAGCTAAATCTGTAATATCGATCGGCAATGCCAGATATTTCAGCCCGAAGGGCG
>JWIW01000022.1:0-78778 GCA_000966855.1 Fusarium sp. JS1030
GGTTAACTAACCGTCACAAGGCCATCCTAAATTTCAAGAGCATCTATTGCATAAGATCCCGCATTCTGTAAACAGCGTCTTAGGCATGACTATTTAAACTGCTTTTTCCCCCTTTCCTACGCTGTATAGAGAGCCCAGTGGATAGCCTTTTAACCAGAAGTGCATTTATTAAGAACAATTTCATGAATAAAGACTAGGGTATATGGCATAGCAATGGTTAAGGTAGTTCGCTAGCCCTATTAAGCACTAAGAACAAGAATTCATACAGTAATTGTGCCTAGCATTATAGAACGACTTGATCAATGATATAGAGCACGATTTGGTGTTAATAAAGCTTACGAAAGAAAAGAAAGAAAAACACAACGGAGTTTAGAAGGCGTAGTAGCCTTTTAACTCATGAGACTTCAATAATGACGTGCTCACAGCTCACAGGACCTATATGTGCTGGCAAACTCAATGTACTGGATAGATAGCATGGACTAGAAGAGTAACCGATCAAGAAAATCAGTTTCGATAAGTGCTTCACTAAACTGATAGTTGGAGATAAACAATATCCATGACGACAAGACTCCTAAATCTTTTTGCTTCAAATCAAGGCATGAGTCTAGTTGGGTAGTCCATCCAGTCGCAAGGAAAGATCCCATAGCTTCTTCTCATTCTCCTCATCGAAAACCCGCCGGGCTACTGTGAAAGGACCAGGTTTAGAGTGAGCGATATTTTCCAATACCAGCCTCCTTTACCCTCCTTTACCCTTGCCTTTTGTACGTTGTCAAACGTGTCAAGGTGCAACTTGAGCATAGGGACCTGACGAGCTTGATGAGATCACCCAGTGCTTTTTCAGTTTTGCCTGAACTGCGAACGGGTCACTAGAGTAGCAAGAACAAAATGACGACATATAGTCGCGTTTCTAATTTGTACGAAGTCTTTGGAACACTCCCTACTATGGTCCCGTTGCTTTCGATTGTCAAAGCCAAATCAATGCCGTCATTCCACCTTTGTATCTCGCCTTGATCTAACTACACCTGAAATTTCTTTCATGATTTCATCCCTGCTATTCCACTCTTTTGTATCCAGATCAGCCTGCATCCTTTCCAAGACTTTTTGCCCTTCCTCCATCCGCATCCATTCCTTCTTGTTCTCCTCGCTCATGGTATCGAGAAATCTCTGAAGCGCAGAAGCCGCTGGATCTTTCTGTGAGGGCCGTTTTGAGGAATAGTTATCCGTCTTTGAATCACTCTGCCGCAGCCGATTCCAACAGTTTGATAGAAAGGCATACCATTTAATACCATACACAGTTGGAATCGTTGTAATGGTAGTTGGAATCAACCAAGTTGCGGTATTGAAGAACTCGCCGTCTATTTGCCATTGCTTAGTCCATTTCCGCTCGACCTTGGCCAGCGTGCCATAAGTTCGAGGATAAGTCTCTTCCAGTGATTCGAGTAATCTTGTGGCTTGAACGTTGAGCTGTTGCGACTCAACATATGGCCGTTTCGTTGCCCAGAAAGATGATTTGCGTTCTGTTACAGCCCTCATCTGCTCGAAGTAGCTCGGAAAAGCACCAGGAATCACTTGTTCGCGTAGCGGTAGTTCGAATAAGCGGACAGTGACAGGATCATGGCCTTGCATTGTGAAGTGATTCTTGAATTCCTTGTTTCTCCTGTCGTCTTGTGGAGGTTTTGCCGTCGTCAAATGAAGAAGTGCTGGGCCTGTTATCTGCCAAGCGTGGCAGAGGAAGTTTTTGGGGAATGTTACGTAGTGGAAGTCCCTTCGGCCCCTACGCTTATGCTCATCTTTATAACGAAGGAGCTCGTCAAACGCCCGATCCCATGGGTCAACTTTGCCTTGCAGAGGCTCCTCCTGTGCTGAGGCGTAGACCCAATGGTGCCAGTCCTGTGTCTTTGAAGATCTATATCGTTTGCGATATAGATCATCCAGACTTCCAAACATTCCTGGGTGATCCGGCCTCCACCCTTCAGGCCTCTCGAGCCCCAGTTTCGTTGTCCAGTCGAGAGGGTCGTGGAGCTGTTGTACATGATAAGGCGGGTTCGTGAGGTCGGTATATTTTCCCCCATCGGGCAAATCGCACCATCCATATGCTTTAGCCGTTGCAATATTTGCATGTAGTAAAGGTGCGTCGAGAGAGTTTGTGTGTATGAACCAATGGGCCAAGAAACAGCCCTCGATAAGACCGAGTAAGATAGAAAATCCGTTAAGAGGGAGCAGCAAAATCATGACGGATAAATAAACACGGAAAAGGTATGTTATTTTTGCCCAGCCACGCCGAGCGTAGCTGGACAATGTGAGTAGAATCGCCATGTTGACTGGCCCGGGAGACAACTGTGACAGAGAAGAGGAGAGCAGGAAGAGAAGAGAAATCCCTTTTTTCACCGTGTAGTGGGGACTTGTGGCCTTTTGTAGCAGTTTTAGCGATAATTTAATTTCAGTCAACTCATCTGTTGGTCGTGTGTTGGTTGGGTCAAGAGTTAGGCCATTCCTGGCTAATGCCAAGAAATGGAAAAAGAAGGCAGCAATGAAACATAAACCATCGGCGCCTCTTGTCTCTATCTACTTTTACCCATTGTACGAGTCTAATTAGCTAGTCCAACTAGTTGCAAGGAAAGATCCCATAGCTTCTTCTCATTCCCCTCATGGAAAGCCCACGGAGCATAGCCAGGCTCCTCTGTGACTGGACCAGGCTCAGCAGGCTCAGAGGGAGCCAGATTTTCCAAATACAAGCCTCCTTTACCCTCAAGCTCCCTCGCGGTAGCAGCATAAACAGATACGGCTGCTCCCTGAGGGATGCTTCTCTGCTCCTTGAGGGTACCTTCATTCTCAAATGCAGTCTTGACTACCTCGTTGGGCATGAAGCGGCCCAGAGACGTGCGGACGACGCTGGGGTTGAGACTGTAGGCGTGAACCCCCTTGGAGCCGTAGAGGCGGTCAAAGTGATTGGCTGTCCACAAGTTGGCCGTTTTACTCTGGCCATATGCGAGCCAGGGGTCGTATTCGCCAACAAAGTTGTAATTATCGAACCTGACTGAAGATGTACGATGCGCACTGGATGAGAGGACGACCACGCGCGAGTTGAACTCGGGGGTGGAGCCCGCGATGAGAGCGTCTTTGAGGAGGTTGAGAAGGAGGAAGTGAGATAGGTGGTTAACGCCAAACTGGGTCTCGAAGCCATCTTTGGTGCGGCCTTCTGGCGGGGCCATGATGCCGGCGTTCTCAATAAGAACATGGAGGGCCTTTTCTTTTTCCAAGAAGGCGGCCGCGGCCTTGCGGACGCTGTCAAACGAGTCGAGATCTAGTTCAAGTAGAGTGATCTGACCCGTTTTGATGAGATCGCCCAGGGCTTCTTCAGTTTTGCCTGGACTGCGCACGGGCAGGTAAATCCTGGCTCCGGTGGTGGCTATCACACGAGCAGTCTCGACTCCAATGCCCGCCGAGGCGCCTGTAATCATGACGACTTTGTCAGTCCATTTTCCACGTAGGCCCTCTTGGTCGATGATGTCCTGGGCAGTAGGTCTGGCATCCCCTGCGCCTTTGGGGTTGGCGTAGGCATCTCTGTACTTGGCGTAGTCTGACATGTTGATTGATAATGGTTGAGAAGGTGCTTGGTCCGACGTTGGAAACCTGCCGGTGGATTATGTATTCATGTCGGCAAAAGAGGGGTCCAGAGCAGTAGCCCTGAATGTTTTGATATAGTTGCATAGTCTTCAACAAAGACTATGCAACTTGCTTAGACTACTCAGTATCACCGCCGTTAACTCCGTAGTTGGTGGTCACGGCCCCCCGCAATCAGTCCGGTATTAAGGCCGACGGGTCCCGTGAATTCCGTGCCCGTTGAATACAACTGCACGCGCCAAGCGGAATGCCAGAATATGGTTGGGAATGGGCCAGTGAGGGCCTGTTTAGACCTATAATAGACCCCACTGGCTCACCAAACGCATTAGTTACGCCACAGACGACATAACTTAGCTTTTAAAAGTTCGGCATATTACTGGGATACTCTTGAACAAAACGATGCATTTGAGACTCAGGGGCTGTATTAATGTATAAGAATGCCTTCTAAAGACCTGAGTTTATATTATAGCTAGCACAACGGCAATGTGTCTGTACAGGCAGGTAGGGATTAAGAGCGTGCCACGTCTTCGGACCACGGAGTTCACGGGTTGCGCTGGGCCCAGTTGCCAATGGCCAAATCGAACTATTTGGTTTGTAATTGTCCAAGCTTGAAGGGAGATCCACTGCGGTGCGGCGAAACATTTCCTGATTGGTGTTATCCCGCCGAGCTTTTACCAAATCCGAAACCGAGCCAACTGGTTTTGAATCATGGATATTCGCCTGCTTAGGAATATCATGACGTGTACGCGTGGAAGGTCCTTGAGCACTCTCAAATCATGAACTGTCTTTCTAGCGGTCCCGACTTTACAACTAACAACCCCGGAACCCGCGCGACCCAGATCAGTTCATAAATGTGTAGCACCGCAATGGCGCCGACGACTGGATATCAGGTTTATAATATTAATTATAATACCCTATTCCTTGCGTAGTTTTCCCATACCTCTATCGCCTGTAATCATCCATTTTACCATTTATTTATGCCTTTATCATGGTTGTCGTGGCCGTCGCCGGAGGCACGGGTGGAGTTGGCAAGACCATTGTCAGTCAGCTTGAGCTCAGCAAGGACCACGCCGTTTTCGTCTTGAGCCGAACCGTAAGTACATGCTAACCTGTCGGGCCACTCATAGCTCTAGCACTCGACCAGATTCCCGAAAACCAGGCCCCCGGTGGTGCTCAGTTCATCAAGGTAGACTACAATGACACAGCATCCCTGACTCGACGTCTCGAAGAGCACAAGATCGAGGCTGTCATTTCCACCATTAACCTTCAAAACGAAGCTGCGAGCAACGCACAGCTAAACCTCACTGAGGCAGCTGATGCATCCAAGGCAACAAAGAGATTTATTCCCAGTGAATTTGCCTTGCTTCTCCAGAGTGCGTAACATGCCACTATCCATTTTTACGCACTTACTCATAAGAATAGCGATGCGGAAGCTGAGCCCAGCGTAGGATTTGCCCTCAAGAGTGTCGATGCCCTTCGCAAGTCGAGCCTCGAGTTTACCCGTTTCGCGAATGGGTTCTTCATGGACTACTAGGGTCAGCCCCATATCCAAAGCAACCTCTGGGCTTATACCTGGGCCATCGACATTGCCAACAAGCGAGCCGCCATTCCTGGGACGGGTGATGATATTCTGAGCTTGACGTATTCGGTGGATGTTGCCAAGTTTGTTGTGCGCACCCTAGAATCATCAGACAAGTGGCCCGAGATCAGTATCCTTGCTGGGTCAGACATCACATTTAATCAGCTGTTGGCTATTGCCGAGGGGATTCGAGGTACGGTACTCCTGCGGCTACAGGGTTTATCTGCTAACAAGAGAGACACAACAGGTTCAAAATTCGATGTGAAATATGATAGCATTGAAGCTCTTGAGAAGAATGACGCAACTCTTTTGCAAGCCGGGTATAGAGGCGGCGGCGGTGCTTCTGAGGATGAAGCGAAACAGATGGTATCTCTGTTCGGCAGATTGACAGTTTCGGGCAATTTTCGTCTCCCAAGCGAGAACCGCATTAACGATAAGTTCCCTGGGCTTCGCCCAGTGACGGTTGAAGAGTTTCTCACTACAGCTTGGGCGGGAAAGTAGAACTTGGGTTAGTATGTTTAGTATAGAGACAGACCGACGGCGATACATTGGTCGCTGACTTCTAGCTGGTTGGGCTCAAGGCTTACCATCAATGTTCCCTAGCTATTTAGCCTTGTGGAACAAAACGTAGACTTGGTTAAACAGCCAATCGTTTCTTTTACGCACAGCCCTCTAGTCTTGACAAATAGTAGTTTCCAGCATAGATAGTCCGCAGTCTTGAAGTGACCCACTTTAGCGCCGGAGCGTTTCGGCAGCCGAGATGGAAGAGGCCATCCGGGTACATGGTCGCCCAACTTTGGGTGGGATACAAGAGGAATTCCTTTTAGCGACACTTGTTTTACCTCTCACCGTCTTTTCTTTCCCATTCTGAACATCTGTGTCTTTTTTGGTAGCTGTCTAACCCCAATAATCACGTTGCTTGACTGCGCGCCAAGACTCGGCTAAGACAAGATGGACCACGACTCTCCGGTCGACGAAGTACCCCACAGCCACCACCATCACCATCACCTTCATTATCACCCTCATCATCACCATCATGGACCTCCTCACGATTCAGACGTGTCTATTGGAGAGCATAACAAACTTCACTTTAAGTCAGTGCCTGGCTGTCTTGCTTACACTCCGCACATCCACTCACCAAGCTCTCAGCAATGTCTCACTCTCAGTGTCTCGATGGCCCTGGATCATGGAGCTATGCAAACAGATTTCAAGAGAACTTCGTCAGAATGTCGATTGGATCGGCATTGAGCCCCCATCTTCTCACCCCACAAGACTCCTCGACTATGCCTGTGGGAACGGCGTTGCCTCTCGTGTAAGCCCAAGCCTGCTGCCAATTTTAACCAGTCCTAACTTGAGCAGGCTCTAGCACCCTTTGTATCCACTGTCCGAGGGATGGACATTTCTTCAGGAATGGCGGAGCAGTATAATGAGATGGCCTTGAAAGCCGGCTTCACCTCAAAAAAGATGCTTGCCATCCAGGGCGATTTAATCGACCCGGAGTCAACACCCTGTCCCGAACTCGATACCCCAGAATTCAGCAACTTTGACTATATAGTCATGTGTATGGCACTACACCATGTGGAAGACCCCGAAAAGATGATTTCAAAACTTGCCAGCAGGCTAAGAGAGGGCGGTATCTTAGTCATTGTGGATTGGGTTGCTGTTTCAGAGAGCAACTGCGCTGATGCTGAGCAAGCTAGAACCTTCACCAATCACACAATGACCCGTATGGGGTTTGAAGAGAAGGATGTCAGGGAACCGTTTGAAAAGGCCGGGCTGGAAGGGTGGTCGTGGAAGTGGGCTTCGACGCGATCTCAGGTGCCCAAGGAGATTGGAGGCGAGCAGCAGCTTTTTCTCGCTCGAGGGCGCAAGCCAACCGCCTCATGAGAGTTCGAAGGGATCCAAGCGGGATTTAAAGTCTTCATGCTATAAATATTCGGTTAAATATGGTGCAATTTCTAGCAGTTGATTCAGAGAATTGACTTTTTAAACGTGATGGGGCACCAACTCAAGAATTATAAGCTGTGTATGTAGACTGTATCCGAGGGCTTCCTAGATGTGTTTGACTTGGTTTGCATCAAACTGGTTAAAGTATTACGGGTTGGACTTGACGTTTGTCACTTAGGAGTTAATATACTTAAAGAGAAATATTTAAGTTTCCTAGCTATATACTAACTCTTGATATTTTTTTAAGTACTGGGCTATTCTTACTCCGTGATCTGCCAATATTCCTCAAATAATAATGCAGTCCATTCACACGCAGTTCCCGCTCCTGGCAATTGTGACAGGTCTATAGGAGTGTCCTCATATAATGCAAGAGATAAAGACACCGCACTCATCATTCCAGGTCTTTCTAAACCGGGACATTGAGGCCCGTCTTGAATACTCGCGCTCGCCGCCGGACTAAGGCAATCTTGTTCGCTTGTTGATGAAAACACTGTTGGCCTTGACGAAGAATCTGGGGTAACAGAACTAGCGCTCTGACTCGCCAGCGGTGCTTGCGCTTCGCCTGCTCTTCTCTTCGCCTCCGACCAAAGAACTTCGATATGCCTCCATCGACGATTCTCCACCAGATTGACATCATGCTGCCAGTCTTTGTAAATATCTTCAACAAGGTTCCACGCAGTTACAGAGTCGGTACTCGATGGCGAGACACACAGGTCAAGCAAAACATATGCCAAAGCATCCCATTCAACGCAAGTCTCAAATAGCCAGGACCATGGGCGGCCTGGCCTGTAAGACCTGACTTGATGAGACTGTTTCAAGACCTCGAGGCACAGGGCTAGGTAGTTTTCCATAAAAGGGTTGCCTCCGCCTTGATTCGCTTGAGGCTTGCAAACCATGACTTTCAGCTTGGCGAAGAGGAGTCTAGCTGTAGATGAAGCGATTATATCGAGAGGTATTTGTGAAGAATAGTGAACTAGATTCTTTGTCTCAATTTCTATTCGCATTTCATCAACCTTATCGCACTTTTGTGCTTGAGACAAGATTGGATAGCCGTTGGATTTGTTGAAGTCGTAGGAGAATAGTATCCGTCGAGTCAGCTCGCTGGTTTGGATACGGATGAGGGAAAGGGTCATTTCTGTTTTCCCATCAGCCTGCTGGGGAGAGGCATCCAGAAGGGGGTCAAGAGCAATGTCGTTGGCGTTAAGAGGCTTCTTGGTGTTGAAAATCTGCCCGATAATGCTGGGCTGAACACCGCACTCCGTTGCAATGCGGGCATCTAATACGTAGATTTGCCACCAAAGACGGCGACGCATTTCTACTTCGAACATGGAGAGGTGTGATGTGGCTTCTTCGCAATGGAGGCCCATCCTCATAGCATTTCCAATAGCTAAGCTGACAAGACTCTGCATATCTAGCTCGCTGTCGCTGTTTCTCACAAAAGTCTTCTCTGGCGTCAGATATTTCACATGAAGGGTGCAGGAAGCTTACTAAAAAGACAACAAAAGCCTGCAATACCACCAAATCTGATGAGCGTAGAAAGTTGGCTTTCAAGAGAGCATACTCGGCTCCTGAACGATATCTGAAGTCGGGATTAGTAATTTAAGAGTAAGCCTAGACTGAGTGTCGGACTTACTGGCGAAGAAGGTCCGTCTTCTGCTGTTTCAACACGCTCATGCATTCAGAAGCAGGCATTGTAACAACAACAGCATAGTATACGGCAAACATGAAACACTCAGTGGGAGCATCGAGGGCTGAGTTGTTTTGAATAGCCTCTATGAAACGTCTCTGGGATGTGGGAACATGAAAGATTTTGAGAATTGGGTCAACAATATCGATGTAGGTTTGCCAAAGGAGCAGCCCGAATGTTGGTGAGGGGTGCAAAGACGCAAGCGATGGAAGGTGTGCCAGGCGGAAGGGAAAGCTCGAGAGGGGAAATTCACCAGCATTTGATGGGATCTCCGCGGATGCCGAACTGGGAGTTGGTGCTGGTAACATCTTTGAATCGTCAGTGATGGCTGTAATGAGGGTGGTGAATGATCTCACAGGAGACAAAGAAACACTCTGTGTGAGCGGGTCATTCGAGGACGGAGGGGTGGCTAAGCTATTGTCCTTGGAAAATGCTTGTCGGGGGTTCCTCACAGCCTCATGCTGGTTGTTTGCGGTCGGAATGGCATTGCTGACGGTGCTCCGAGGCCTTGCATGTCTAGTAGGTAATGACGAATACTCGCATTGGATCTTTAGTTTGACGCAGTAAGAACAAGGTAAAGACCGATCACATTTGATCTTGCGTCTACGACACTCGAAACACGAACGACCTGGTGCAATCACGCGGCGACTCATAAGGTGCCAAGGTAATCAGATACCGGATATTACGTATGTGTTGATACTGCTGACGATGATGAAGAGTAGAGGTTTCGGAGACAGGGGAGCACTCTTTTCCTCTCCATTGAGTTGGGTATTTTGATTGGCTAGAGCGGAGGACCGAGGATCTGTCAGCACAAGGCCTGTGCTAATTTGTCATCTTCAGCTTATTAGTTATAGTACATGTTGAGGCTCCGACTAATGCTTTGTTTCCGCGCTAAGACTCGCCCAGTAAGCACACTTGTTAAACAAGGCATCGCTTATGTATTCCATCCTCGTGTTGTTCGTCTCAATGTTGAGAAAGCTCCCATTACTAGACTTGTCCCAGGTTGATGTATCCTTGTATTTGAAGATATTAGGATCGCCGGACGACCTCGCGAAGCTGGTCCAGAAGGCTTGCACTAGAGGAACGATGGCAGCATTGCTCCGACCGGGCTCATAGCTATCAGCATTCGGTAGAGCAGCGTAGTTTGTGGCAAACGATGGACCCCAGACAGCCTGAGTATCCCAAGTATGCGGCACAATATAACCGGCTCCTACATTGGCTGGGTCAAGAATACGATCAAGATATAAATGCACCGGAACGCCAACCTGATCAAGAGCGGCGGCAAAATGGAAAGCCGGGCAGATAAAGGACGAATCGCCATACATTTCTGCCGCTCGGTAGTACAAGGGAGCTTGTGTAACTTTGACACCGGGGTATGTCGCAGGCGTGTCGGAATAAAGACGATTCAACTCGCCCAGAGCTGCACTGGATAGACCCGGAAGTTGTGCCTTTAAGAACCTGTTCACATCCCCAGTGTTGTTGGCTTGAGGGGCAAAGATCGTCCCCTCAGTATTTGAAGATCCCATAATCATAGGTTTGTCCCTGGCAAACCGCCCCTGTTCAAGAAGACGGGACGGTCGATCGGGGAGAAAACTGCCATCAATGACTGGACCATATCCAAACAGCGCGGTATCGTTTTGACCTGGAAATGGAATCGCCACATTAGCCGCTTGGAGCTGGTCGCTGGGCAGACTGCGCAGGCATTCGAGATTGGTGCAATTAGTGGCAGAGAGTAGGTAGTCGTAGTAGAACCGCATCTCATCAACAGTATAAACCGAGGGTAGAAACATGGACTGGGCAATTCCAGCACTCCACTGCGGCGCGGCATCTGTTGAGTTTCCCCCGTACGCTAGCAAGTGCAGAAGAACACTGCCTCCACCAGCAGAAGTACCGAAAAGTGTCACTCGTTCTGGATCACCGCCGAACGCAGACGCATGCTGTTGAAGCCATCTCATAGCAGCCAGTTGATCCTGAAGCCCCACGTTCAGGTTCCCTTCCTCTTGGAGTTCTTGGCTAGCAAGGAAACCGTACGGTCCGACACGGTAGTTGAAAGTAGCCACAATCATGTTCCCATGACTTGCTTCGATGAGACCAGAGCCATTGTAATTCGCATTGAAGTTTTGGACATATCCGCCGCCCTGAATCCAGAGCATGACGGGAAGACCGCCACTTTTGTCCAAGGTCGCGTTTCTTGGAGTGTATATGTCAATGAAAAGGCAATCCTCCGAGGACTGGAGAGGGGGATCGGCGATGGCAGGGTTGGAAACGCCGAGACAGATTGGCCCGCGCTGTCGACAATTGAGAATTAGAAGAAGATCTCTTGGCCAGATGCTGAATCTTACCTCGTGGGCTTGAACTACGCTTTTCTCATTGAGCGGCGCCTCAGGCAACCGAAAACGGCGTGATCCAATGGCAGGCGCGGCGTACCTAACCCGATATTAGTGGTATGAATGGACGAGCGTGCTTGGGTAAAGACATACCGCATGCCTAGAAACTGGTCGATGCCGTTAGACAGGGCTACACCTTCATACTCAGCGTAGCCCAGATCTACACGCGGTGCAGACCTCGACGAGTTGACATCGATGCAATGCGCAGCTGCGAGTGCATTTCCGATAGAGGGCAGGCAAAACAAGGTGATGCATAATAGTTTCGACCACATATTGGGCAGACTCAAGACTTGAGCTTCCGTGCTATGTTGATGGAAATGAGGTGTTGTTCTTCCATTTGCTCTGGCTTGCGGGAGCACATTATATATCACGGAGCCATAAGTATATCGCCAAACTACGGTAGAAGATTACATGTGGCGAGGAAGGCAGGGGAGGATCATGTTGTTACTACGTGAATCTCTTTTCCAAGAGTTTGTGTACGCCGATTGGCTAGAGCGGAGGACGGAGAGCGGAGGACGGAGGACGGACTGTACCATTTGTCATCCGTTGATCTAGACTAGAGGGATGGGTGGGTCTGGTAAGCAATAATTAACCAGGTATTATTGAGAGTCACAAGAATACAATCTAAGGCTGTTACAAGAATAACTAATAACGGGATATTACATTCTCACCTCATACGCCACTGATTCATTGTCGTTGTTGGCCGTATGTTAGCACGCTCGGGCCGCATAGTTGCCTTGTAAGGCCTGCCACAAATGGCGGACCCGGCGGCCAGCCCGTCTTGTAATACTTGACTCTGTAGGCTCTGGAAGGTGCTAGTCTCAACCACTTCTCTAGCACTATCACCGTGATAAACATTAACGGGCCTTACATTACTCAGCGGGGGGAGACTAATAGAAAGATGATATCATGCCATCGCGATAATAAAGCATATTCCTTACTTAGCGGGCGAGAATCCATTGAGATAGTATTTAGCCCCGTCCTCTGCGGAATATCTAATTATATCTCCTCTATTGAGGAAACATTTATCTAGGTCTATAGCATTCTTTTCGGTTCTAGCGAGTCTGGGGTAGGCTCCTGGAGTCTATGGGCGAGTTTACCTATCGGCCTGACGGTCGTATCGGCAAATCTGCAAACCCTTGGCCAGAATTAGGGCAGGTGCTTGGTTCTCGGCCTTAAGGCGTTCACACGCTCTGCTAGTGTTGTTATAAGTGAAATACGATTCTCCTAGGCGTTCCGTGTCATTTCCTGAATATATACGCTTACCCTTCTTTAATAAGTTCCTCAAGTATAGGTATTTGGTTTTCAAGTATCTGTGAGGCAGTCCTGCGGCTTTAATAATGTTGCTAACTGGCTGGTTACTTGCTACATCTCGTACGTTGTCGACGCAATCAAGGACACCGTAAGCACAGTTTCACTAGGCTGACATCAACCATGCTGTGCGCTGGCACCAACTGTTCCATACTGAGGTTTCACATCAAAATTCATCGCCATTAGTTTCAGAAATCCGTCTTTTTCATCGCATCTCAATCTAGTGCAAATGAGTCACAGATCCGATCCCCGCGGCGCAGAACAATAGACCCCTGTTCTCTAGAACGCTCTGGGAGGATCAGAACACATCTCGGTTAGAGAAAAACACGAAGCCACCAACAGCATTGGTTGACGAGGTCGAATTAGGCACCCGCCCGCCTGCCTGCTTTTGCAAAATGCCACGTAGGGGCTGTGCAAACCATGTGACATATATACCTAGTCTAGTCATTAGACTCAAGACTCTCCCTTTCCGCCTTCTTTGTGCTTTAACTCGATACATTTAAAAGCACAAACTGTCAACTCTTAACTGATTTTAACTCGTTTGTATACATACTTTTGTCACGCAACCATCTCGGCAGCTTCTGGACCCAGTAAGTCCCACTCGTTGCTTACTCTTCCTCACTTAACTCACCAGCAAACAAGACTGTCAATATGAAGGTCCAGGCCCTGCTCGTCACCGCCTTCGCGGGTCTCGCGCTGGCAGACCAGCACCCGGGAGCCAAGGAAAAGTGCGGTCGTCTTGGACCCATGACCTGGGACCCCGAAGACCTCCCCGAGGGCGTCACCCCCGACATGATCCGCATGTGCGCCGATCATCCCATGGGCATGGGCAACTACTGGGGCTGGGGCGAGTACATGCCTGACTGGGTCCCTGTCAACCCTCTGGTTCACCTGCTTGACTGGTGGTACGGCGATGATGATGGTGACGATGACCTGTAGATTGTGGATGGTGGATGAGGCATTGTAGGTCGCTGAGCTGTTGACCAATGTACTGCAAGTCAAGTAATCTTCAATGTCAATTCGACCAATAATGCGTGAGTTCTTGGGAGAAGGCTAGTCTTGCCAAGGGGTTTTGTATCCGTTTGAGGTTTTTCCCCTCTGCGTGGCTGGCTTTCTCTTCTCAGTTGCAACTAGGCTGCTGCGCGATATCCGCTGTCTATTAAATTATCAAGCCATTTGGACCTACTGTAGTCAGACTAGCCATTGCAATGAGACACCATGTGAAAACTATAGCCTTGGTATTGAGTTCCATAAACTAATCAATTAGTTTATTAAACTAGCATCAACTCATTTCGAGCCCTTCTTCAGCTTGCCGAAACTCAGAGTTGGCTTATAGTCAGCCTCCTCCTTGGCCCCAAAGTCCCAGACAGTGTAAAAGTTGTGAAGAATATCCTTGCCAATCAAAGTAAAACCTTCTGAGTCACCCTCATCAAACGGCGGCCAGCAAGCATCCTCCCGATTCGCAAAGCCGGGGTTGGCAAGTTGATCGCCTGTCAGGGTCACGACGGGTGGGTTGTAGTAGTCTTCTCCCATGAAAGAGAAAGAGACTGACCAGGATGAGTTAAAGTCGCTGCACTTGGGGATGTAGCCGTCCTCGATAATGGCTGTCCAGTTCATGCCGATGGATTCGTAGACACCCTTGACCTGGCTCTTGGAGAGGCTGGTTCGGCCAGCGCCTGTGTCGAAGACGACGCGTCCTGAGGAGAAGCTTGTTTCCGTTTCGATCTTCTTACCATCGACGGTGACTGTTCCGGCGACGGAGTTGATGGTGGAAGCCCAGACCTCGTACACTCCGTCTCGTGGCTCGATCGTAACGGTCTCCAACTTGCCATCGACAAAGTCGGCCTCTCTAGACTTTCCCAGAGTCAGACGGCCTTCACTGGGGCCGTTGCTATTGTCCGACTCGGAAGAGTAGTAAATTCCAAACTTGGGAGCATCCAACTGAGGCATGAGGGTCTTCATGACCGTGTTGGCTCCTCCAACGATGATCGAGTTGAATGCCATGCCCATAAATCCGTCGGCGGGAATGTTTCCCCATGACGAGATATCAGCTGCGATGAAGGACTGGTTCCAGGAAACACCCTCGGCCTTCATCAAATCGGACGCGATGGGACCGGCAGTGGTGCCGCCAAAGTACTCGATGCTTCCGTACTCCCCGGTCAGGTTCCCGGTAGAGGAGCCTTCCACGTTGTAGCCAACACGTTCATAACTAGAACCAATCAGCAAAACGGTGCCTACTTGAATGATTTTGAGGATTTCTCACCCGCTGAAGTTGGTGCATTCCTTGGCGCAGGCCTCGTCAACCGCCCAAGACGTTGCGCTTCCCGTGTCGAACAAGAAACGGTATGTCTTGGCAGGAGTACCAACATCAACCTCCACAACACTCTATTACTCTGTTAGAACCCATATTGTTGCAAAATCCTGGCATAAATTACATAGCTGTTGTCGACAATAATGGGCAGATCGAGGACAGCCGCCCGAGAGAGGCCTGTGACCAGGGCCGTAGCCCAAATGAAGCGAAGAGACATTGTGGCAGAGAGTTGTCCAACCGAGAAGCCCAACCAATACCTCAATAAAAAGTCCGAGACCCTTGATGCTTATATCTTGATATTTTGTCGGTGAATATCCCAACCCCTTTCGGTCGGTGACGGAATGCCACCGCGGCCGGCATTGACCGACCCATCGGAGAATCCAAGTCCGAAACCATAAGGGCGCAATACGAGGGTCCATCACCAGGATCAGCGAGTGGGACCCATCATGCTCAACCGAAAATACGAAGCTTGGATGCGGGCCATCTACCAGAAGCAGACAATCAAGCCGGTCCTGGGTCCTCTCGTTAGGAACTTATCAGAATGTAACCCACAGAAAGGCGACCTTCCTATTTTGAACACAACATTACAAAGACGATTTAAGCTTAAAATAAAAGCAAGCGGATGGCCTCGGAATATTTTAAAACTGTGCTAGCAAAGCGAAAACTATGGAGCTCAAGTCCATTCTGGCGTCGCTCTTTGTTGCGGCTTTGGTCGGTCAGGTTGCTGGTCAGGGACAATGTGGTTCGGCTCGGCCCGCATCTGAAGCTGTCAAGGCCGCTCGTGCCATGCGATCAGCCCAACGAGCGGAAGAGAGTAATGAAAAGCGCTCATTGCTATCGAAGCGTGCGGAGGGCTTGCTGATCCCTACCTATCTACACGTGGTTGAAAGCGAAGAGCAAGCCGGTTTCGTTACCGACAAGATGCTCGACGACCAAGTCAGTATTATCTGATAACTTGATGTCCAGTAACTAACAGCTTCAAGATGAAAGTTTTGAACGAGACATTTTTACCGCACAATATTCAATTCGTTGTCAAGAATGTGTCTCACACCGTCAACGACAAGTGGGCATCGGCGACCCGTCTCAGAGAGAAGGATCTGGCTCTTCGTCAGGGAAATTATGACGAGCTCAACATCTACTTTGAAACAGGCTTGATGAGAGAAGGTTCAGTCACTGGGATCTGTAGTTTTCCTGTCGAAGACCCGGTCAACACTGGTATCAACGGCACTTCATGGGCGGTTTATGACGGCTGCCATGTCAGCCCGGGAACAATGCCGGGTGGACCGGGTGTTCCTTGGATATCAAAGGATGACAACAAGGGCAAGACAGCAACTCATGAGGTTGGGCACTGGTTCGGTCTGTTTCATGTTTTTGACGGGTTCAGTTGCACAGGCGACGGTGATTTCATCGATGATACACCTGCCATGTTGACTGCTTCCGTTGGTTGTCCCGTGGGCGCAGACTCTTGCCCTGATCAACCAGGGCTTGATCCGATTCACAACTATATGGACTATAGCAGTCATGATTGGTAAGCTGACCGCTACTTTTTTGCGTGATTTGTTGCTGACATGGTATAGTCTATATGAATTCACACCGTTGCAGGAGGAGCGCATGTATAGGTCATTTGAGACGTTGAGAAAGGGGAGAAAATTTGACCCAGTCTGAAGGTGCAAGTTGTTGCGATGATCTGTTTGATTTGGTTGTTGTCAAATTACTTGTCAGTTAGACCTTTACCAACCAGTCGTGAGCGATCGCTTGACTGCATCCTCCAGAGTCTCCAACTCAGAATCCTTCAGTCCAATGCTCTCATTATCTGTCTTTTCGTACAAAGTACCGCCCTCGGACCAGATTCGTCGCAGAGTGTAAGAAACCGCATTTGGCTTGCCCTCACTCCATGCCTTCTTCTCCTCATCCTTGAGTTGCTGGAGAGTGTAGTTGGTGACAGCCCACGGCTCGCCGCCAGTCTGTTTCTCGAACTCGGATAGGATCTGCTTGGATGTGACCACAAATGATTGCACCTTGAGGGCCTTGTTGAAGGATGGCTCTGGATGACGGAGAGATGCCACTGCGGCCTTTCCAACACTGAACAATGTGAGTTGTCAGTCCTTCTTTTCACTAGAGAGGTCAACTTACTCTGGCATCGTGGTGAAACCAATCTTGCCTTCACCATTGTCAATGAGAACGGCCTTCTTATTGGCAGCATCGAATCCTCCAGCCTCGACCGCGTTAGGCGACAAGGTGAAATACATGTCCACATACGGTCCGGTGACCAGGTACGTGTACTTGAGACGCTTTACGTTCTCCTTGATGTACTTTCGCACTTTGAGCTTCAACTGGTGAGGCTTCTCGTTCGCACTCTCGGGACCGTATTCGATATCTGTGCCATACTCGGACGGGAAGAACCACTTGATAGAAGAAGTCTCCTCGGCCAGTCGGATAAGGTCAATCTGGGTCTCGAGGACGTTGCGGCCTACGGCGCTGATGACGGTGTCGACGCCCTCGTAGGCTTTCTTGACGTCCTGCTCATTGGTGACGTCTCCAGTGATGATCTTGGCGCCCTTTGACTTTAATTCATTGATATATTCGGCTTTCTTGTCGACAGTGTTTTCAGAGGTGAAGATGGTGACCTGCGGGAAAGGTGGTTGGGCGTTGACAATGGCATTGGTGATGTACCGGCCAATGCTGCCCGTTGCCCCGAAAATGAGGATGCTGGAGGGTTGGAAGGATGCCATGGTGATCACTTGTCGCAATTGTGCAGAAATTGAGGATGATGAGAAAGCAATGAGCAAAAAAGTGCAAATGTCTCTTTTAAGTCGGGTCGTGAAGCCGAGGCGGGGGTGACGTGATTACCAAGCACGAGATGTAGGGTGGAATTGATGGAATAGGGCGTGTTGGCCAATAAGCCCCAATACCGTCCTGAACCTTTGAAACATACCTACTCACGAGTAGCTCCAAAACGCATTACTAAGAAGCAGAAATGAAGCATCAAGATCACGACTTACACGCACTGTAAGCCTCGGAGACTTTTCAGCCCTACAGAGCAACACCCCCCAGCTCTCAGGATCACGGCTAACGTCATACATCGGAGATAGCGCTCCCAATTCCAAGGAATGCCTGCGTCTTGGCGCTGCTTACACTGCCCGATCCGGGCATATGCGGCGCTCGCAGTGTCTTATCCTTATCCAGGCAGCGGATATAAGAGAGGCATGGAACATTTGATGCTTTTCACGTCGAAATGTTCATCAGTTCAGTATGGCTTCGACTTGGGAACAGACCTCGCCCAATACCTTTGAGCACAAGCGCAGCGTGTTTGAGCACCTGTACTTTTTGACTCAGGGCACGTTTGGGCAGCCGACGCCTTTTGTTCTCTTCAGCTCTGTCAGGTTTAGACATGCTCATGACCCTGTGCATGACAGGGTTGAAGCTTCGTTGAAGAATGCGTGGCTGCAGATGCGTGCGAAAGAGCCGCAAATCGTCGCGCGACATGGCGAGACGACAAAGATTGTTGAAGTCTTTGAAGGCGAAGATCTGGACAAGTGGCTTTCGGAGACTTTTATCGTCTGCCGGGATCAGAGTCCAGACGATGTCTTCAAGGAGTGCGTCGCGCGGCCTTACATGACGCTGTTTTACTTCCCAGCGACGCGGGAGCTCACGCTTCAGGCCAATCATTCTTTTATCGACGGCCGGGGCGCTCTATTCTTCTGGGACACCTTCTTTTCTATGCTGGAAAACCCGATTGAGGATCCAGTCACACCTGAAGTCGTCAAGAAAGCGCTACCTCCGTCATGCGACCACATCCTCGGTGTCGCCGAGGACAGCTCCCCGGAAGCAGAAGCGCTTGCGCACAAGATGATAGATCGCGCTATCACCGAGAATCCCATCTACATCCCCATCGAAAACCCAGCAGCCCCGCCCAGGGGCTTTCAGCGCCGGCAGATCAAGCTGACACCTGCTGCAAGCAAGAGGGTCATCTCAACATGCCACCAGAAGGGAATCACGGTCACTTCAGCAATCTACGTCGCTTTTTGTCTCGCGGTTCAAGAGTACCAGTTTGAGAGCGAAGGCAAAGCGGGTGATACGTTGGTTGCCTTCACCAACTTGGATGCCCGTCGCTACTTTGGCGAGGCTTACGCTCACGAACTGCGACGGGTTGCTTGTCATTTCAGCATCATGCCACTCAACCTCCCCATTGATCCCAGCACATTCGACAAAACTGTGGAGCAGTTATCCGACTACTATCGCAAAGCGTTGGATCATCCGATTGCGGAGGGCGTCCTCGAGTGTCTACCCGCTGCGTTGCCAGTATACCTCAAAGCGACAGCCGAGGGCGCTGCCTTTACCAAAACCCCTTGGCTCACAGCCCTCGGGATCGTTGAAGACTTTATGGGACGCAGTTTTGGGCCGTGGGAGGTTAAGGATTTCTGGCTTGCCAACACCATGATGAGTCCGCTGGTCCAGCTACTCCTCTGGACTTGGAGAGGCCAGGTCGTCATTGGCGGAGCCTTCAATGAAGCTTTCTACGACGGCGATGTCGTCGAGGCGCTTCTACGGAGGAGCGAGCAGATTCTTCTGTACTCTTTGGGTCTCTAAGAGTGTATAATTAGTATAGCATTAGCATTGCGGGAGTAGATGAGCGTTAATTGATGAAGATGGTGAATATGAGGCCTTCCATCGTTGCGTAAGAGGCTGACACCTCGTCCCTCTTTTTCGTGCAACTGTTTCACCCGCATTTTCAGGGTCTCTTGAACTACAACCATAGACTATGGTTGTTCACGGAGCATTTAGGCCTTTTCCGTCGGACCTGTAGCACAGTAAATCACCACAAACAATTGCTACAAAAGGTTGGCATCTCCGGCTTCCTAGCGTCATCCGCAGAGCTTGAAGCGACAAGTTCTCAATAGATCTTGGTAAGCAACCCCCGAACAGGTCGAAACAGCCTCCTTCACCATGGATCCTTCCATGACAATCCAGTTCCGCAATACCCAGCTCTACAGGGACGTCGAGGAAGGCCTGCAAAACCTCCTCATGAAAAAGATATCCACCTTCGCTCCAAGCTTACCGTCAAGGAGTTCACGCTACTACATACGCGGCCTAAGAGAGCGCAAGCCCGGAGGGTGCTGGTGCACCAGCGACAACTCGCGGGCATGCCAACCTTACGAGACTTGTCGCCGGAGACCGCGCCACGTTCCGGGTAGGGACATTGACTTTTTGCCCTGCAGCCGTCCGCATCATTATAACCGTGACTGCAGCGACAGGATTTGCTTTGACCCGAATGACCTCGCGAGCGACTACCTTGACGGACTGCTGTCCAACAGGGCGATGCGTAGGTCTTTTTGGAATGAGGACTTGAGGGATCGGGTCAACTGCCACCTCGGGGATTATTGGCTAAGCGGTAGGCAGTTTGATGCTTTTGCGAATATTATATACCTCTTGATTGAGGACCTACAGGACCCCTTCCTAGCGGCTGATGGGGTATGGGAGCCTGAGGTTCATGGGGTTCTGAGGTGGCATGGCGAGAGACTCCAAGATTGCATCGATGAGCTGATGTATGAAGTAAACATGGTTAAAATGGAGCGTCTCATGAACGAGATATAGTAATCTTTGCTATCTTCATGTAAATACTAGACTAATAAACCACTTACGCTATCCCGGTATCAAAAAAGGTCATGAATAAATAAACATTTTACAGAGAGTGTCCCTCGACCCGCAGCACAGTCCGCAGGTGCTTAAACGCCACCTTCTCCCCCTTGTGGCAGGCCAGCAGGTTGGCCGTCTTGAGCACGTTCTTGATCTGGCGACCGTTGAGCTCCAGGCCGGCCAGCGCCTTGATCTCTTCATCGGTGATCTCGTGGGCTGCACCGCCGGCGATCTTGGCGTCGATGCTGATGGCACGGCTGAGGAAGCCACGCCAGACGGCCTGGCGGGCGGATGTGTCGAGGGGAGGGTATTCGAGGGACATGTGGATGCGACTCTGGAAGGCTGGGTCCATGTTCTTGACACGGTTGGTTGTCAAGAACAGGATACCTTCGTAGTACTCGAGCGTCCGCAGGAAGATTGACACGATGCGGTTGCGCTCAATGTCGTGGGCGGATCGCGCCTCGAGGAAGACATCGCACTCGTCGAGGAGCAGCACTGCGTTCCAGTTGGCCACCATCTCGAGGATGCGACCGAGGTTTTCCTCGATGTCGTATGCGTCGCTGCCGAGATCGCCAGCGCTCATGATATACAGAGGCACCCTCATCTCCTCGGCCACCGACTCAGCCGTCAGGGTCTTTCCAATACCGGGGCCACCAGACAGCAGCATGATGATGCCCTTGCCCTTGCCAGAGATTATGTCGTCAAAGACGTTCTTGAACTTGACCTGGCTCTGCGCAAAGGCAAGGATGAGCTCCTTCTGGTCCTCGGGGAGCACCAGTGAGTCAAAGGCCTGCTCGTTGAACTTGACCTCAGTCACGTCGTCGATGAAGAACTCCATCCACCGCTTGTTCTTGAGGGCGTAGCCTCGCACCATGGGGTAAGTCATGAGCAGCTGGTCCTCCGTCAGAGGAGGACGCGAACCAGCCTTAATCTCAGGCTGAGAATCAGCGTCCCAATCGTCGTTGCCATCATCGCTGCCAGAAACACTCTCCGCCATCTCCGTGCCGGGGTGGAGGTTCTCGAGCCAGACGGTGTGATCAGGGTTCAGCTTCTCCCAGTTCTCACCATCAATGACGATACGCGACTGAACTGTCTCCTTGCGCGACTTGTCGGGCGCGGGATACCAGACGGCAGTACCGTTGTAGGCCTTGTAGCAGTAATCCGCAAGAGCCTCAAATTTGCGGCCGCGCTCGAGAAGGAGGTTCTTGGCGGCGTCGAGTCGGGAGTGGTACTCGAGTGGATAGCAGGGGAGCTCAGAGAAGGGGATCGTGCCAGGAAAGTCGTGGATCTTCATGTTGCAGCTTGTCCAGCCCATGATCTTACCATCCCAGTCGATGACCTTGCACTGCAACATGTATACCGTGCCGCCGCACTGCGTCTTTGCGTGGTAGCCCGACTCGAAGCGGACGGCGACAGGCTTGCCCTTCTCAGAGCCCCAGACGGTGCAGCCGGGAGGGAAGAGGGTCCAGACGTGCTCAAAGGCAACAGCGCGGTTCTTGAAGTAGTCCTCTCGGAGCTGGATGATCTCGCCAAGCTCCTCCTTCATGATCGTGTATAGAATACCGACATGCTCGCGCGTGATGTCGTCGTAGCTCAGGTCATCTTTGGCAGCAGCAAATTCTCCCCAGCGGTGCACGAAGCACTCAAAGGGAGCGTTAAACTTTAGCCGCGACACCTGGGTGACGATACCGGGGTAGCCTTCAAAGACCTTACCCAGGACGCGCTTGAGGTAGGGGGACTGGATGACGAGACTGTCGATGACGAGGGGCTTGTTGGAGTCTGCCTCTCTCGGCTTCTCTGTTGGGTTGTTAGCATGACGTTAAGATAGATATGGTGTGAAGACGTACTCTTTCGGATGATAACGGCGTACTTCTGAGTCTCCTCATTCTCGGCCGCCTCCTCAAGGTCATCGGGGTACTTGTCGGTCCATGACCGGTTGCCGTTCTCGTCGTACTTGGCGTAGAGATCCTTACTCTCAGCAAGCGAACCGACGATGACCTTTTCCTTCTTCTCCTCATCATCTTTCTTATCTTGGTCGTCTTCCTTCTTCTCTTCCTCTTCCTTTTTCTCCTCGGCCTTGTCTGGGATGGTGTCAATACATGTCTGTGGCGCACGCGCCTGTGGCAGTGTCTTACCCTCACTTGACGCAGCCTTTGTGGTCTCTTCTGTCTTTGCCTCCTCCTTGGTATCAACCTCGGTCTCAGCCGGGGTCACGATGACGACTGAAGAGTCGTCGCCGCTCTTGGTAGACTCCATCGTGTCGGATGTCATGATGCTGTCTATGTGGTGTGGTTTAAAAGGTCTCTGAAGAAGTGAAATGTGAGAGAGAAAAGAACGAGAGACACTGCAGAATAAGCAGAATAAGAGAAGATGAGGATGAAATGGTGGTGTTATGACAAGCTTGAGCTCCCTTTATAGACCGTGATTCACGCATCAACCTTTCGTCCTACGGCAGCAGGCTGCAGCTCCTCCTCAACCAATCCCGGCCCATTACTCACCGGCATTGGCCAACTCCTCATCAAACAGCAGGGAATCGACTGCCATCGGCCGCTCATCAAACAGGCCAAGCCCGTGTAGATTCCTCTGCGCAGACCATGGCGAACAAGAGTCTTGAGGCAGCCGGCGGATCGTCTGCCTGCACAGCCTCTAGCGCAAGAGGCACAACAGGCAGAAAGCCCCATAAGGCTTAGGCATCACCTCTCCGCAGTTATCATTGGACTAGGTGGTCTTTAACCCGCGTTTCGATTGGTTTGCCAATATTTTTAATATTTGGGGGCCTAAGATTTCGGGAATGGATAGAACAGATGTCCGTCGAAGTTTATCGCCGAAGAGTCATCGGGGTCGCTAAGCGCTCGGACTGCCGCAGTGGGTGCCCGCTTAGCCAGCCTGGGACGATTTAGCGAGTGCCCGTGTTCAACCACCACAAGCAGTATCACCACAATCATCGTGAAACATATAGACAGAAATGCACATTATTTCCTAACTGAGATGAGTCGAGGCTCAATCTGTAGCAACACTCAGTTACACTTGATCAAGGCAACCACAGGGCATCCAGCCAGGCTCACAAGTTCCCTCCCCCTAGAATACTCGCAGCGGCCTCCTTGACAGCTCCCTGCGCCAAGATATACAAACTGGGCCCAACACTGATCCTCGCAACGCCAATCCTGGCCAGCTCAGCCGTCGACAGCGCATCCGGGGCCCCGTGCGCCAGCTTGACGGCGACTCGCCCGCCCAGCTCCCTCACCAGCGTCTCCACCCACGCCGTCCGCAGGCCTCTCCCCGACCCGCCCCAGTAGAAGACGGTCGTCGCGCCCGCGTCGAGATATGCCTTGCCCCGCGCGACGGCCTCCTTCATCACGCCCGCTTCGTCGAGTCCTGTGTCAAAGTGGAACATGTCGCAGCGTGCGTTGATCACAAAGTCGGGGCATCCCGCATCAGAGGCAGCTTGCAGGGCTGTCTTGAGGCGTTGGACTTGTTCATCGACGGGGTAAAAGGCGCCTGTTTTGGGAATGGTGTCTTCGATGTTGGCACCGACGACACCAATCTCGACGGCTCTCTTGACTGTAGACGCGATTTGAGGCCCGTAGCCATCTTGTAAATCTGCCGACAGGGGGAGCCCGGCTGCCTTGGCCAGTGACGCAATCTTTGCGATCGCTTCAAAGTTTTGCTCTAGGGTGAGCTCCTCGTCCTTGATGCCGAGACTGGCGGCGATGGCCCACGATGCTGTAGCAAGGGCTTTGACTGGCTTCGAGGCATCGTCATTAAGTGATACGACGGTGTTGAATGAGGAAACGTCCCAGACATTGGCAAAGACGATGGGTGACGAGGGCTTGTGAAGAGCCTTGAGGGTCTGGGCAAATGTGTTGGCCATGATTGACTTGACTTGGATTTCAGGACCAATTGTTCAGGGAAGCTCTTATCGTAGAACTCTGGTCAAAGCCGACGGTGATGATTTTTATACCCACGATTCACAGCTTATTAAGTCGTGTAATTATTCACTGTGTTGCTGTCGATATAAAGGGCGCGCGGGGCAACATGACACCGACGGGCCGTCAACCTTATGCCGGAGGTAGCCATAGCATTCACGGCGACTACTGCTAATTGAGTCAGGCACCGTGAAGCTATCTCAACAACTCCGGTAGCGGCACCATATAATAGTCCGTCTTTCAGCATGAGAGTGGGCCGCGATGATGTGACGAGTTACTACTCTGGGGTAGCTGAACTGCCCTCCTGGGTAAATAGTCGAGTGGGGAGCTGCAATTGAACCCGGAAAATAGCGCTCGTGTTCAACTGATCTTGTGCAATTGTCACGAACTTGGTCAAACTAGATTTAATCCTGACACTTATTAATTTATTGAGTTGAGCCTTTACAACAAAGATGCCGCTTCAGCTACGCGAGGGTCGACCTGACGACATTCCCGCCATGTGCGATGTCTACTTTTCGGCCTTTGGCGACACCGTTATCGGAAGCCGTGTCTTCCTCGAAAACAAGGACGCCTCGAGTCGCATGATAATCTCTGACTACTCCCAAGAGATTCTTGACCCGCAGTTTCAGTTCCTCGTCGTCACCCACAAGACAACCCCGGACTCAGAGAAGGAGGAGGTCATCGCTTTCGCCAAATGGTGTCTCCCCGGTGCACCAATCAAGGATCCCCCGCCAGCAGAGGTGTGGCCTGCCAATGGAGAGCTCGCTGTCGAGTTCTTTGGTACAATGACTAGGGGTCATCGTAAGCACATGGGCGACACGTCCCATTATTACCTGGAGATCATCGGTACCAAGAAGGAGTTCATGCGACAGGGCGCGGCGAGCTTGCTGATACGCTGGGGCTTAGAGAAGGCGGATGCGGCCGGCCTGCCGTGCTTCCTCGAAGCGACAGTAAAGGGCAAGGGACTATACGAAAAGTTTGGGTACAAGACAGTGGGCGAAGATGTGTTTAACTGGCCCCAGGGACGGGTCGTTGAGGCTTACATGGTGCGTGATGCAAAGACCAACGGTGTGCAAAACGGACATTGAGGGATGGACTTAAAGGATGGGACTCCGGCCTTAGTCACGGCTATAGACTTGTGCGACTGAATCGTATAGATGAGATAAGATACTTGGCGGGCTTTGTGGCCGAGCAGGGGAATCTGACCGAAGAGGCTGTCTTAAGACAAACATCAACGACTTCAAGACTTCCCCCACGCGATACCACGAGATGATCTACGATGTGCACCTGCGAGTATGAGCACTTCGCCTGCGGGCATGAAGAAAAGCGACAGTACACCAGCTGCAAGACGGGCAGACACATATCCGACAGCTCCGAAAGCCCCTGCGGCTGCGTCAACTTTACCCTCGTCTATTCACGAAAATCGTGCCAGAAACCCGACTGCACATATCTGGAATGCATGTTCAAGGGCTGGGCATGTTGCCAGTGCAATAAGGGACCGAACGAGGGACATGTGTGCAAGCAGGACATGAGGCCGTGGCGATGGGATTACGCCGAATGCGGACACCGGTTCTGTGACGAGTGCAAGTCGTGGAAGGAGTTTGAGATGGAGAGAGAACTGTCAAGGAGGCAGAAGAGCCATGGAGATGTGCACAAGGAGAGTTCGTTGGGTAAAGAGGCGATTCTAAAGGGGCTTCATGCGTTAGCTGGAGGCTTGAAGGGTGGCGAGCCATCCAGGAACTCATAGAGTCAGCGATTGATGGATGAACCGAGGCTGGGTTGGGGTAGCACGGCACTTTGGCTGATAACGGAGGAATTGTTATCAATCGGCCGAGATCCAATCGACATGGCGATCCGGAAGTCTCCAGTTCTTTGTGTGGGCTGCCTCGTGGCGGAGGGAGGGTGGCAACGGGCGATTTAGAGCACCGGGACCCGAGATGTCGGTGGCTCCGGACTTTCAGAGCCTCGGCTGATGAGAAATGCATATTGAGAATAGGATCATAACCTCCTGCCACCTCATCAAGTTGTCGTGGCTTTGGCTGCTGAGCCCTGTTTTTCTGCATTGCGGTGATGACGTTGGATACAGCTGCATGACGTTGACATTCCTCTCCACTGTGTTTTTTTTACCTTCTAAATTTTGTGGTAACTGCGCACAAGACACCTGCATCTCGGTCACCAATTGGGCATAGTGAAGAATACTGAAATCGCCGACGGAGGTTCCACGGACGTCCGGGTTTTCTTTCTATTCTTTCTTTGACAAGTTGTCGCGTGACTTGCCCCTTTTCATTGCTGATGCATTTCTTGCTCCTTTTTATTCTCTTCCCTTGTGTTTAAGATTAGACGATTGTGAAATCTAGCGAATGGTTTTGACGCTTCTTTGCATGTGAAGGCTTTGTTGTCATAGCGTCAGGTACCCGAGCTCCGGGTTTCACGTACGTCACCGACAAACGAAAGCCACTGCGCAAACAATTCTAGAATTTTTTCTTCTTTGCCTGCTCGTATTTTTTTCTGGCAATCTGCTGCGCTTTCATTTCGCTTTCGCATTTTGTGCATTCCTTCCGCCTGTTTTTGTTTCCATTCATTCCCTAAAAGCCTACTTCTTGGCTTTCGCTTCACATTCGACTTTTCTGGATTCAACATCACCATCTTCATTCGCCATGGAGCCCGCACCAAGCTCCAAGATGGCCTCGTACCTCTCACGCCTGAGCCCCATCCCCGCGTTTCCCGAATACACCGGCCCTTACAAGGTCGGCACCGTCGATGTCGAGATTCCCGTCTCCGAGCTAGACGCCCCCAGCGCTTCCCCGGAGGGCACCGACAACATCCATACGATCCAGTACCGAATGTTCTACCCGGCCGTACCTGAATCGAATGAGAAGCGCATCAGCTGGCTACCAAATCCCCAGCGACAGCACCTTGTCGCATACACCAAATTCCTCGGCATTGGTCCCATGCTGGCCGAATTTCTCTCGTGAGTGCCATTCTTGCAATGCGCTGCTAGCCTTTGCTGACTGATGTCTCTAGCTTTCTTCCGCGACACCTCCACTACACCACGATCCCCGTCCACAAGAATGCGACCCTTCTCGATTCGACGACCGAGGATAAGCGATGGCCGACCATGATCTTCTCCCACGGGCTGGGCGGATGCCGGAACTCATACTCGTACATTGCAGGCTCTCTCGCCTCCCACGGCATCGTCGTCATCTGCCCCGAGCACCGCGACGGCAGCGCTGTCGCCTCTTTTATCCGAATTCCCGAAGAGCGAGACGGGAAGATCACATCGAACGGCCGAATCCACATTCCCTACGACAAGATCTCCCACGATGTCTGCCCTGAGGTCTATCTCGCTCGCGAGGCGCAGCTTAGAATTCGATGCTGGGAAATGGGATTGATTCACCAGGCCATGCTTGCTGTCGACCGAGGCACTCCGTACACGAATCTGAACCGATCGACCCCAAGCCTCGATCAATTCGTCGGAAAGCTCAATATTCACAAACCTGGTAGCATCATGTTTGCAGGACACAGCTTCGGCGGCGCTACGGTCACTCAATTCCTCAAGAGCACATACTATGCGAGCGTCCCCGGGGTGGCGGCTATTGAGAAGCCACTGTTCACGCCTGCTGAGGGCAGCGAGATCCGACAACAGATTTCTGAGAAGACACTGGTCATGCTGCTGGATATGTGGTGCTTCCCTTTGATGGCCCCAAACTCGGCGCCGCTGTTCAATCTTCCTCTGCCTGTATATGCCGACAAGCCTACTGCTCCTGGCGGTAAGGCAATTCTTGCGGTCGAGTCGGAGCACTTCTTCAAATGGAACGAACACCTCCATGCCAAGGCGCGAGTGTTGAGCCCTGATCCTACGGCCAAGGTCGTTACCCCACAGCTCTTTGAGCGACCCAGTGGCATCAAAATGTCTGAGCCGAACTTCTTCTACGTCATCAACTCGGCTCACCTGAACCAATCCGACTTTGGAATTTTGTTCCCTTGGTTGACCAAGAGGATTTTCCATGCTGAGCAGCCCGAGCGGGCGCTACGCCTCAATCTACGTGCTCAGCTCCAAGTGCTCCGGGAGAACAACATCTCCGTTGGCCGCACATACGTCGGCGACCTTGTGGACGGTACGTCTTTCGATAAGCTCGACAAGTTCAACAAGGAGAACGGCGACTCGTGCAAGGACGGAATCAACAATGATCAGGCCATCTTTGACAAGAGCGGTAACAACCCCGTCGACTTTTGGCGTTGGATCGACGTAATGGGTCTGGGCGAGGCGGGAGAGAAGGAAACCGGCAAGACGACCGAAGAGCAGGTTGCAGAGGGCGAGCAGGAGATGAAGGGTGAGCTTGACCCTAGCGAGGAGATGCCCGCGGTGCCGCCCTCCGTGACGGGAACCGTTCCCGCTACCGCTGCATAAAATGTTTGTTTAACGAAGGAAATGAGGGTTATGAGAGCGATTGACCTTTTCATAGAGCGACACTGTTTTGGGATACCTTTTCTCCGGCGCAAGGATAGGCAAGGCTTGGTATTTGAGGCGTAGACGTCCTCTATCTGGACCACGAGAACAACTTTGATAGAGAGATATAGAGTGAACATCCTGTTTATTGTAAAAATACACTGTATGGTACATTTAACTCTCTTCCTCCATCGTGTCTACTTGTTTGCTTTTCATTCTTTCGGACTTCCCATTTCAATTACCAACCTGGACCCGTCATTCTGCCATAACCCCCCGGTTCCACCAAAGACGCACCTCGCCGACACGGGATTCCACATCCGTCCCGTTATCTCGTCAAGTGCAATGTTGAGCTCTTCTTGTGGCGCGCAAGCGACAGTTCGGCAATCACCATACGTGACGGAGCGACACCGGAGGTAGCCAATGTTGATGTTGCCGTCGTCGTCGTCGAGATCGGTCCAGCCTGCTATGGCGACTGGGCAGTCAAGTCTGTCGGGGCCGGGCTTCTAGAAGCTGAGTGTCAGTCATGATCTTGTTGGTCTACTACGGTCGGGTGGCTAACCGTGGTGCAGGCGATTGTCTCATCGCCACCGTTGTCGCTGACACCCTCAAGGTACGACCCCGGGTCGATGCTTGTTAACTCGGCGAAGGCCTCCCACGAGAATTCGTCGATTACTGGGGCCTCATCACGAGGGCTGTGGCGAGATCCTAGTGCGTTGCTGGACACTGCCAGGAAAGCGAGCGAGATGAAGAGTGTTGTCGCGAGCATATTCGCAGGAGTGGATGCTAAATGACGGAATCGGCTGGTCTGATGTCTCAGAGGTGGCAAAGAGTCATGTAAAAGTAAAGCCCAGACTTCTCGACAAGAACGAAGCCCCTCTGAGTAGCTTGTCCGGATCCGGCATACTTATACACAGCAGACAGCACGTCTCTCTTTTAAGGTTACAGAGCCGCCAGAGTGGGCCACGATCACCTCAGGTCCCGCAAACATGCCCGGCTGTCCTTCTGCGAGTGGTACATTATGTTGGAGCTGAAGATGTTGTGCCTATTTCAAGCGGGTAGCCCCGCCCGGCAGCTACAATCCAAGGCCCGTAGCGTTGCAGGCGTCAACGATGATCCGTTAATCTGAAGCGGCCCCATGGCTGCAGACCCACGAGTTCGTCGCAGCCGATGCTATGAGTGGTTGAATCTTGCTCCATTATTTTAGGCGCCCGCCGCTATTAGACGCGGGACGGGAAGATCCACCTACGGGCGCCAAAGAGCGAGCCGCGTCATTTCTGATCGCCTTTGCTTGTACAAACTTGGCAGTGCACAAAAATGATATGCAACGACATTTACGGCGGAAAGGTAGAAGAGCAGTACCGTATTCAGTTAGAACGACCTTTTCTAGAAGCAAGATACAGTCTGAAAGAATAGGAGGTTAGGAGGACCGCCACTGAGAAAGTTATACGTAGATAGATATGAGCGCATCTCATTTTCCACGGAGGAAGCTACTTCGTCGACTACCAACAGTCATGTGTGGACGATGGCTATGAGGAGGCGCAGTATGTCCCTCACGATCCTAGTTTTGAACTACTGTGGTCTATATCTCAACGAGATCGCTCTAGCCGCATATTTTCTTGTCTGATACCTATGGGCTGCGCTACCCTCCGCTCCTCTCTGCACAACAAGTCTCCCAATGCTCTCTTAGCCTCGACCTGAGCCCCTAACTCTCGGCAGGTGATATGCCTCTCTTGTTCCTGAGGCTAGGGTCTGCCCCATTATCGATTAGAAGTTTTGCAACTGAATGAGAAGCCCAACGGAGGGCCTCGTGGAGTGGTGTTTTGCCCACATTGTTGAACAAATTGATATCTGCCCCATTCTCGAGTAAAAGCTTCGCAGAAGAATACCGCATATTCTTTGCGGCTTCATGGGTGGCGTGTTGTGTATTTTGTTCCGTGAGTTGACATCTGCCCCATTCTCGATTAGAAGCCTCGCAGAAGAATCCTGCCCATTCTTTGCGGCTTCATGGAGTGGCGTGTTGTGTATTTTGTTCCGTGAGTTGACATCTGCCCCATTCTCGATTAGAAGCCTCGCAGAAGAATCCTGCCCATTCTTTGCGGCTTCGTGGAGTGGCGTGTTATGTATTTTGCTCCGTGAGTTAACATCTACCCCATTCTCGATTAGAAGCCTCGCAGAAGAATCCTGCCCATTCTTTGCGGCTTCATGGAGTGGCGTGTTGTGTATTTTGTTCCGCGAGTTGACATCTGCCCCATTCTCGATTAGAAGCCTCGCAGAAGAATCCTGCCCATTCTTTGCGGCTTCATGGAGTGGCGTGTTGTGTATTTTGTTCCGTGAGTTGACATCTGCCCTATTCTCGATCAGGAACCTCACAATTAACGTCCTATCCAGACGGGAGGCCTCGTGGAGTGGCGTATTGCCCTCATTGTTGGGAAAATCAATCTCGGCCCCATTCTCGACCAGGAGCTTTGCAACGTCCACTTCATAACGATGGGAAGCCTCATGGAGTGGCGTATTGCCCCAATTGTTGGGCAAATTGATCTTGGCCCCATTCTCGAGTAAAAGTCTCGCAGTACGCTCGTTCTCATGAGCGAAGGCGTTATGTAGTGGGGCATCGCCCTCATCATTAGTCAAATTGGTCTCTGCCCCGTTCTCGACCAGAAGCCTCGTTGCTGACTCCTTTCCATTCCTGAAGGCCACATGTAGGGGCGTGTTGTCACTCAAATCTCGGGCATTAATGTCGGCCCCGTTCTCGATCAAGAGCTTCATAGCTGACTCCTTTCCATGCCTCGAGGCCACGTGTAGGGGTGTGCTGCCAAAATTATCTCGGGCATTGATGTCTACCCCCTTCTCGATCAGGAGCCTCATAACTGGCACCTTCTCTTTCATCGAGGCCAAATGCAGGGGCGTTTGGGTGGTCTCATCTCGGACGTTAATGTCTGCCCCGTTCTCGATCAGGAGCCTCATAACTGGCACCTTCTCGTTCCTCGAGGCCACACACAGGGGCGTGTCGCCACTCTTATCTCGGGCTTCGATGTTTGCCCCTTTGTCAATTAGGCATCTCATTGCCACCTCCAAACCGAAGCGTGAGGCAGTAAAGACGTACCCATCGCCAGCTTTAGCGCAGGCAGACATGACATCTGCCCCCTTCTCGATAAGGAGCCTCGCCACCGCTTCGCTTGACGCCTCGGTGAGTGGTGTTTGGTGGTCGTTGCTACTGGCCTCAATATCTGCCCCATTCTCAAGAAGGAGCCTTGCCACGGCCTCTTCACCAACCTGCGAGGCTACCATAAGCGGGGTCCGTCCATCTTCGTCGGTCTGATTCACGGAGGCTCCTCTGAGGATAAGATATTTGACAATGCCTAAGTGACCACGAAAAGCTGCCCAGGTCAACGGTGTTCGGCCGTTGAAATTTGTAGGATCTCTGCTGGCCTTGAGACCTTCACAGATGTCGACGCCGTCACAGATGTTCGAAGCCAGGCCTAAAAGAGCAGCAACTGCGTCCTTATGCCCACCGGCAAAAGCGGAGAATAGCATATTACCGTATCTCCCTCCTGGAATGTCGATAGCTGGCTTCTGTTTGAGCATTGTGCGAATTAGTGCAGAGAATCCCCTGTCTGCTAGAATGCTCAGAGAACTATAGTACTCGCCGTAACGGCGAGCCTTGAACTTCTCAAAGAGGTTGGAGATTAGAATCCATTCGCTTGGGGAAAACTGCGCCAGAAAATCGTCCTGAGACACAACCGCCGCTGCAAGATTGGCATGATAAAGAACCTGTTGGTTTGCATATTCCAAAAATGGATAATACTTTGTAAGTTCATCCGCTGTCATTGTTTCAGAGCTGGCTAGCTCCTTGGCAGATGACCGTACCGAAGGATGATTCATGTATGAGTTGCAGCATTGCTTGAGCCTTTCGTGGCTCAAGCTCTCCCAGTCAAATCCCAGATCAGGCCACAGTTCATGGAGACCACCGTCCTTGATGAGAAAGTCTCTCACAGATTCGTGGATGAATTGCACAATTGGCGTCTCGGTTTTCGTGATTTCGGCGAGTCCTTTCGAAGAGGTGATGACATAGCTACCAACGCAGTCGCTGGCGTCTGACCCAGTCACATTTGGAATTTCAGGATCTGCTCGGTTCTCCAAAGCCAGTCCGGACCACAGGGCATGGTAGTACTCCTCTGGGCTTAGCGGTCGTTTTGCGCAGAGCACCCAGAGAACACAGAGAAGAAGATCCTCCATGTGATCACTGTCTCGCTTTAAGATATCCTTGAAAAGTTCACTCAGCCCAGTTGGTACTTCTGCAAGCCTTTTCCGGATAGCTAGTCGGCCTCGTCGGTTTTCCTTGTTCAGGATGTCGACAACTAACACAATCCAGAGGAAAACCCCTGCAGCCTTTTCAAGAAGTTGCGGGAGTAACTCCTCAAGAAGTGTGGCATCTTTGATCCTCAGGTTGCTTTTGACGTACTTGTTTAAGTCTTCAGCATGCCCTCGTTGATCTTCAAGTGTCAGCTTTATACCTCGTCGGATGTGAATGTAAGGGTAATGACGACTAGAAAAGCAAATCTGGAATCGAACCCCGTTCTCTGCGCAGTGTTCTGCTAGCTCCTCAAAGTACTGGACCATATCCATGACCTGTTGCTCATCACATTCGTCGAGAGCGTCGATGAAGCAAGTGAAAGAGCGGGAACCAAGTTTTGAAACTGCGCTAAAGAAAAGATCTTTTAGAACATTCAACGGAGGGCAGTCGCTTTGACAACGCGGAATTAGGTCGGTGTCGTCCAGGACTTTCCGCAAATTAGGAAAACCCTCGAGGAGCTGCAAAACGAGTGATCGATACATGCCAGAAACTGATTTCTCTAGCTCTGTGCCTCGGGCGTTGAAGAAAAAGGAGGCAGTGACGGTAGGCTGTAATGTCCTTTTCCTTTTCGTCTTGAGGTAAATGAACTTCATAATGGTCGACTTGCCAGCGCCTGGTTTCCCCCTGATCCACAAGAAACCGTGATGCTCGGCTTGATTTTGCGCATCAAGCCATGCCTGGTATTCGGGGAGCTCAAGAAACCAATGACACGTTTTGGAGTGGGCGGACTTGATGTTGGTTTTGCGGGCATCAATTCGGTCGAACTTGAGGGATTCGAGCAACAGCATTCGACGATTGGGCGATGTAGATTGGTGTTCTGAGAGCGTGTGAGATAAAGACTGGTCCCTAGTCGCATGGCGATAAGCCGACTTACGAGGATCGGATTCGTATTCAACTCCTGAGAGCTCCTTACCCGTCACATACTCCTCAAGGAACTCCCTTGCGCAGGCGGCGGCCGTTGCTGCAGCATACCTCTGCCATTCTTTTGTCTTGTGGGAATCCGAGTAGTCGCAAATGCCCCGAATCGGAAGACACGGGAGCACATCCATCAACCCAGCAGTCTCCATTTCGAAACAAATGACGTCCAGTTCGCGGGAAAGGTTATCTCGGGCTTTGCTGTCCTTAATGACCTGGTTACCTGAGCCGATCGCGCCATGATGTATCACGGGGTCGGCGGAGACGCGCTGCCTTCGGGGCACGAGCCTCGACTGATCGCAGCTCGTACAGTCTGGCTTTGAGGATCTATGTTGATATGTGGTCGAAAACAAACGATCGGGTGTGGTTGGTCGACTGTAATCTGTATGCCCTTTCATCATTTCCTGCAAGATGGACGGGACTCGGCTGGGGCGCCACTCATGCTTCGATCGCAAGTTGGACACAACCGTGCTAATCGAATGGTGCACTACCCTCGCAGTCGCTGTTCGGTGGACTACACCGTCGGGCATAGTCTTGCCCAAATCATATTGCATGACTCTTGATCCGACAACAACATCGCCCAGGCGTAGATCGGCCTTGTTCGGAGCCCCGCCTCCGATTCCTACCATCAAGCCAAGCTGGACGGATGGAAAGGTCCGCGTGAGGTTGGTCACCACAATCGCGGCATTGTTTGTTCCATACTGAGCGTTTGGCAAACAGGCAAGGACAACGTTGTGTTGCTGGATGCTTCCCAGCGTGTACGAGTTGGGGTCGTTTGCATGTTTCGGCAGGTCTGCATGGATCTCGTCTAGCATGGCACGAGCGGCTGCCATCTCGATATGCAGCGCGCAGACCCAGGCGACGGTATAGCAATCGTATGAAAGGGCATTTCGTGTATGGTTGCGGAAGCTCCTCCGCTGCTTTGTAGGGCGAGGCGAGTTTATTTCGGCTTCATCTTCAGCCCAACGACGCTTTCCGTCCATCGCGCCGTCTTCGTTCGGTCGGTCGAGGGGGATAGTTGTCGGGAGTCTCTTCTAAAGCCGTCGGTACAAAGCGATGCTGGCTAGAAATGAAAACAAGCGCTCAAGGAAAACATTGAACAGCTTGATCTCGGCCATGATGGAATGAAGAAGAGAAGGAGGAGGTAGCCAGGATAAATCAGGCTGCGAATTGTAAGGCTCTCGCGGGTTGCCTTGCTGCGCCTCCGATCCCCGCGCGCGTCGCGCGTGTCAGGACTGAATAGGTATTTTGACAGAAGGAACAGCATGAAGTTCCTACCAGACGAAACTGGTCTTGTTGCTAGACAATTGCTCTTGCACGCTCGTAATATTCAGACTCCCCTTACCGTGTAGCACTAGGATTTTGCCAGTGGGTAGTCAAGCTTCTCTCTGCTCTGAGCCTAATGCCATTATGGGGACGCGTCTTCGGCCTGCAATTCCGGGCACGCGAATTGCATTGGGCAAATTAAAGTGTCTCAGCCTCTCAGGACCCATGACCGCACCCTGCCATCCCCACCAATTCGCCGGAGCTGACTGGAGAACTGGAAATTGAATGGAAGCAATGTGAAGTAAAAATAAGTCGGAGGGAGTTTGAGAAACTAACGAGAATAATTAATTCGTGAAAGGAAGTACGTTGTTAAGAGAATTGAAATCGGGAGTCTACACTAATGCTGGAGATCTCCCCTGTAAGCCAACAATAAGATTTCCCTCTCCTTTCCTGACCTGAGCAAGGGAGCGCCAGTTATTGCACCGATAGGTAATCCTAGAGAATCTACTTCATGTCAATGTATACATAGAAGACTTTATCGAGAAGTCTGAATTCATTTAGACAACACTGATGCGCTGTTCCTCCATAATACTTCGCTCTTCAAGGACGTACCTACCCTAACGCCCGCAAGTCCATTTGTAGATCTTGGTATCTAACTTACTCATCGTATATCTCGTCGATCATGGCACGAGCCGTCACCATGTTTGTAGGGAGCGCGCATATCTAGGCGATAGTGTAGTGACGTCGTGGAAGGGCGTTTTCTGTGCTTTGATGAGAGATCTTTTGCCGCTTTGGATCACCTGGCGAGCTTGTCAAGGGCTAGTGTTCGCCCCGACAATGCTTCTCAGCCATCGCCGGGCTGATGATGATTTAGCTATCACCAGAAAAGGCGGCTATTGATCAGGAGAGTAGAGAAAGTAGGACCTAGCAGTTTGGCGAGGAAGGGTGGGATAGACAAGGAAGGAGAGTTGAATCAAGCTGTGAGCTTTTAGGTGCTATTAGAAGGTCGTTGAATACGATAGGGGATGTGAATGATGGTAACTGATCATCCGCGGGAATCTGCGTTGCTGTCTGCAATCTCGATTTAAAATTTTAGATGAGAGAAAATAAAGGCAAATAACAGATTTACTGGGAGTATATGTAACTGTCTAATGAGGAAATAATAACACAATTACTAGACGATACAGAGGGAAATATATATGGACGACTAGCAATAATACAAGTGAATATAGTCTAGGGTGAATCATCCTCAATGAGGTGTATGATGTGTATTATTGCTTCCAATTGAGTACCCTGCAAGAAATTTAGGAACCCAATCGCCAATACCGCAACCTATCCTGGCCTAACACAAGATCTAATACTCTCAAAGGCGGTTATATCTAAAGGCGGTTATATCTACACCGCCTACAAGCCATGATGTGGCATTGGCGACACTCGTAGATGAATTGTCGGAGAACATCGTGGCATTCTTCACATCGGCGAGGACCAGACCGCCACCTCCAGCTTTGATGGGTGCATTCATGGTTTTCCATCAAGTTACGCCTCTCTTGCTCAACGCGAATTTGCCGAACTCTCTCATCGATCTGGCCCGCGCGATCCACGATATCATTCGCTCTCCTGACCAGACGGTCCTCTTCCCATTGTGCGCAGGCGCAAGTCTTCCAGCGTTTGCCGCAGATGTAGCAGAACTCGGCTTTGCATAGGCAAGCTAACCCTACTGTCAGAGCGTGTCTGGGAAGAAAGGCAAGGGTTAAAACATTTCGCGACTTACTCATGTGATTACATCCAATATCCAACTCGACAATCCTATGGCAGTGGTAGCACGACTGCCAGCCGTTTTCGGTTGCAAGTTGCAAGACTTGCTGCGATGCGCTGTCGCTAGGACAAATGCCTGTGTGGTACTGTCCTTTGCAATGGATACATGTTTTTCGACTGCACTTGGGACACAACGCCGCGTCCCCGGTGATAAACGTCGGCGGTACGAACGTAGAGCACGATGGCTCGTTACAATACGTACGGTTCGGCGTGTCAAACTCAATCTTTTTTGCCCGGAATTCCCCCACGAGCCCTGGAGGGAACCACTGCCCGGGCATGATAGGGATGTGCTGGCCGCAGCATCGCGGGGGGAACAGAGACTCGTCAAGAAGCGACGAGCGGACGAGGTTAAGGAGGCACTCGTGGCAGTATTCGTGTGAGCATGGTGAGCGGAAGAGCGCAAGAGATGGGAAGCGGTCGGTACAGGCCATGCATTCCTTAGTTCCCGGCTGCTTGCGAGATGAGGCCCACCTGGACGATTCGGCGTGCCCCAGATGCTCTTCGTCCAGGTCGTCGTCGGCCTCAATCGGCACCAGAAGGTTCATCGACTTGAACGTTTCAATCAAAGCATCGTCCACGTCATCGATGGGCGGTTCTTTCATCTTGACTTTGGCCTCGGCCGGTGTAGGCTTCGCGTGGGGGTTTTCAGACAGTCTCAAAGCGAACTCCCGGTCTCTGGCAGCCTGCTCCTCTGCTTCCTTGGCCTCGGCGATGGCGCCAGCATCCAAGTCGACAGCCCGCGCGATGCTCAGGCCCAAGACGTGGTCAGAGACCAGCGTCGCCATCGACTCGAGTTCGTGACGGCACGTCTCAAGAGCGAGGTCCGAGTCGGTGACTTCATCCGCACGCTGCTTGCCCTTCCTGGACTGCTCCCACAGGGTCAGGTCCTGGCGCTGGAGCTGGATAGCCAGCATGAGTGACTCGCTGTCCATACTAAGGCAATCCATAAAGCCAACAACGTTAGGGGTGAAAGAGGGGATGTTTGTTTGCAGGGAATTGAAGGCTTCTTGGATGGCAGATCAGCTTTCTCAGGTTGCTGGCTGAAAGTGCATGTAAGTGCGTAGTGGCTGTTTGGTGGGCCTCCTACGCTAGGGTAAATGCTACGTCATGATAATAAAGGCTGGTTGGCGGCGGATTACACTCGGTATCACGCTCTGCTCTTATGACCACGATTTAATAAATAGGCCATGAAATAAGATCGCGATGTTAACTTCAGGGGCTTAACTTATTGGCCCCCTCTTATCTCAGCACTCGTTGCTCCACACGACGCGTAACAGCTAACTCACTGAAGGTAACTGGAAAGCCGCCATCACGGGATGCCAATCTTGATCTTGGGCGAAGTAAAAGCGAATAAACAGATAGGTAGTAAAGTGAGGGACTAAGTTACATAATCCACAGGTGAGAAAAGCTCCCGTTATCCACTAAAATCGTCTACGCAGGAGAACCTGAAGTAACTCCAGTTTGTAATGCTCAGGGCCATCCCCCCACCTGTAAGGAGAAGGATAAATTGGATCAAAGTCTTATTTGCCAGACACAAAATAATTCTCATACAATGCTTTCAACAAGGTCGGATTTATTTAAAATATTAATATGACATATTCCCTATGACTCTTCTGCCGCCAAGGTACACACTTTAACGTCCTAGTAGCAGATCCTTCGTTGGTTGTCAAGTGTTGAAAGGTACCAAAAGCCAAAAATAAAACGGATCAAGGTCAAGCCAATTTATCCTTGCTGGCCTCAAATTGCGAACCAACACCCAGCAAGAGTCCATCTTGCATTTCCTTTTTCTGTTCCTCGCTGACAGAAATGTTTCCGGGGCACAAATGTGAACCTGTTGCAGGGATCACATCTTCCTGGGGTAGTATAGGTCTGGGAGAACCATTTCGAGCAACGATGCTCCAGGTCTTGGACTCTTCGCTGCTCAGCGAACTTAGCCAGCTGACTCTCACCCGAAGGGCGAAATTATGGTGAGCAGGAATGATTTCAAGGGACGTACATATCAGGCATCGTCACCGGGGAGAGCTGATGTAATAAGCCACAATGCTCTAGTCAAGGCGTGAGGAAAGTAAGGGAGGAGCTAAGGATATATATCGAATGAAAATAGGATGAAGGAGCTGTACAGTAGGAATCAGGGCACGTGGTAGCAGGCGGTCCCAATAGATCATAGTATAGCAATCGACGCATCACGAGGGAAAGATCGAGCTATTTATCCGCAGCTGATGAAGTGCAGAAAGTGTAGAATCTGAAAGTCAAGCCCCCTTCTGTTTGTTGTTTGAAGAGAGTAAGTAGCTGACAACTCCAGGCATCCAGAGACTCGTGTTACAAGTCTTGCGGTTCGCTCCATAAGGGGTCAAAATACCATTACGCCCGTCGTACTGTAGGACCTAGATCGTTTAAGTCAGGAGCCCAACAAGTGAAAGGCATTTCAAGCATTGCGCAGTGAGCCTAAGATTGAAGCAGGAAGGCATCACGATCACACCTCCCCTGGCGTTTTTTGAACATGGCTTGTCAATTGGCCAGTGACGTTTTGTTCAGCACACTTAGAGAACCTGATTGGCTGTTCTCTGCCAGGTCTGACGTGCCTGTCGGCCAGGGTAGGAGGGTGACCACCACCCCCTCCGAAAAGAGGCCTCAACGCAAACTCGAGTCCAGGGTGTGACTCGGATCCTGATTCGCCAGACGCAATATTCTGGTCTCGCGATTGGTTAATGGCGTTTTGTACGGCTCCACACTGAGCGAGGCTCTCGTGAAGGTTGCCATCTACGCCGGGCCTAACTATTTGAGGGCGTGTGCTACCAGGAACGGGGCCAGCTCTGTTGTAGGACCCTCCTCATTGGACCACGACGTTTTGTTCATCCAGCCCCATACTGTACTGTAATTCTTGGAGGCGCGGGCGCCTAGGTACCTATCCGATGTGGTTCGCCGGATTCGAAGCCGGGGCGGGGGGGAAACAAGGCAACAAACCGGCGTGACTTGTTTTGACTTGAAGTTTCATAAAGCATCCCTCTTCTGCAGCCTTCCTTCGCAATCAGCTCTCCGCCATCACCATCACCATCATCTCTAGTTTCAAAGTTCTCTTGTGTACCTAAGCCCCCAAAAATTCATCTCTTCCCCAATCCTATCTCTGCCTTCTACATTGTCAGCCATGAATCATATTCCAGCGCGACTATTTCCCCAAACAGATGATGACAAGCATCTTTCCTGTTCATATAGAGAACGGTGGGATCGCCTCAAGCCAGTCATCGTCAAATTATATACCGGCAAGTACGGGAGAGGTGGGCGTACAACAACTTTAGACCAGGTGGTTGAGTTTATGAGGACCCACTACTCCTTCCACGCAGCGTATGTAGCCCATCGTTCTCTTATCCTCCATGATTTCCCTCTTGCGTGTAGTCTAGCTGCTAAAATTGAATTTTACTACTAGGTGCACGGAGTATCGACGTCAGTTCAGAGTCTGGGGCGTTGCCAAGCGTATGGTGCAAGAAGACAAGGACGCCATTGTGAGTGCGCTTGCAAGAAGAAAACGCCCTGGAGCGAGCATCTCCCACGCAACTATCCAAAAGAATGGCCAAAGTATTCCAGTTGATCCCAAGAGACTGAAACGACATCTGGTCAACAGAAAGCTTCCTTTGGTCCATTCTGTCGTACCGGGATTGTATGTTATGAACGTGGTTAGGGGAGAAGTGACAACCGTAACTGACTGACTTTGTTAGACTGTCGTCTTGGAACCTCCCATACGCTGCTTTTATTTACTCCCTGCCTAAGGATCCAGAAAAATCTTCCCCCTTCGGACCGCGCGGGCGAACTCCAGATTATTTTCGCATGCAAAGTCCTGAGGTTCCTACACCGGGGGGCTCAGCGGCTGGCCTATCACCAAGATTGCAGCATGTGTATGACAAGCAAAAGGAAAAGTACACGAGCTTCTTCATTCGAGGGGATCTGGAGCTCCTTCTGATTGAAATGTGCAAAGAGGACCGCAGGTATGTTATTATCTATGGTTTCCTGAGTTCAGGTTCTCCATGCATTTCGTTTTCGACCAACACAAAGTCAAGATTAGCCGCTGACCTGTCTAAGGACCATGGTCAATTACTTCCACGACTTCTACATGCATAGTTTCATCATGGCCAAAAACTGGGGTATGCAGACATAGAACGCAAGTTTCCCGCCTACAACTCTGACATAGAACATAGCCAACCCTGGGGTTGCCCCACCCCCTTTTCTGCATGGTCGTTCTAACCTCCCGTCACTTGAGGCGGGGGATACAACGAATGTTTCATGCGCCCCTACTCAGTTGTGTTTGTGGGCAATACATGCCGTGCCTGAGCTCACTTACTACACTGCGGATCGAGAGACGCCAATATGCACATTTGTGGAATCTCTGCGCCATTCCATGGCCTCGCAAGACTTTACTAGCACACCGGTAGCTGATCTACCTCTTGCACACCATCTCATCGTGAAATCTTTGGAAGGGGACCGAAATTCCCTCCAGCTGGATGCCTGGAAATTGGCAACGATGGCAGGTAATGCGGCACTCTTGGAGCAGCTGTTTAAAGATGATGACTATGAACTGCCGGAAGGAATCGATGCAATCTATCCTTTTCACCTTGCAGCTGCATTCTTGGACGGTGGCACACGTGTTGTCAGGTTTTTGCGACGTTTTCCGACATCTTCGAACCCTCCTACGTCTTTTATCATAACATTGATGACCATGGTCACACGATTTTGGATGCACTTATGGTGTCGATACGTCGCTCTCACACTAGTATCCACCCCGATGATGTGAGCCATGGATTTCGCTCCTCTAACCGATTCCCTGGAGAGGAAAGAGACCTCTGTGGCAGGTGGGACGCCGACTGTCCATCTGTCCGTGAACTCTTTAGACAGGGGTATGCTCGGATACCCACCAGATGGAAACACCCGTTCTGCCACACATCAGTGCAGGCGGTTTGTCACAGCATGATCGCCATCTTTGCGTCGCCAGCGTCGCCCAGTATCAACACCCAAAGCGGATTATTTGTACGCCGCTGCACGACATGCGGGTTGGAGCTTAAGTTGGGACCACTTCATACTCTCGTTGTAACCACCTTCTACTTGGCGCAATTGGGAACACCTGGAGAGACTCTATTTGGCGCGCTTGCTATCATGGTGTGCCTTCTCACATTAGGAGTCGACCCTTACACCAGTGCAAACGTCTCTGTTGAGGAGATACTGAATTGTTCACAACCAGGAAGGTGTCTTCACACACCGTTGTCTCCTTTGGAGCTTATGCAAGCTGTTCCAACAAATGTCATCAAAGCTTGGAGTCAAGATTGTCAAGTTGGTTGGGGCTGTTTTGTTCAAGCTTTGGCCTGGTCCATGGTGGAAAAGCATGGAGATCGAAACGATCTCTCAAACGCGGGGCCGATCTTGGATGGGTCCTCAAACGACGGCCCTCGAGATGGGGGATGCCATGAAGAATTTGGTGAGGTGATCCATGGTGAATGGCTAAAGTTGCCGTGCAAAGGTCCACGAATCGGCCATCTCTGGGCAACAATTCAGACCGAACTGCTTACCTACCGCAGGCTGACGGAAAAGAAACCTTGGATCTCAGAGAACTTTTCCATGACTGCGCTAAAGAATTGGCTAGAAGGAGGCTCGACTACTTTCTGTACACCTCTGGTCGAAAAAGCGATGATGAAAAACCACACGCGCTGTGGATGGTTCTATGAGGCTGACGATTTCCTCTGTCCGATCCCCGAGGAAGTCTGTGTGGAGGAATTTATAGACTTAAGAATCTACCCCTGGGCAACATTTACCAAGCGTCCTAATCTGCTTCAGTCCTTTGGGGATATATATCTTGTATTAAAAGAAACAAATTGAAACTGGGAAACTTGATTTGGCGCTAACAGAGGATGCATGCCGCCAGAGGCGATTGAGGCTCAAAAGTGGATAGTCGATCGAATATAAGCCTTAACTAAAGATGTTGACAAAGGGAGCTGAGTCTACTGGTTAATGATATCGGGTGGATTGGCTGTTCCTCCCATGTTAAGCTCGGAGTTTAGGAGACATGCCACATTTCTCAAAGGATACTAGCCAAACAATTTGGCTAGCTACCCTAGAAAGATCCTAGATACTCTATTATAAGTTTAACCAAGGACAACGTCGCCGACGTAAGCATTCTTAGGCTTCGCCTGCGTGTTTCGTCGGTGATGTATCTCGTAGGTACGGAACCGAGCTGAGCGGACTGTTGCAAACCCGCCATCCTGTGGCGAAAGTCAAATCTCCAATTCCATTATCTCGAACCCTAAAGTCAGCAGGCAGAGTCGTCTTGTTGAGACGGCAGCTGCATGCGCAGCTCCCGAAACACATCACAAGCCCTCCCTGGGCCATAAAGTTCTACCCAATACTGGGTGTCGGCTGATCAGAGGCTCAGAGAGGGTTAAAACTTACAAGACTTTTAGGTGGTAATCGAGACTGTCTTGGTCCGAAGTAACATCCGAATGGGAGATTGTTTGAACAACATATGCCGAGTCACAAGTCCCATCCCGAACCCCGAAAAGTCGGGCCGTGGGTGTGGGGTTTAACAAAGCCTAGGTCTGATTTGCCCGGTCCGACCTCTCGGCGGGAATCGGTGTGACAGAGGCCTGATTGGAGCCCATGGGGCCCCATCAAGTTGGGCCTATAGAGGAGAACTAGATACAAGTCCAACGCAAAGTCCGACGGCTTGATCTGGATACTCGGGCCTCGTGACGAAGTGGGGAGCATCGTCTAACGTGGCCGGCTATTCACTTGCTAGTAGGCTCATAGGTCTTGATAAAGTAGTAGATTGTCGTGTATCATTGAGAAGGCTTTCTGCATACAAAACTCTTGAAATCAATAACTGAGGACTCAAATAAGTTCGCTATCCCGGCGGGCCTCATTTCAAAACTCTCCCTTGAACATCTTAAGCCACTCTTCTCGAACGGTAGTCACATCAAAGGTGGCCGCCGTAGCCCGAATGGCTGCTGAGCGAGTCTTGATCTCTTGCTTTAGACCCGAGTAGTCGACCTCGAGCTCGCCGTTGCGCTTCCTCACTTTCCCATCGACAATGACGGTATCGATATGACGCAGAGACGTGTGGAAGACGACTGCGCCAACGGGATCAGCGATAGGAAGGGACTCGATATCGTCGCTGCGGATGAGGACAATGTCTGCCTTTTTCCCTACCGTGACGGAACCGACTAAGTCATCGAGTCGCATGACTTCAGCTCCTCCGAGCGTTCCCATGCGTAGAACGTCTGAGGCTTTTCTCGCGATATTGATTGGAAACCGCTTTTCATTATCCTGCGCTCGCTGGGCCTGGATGGCCAATCTCATCTGTGTAATAAAGTCGTTGCCGTTATTCGAGGTGATATCTATGCCGAGGCACGAACGGCATCCCATATCTTGTGCCTTAAATACGATAGGGAACCCCATACCCATTCCAAGCTCTGTATCTGGCGTACCCACGATTCCAGCACCTGAAGCTCTGATGGCTTCCAGTTCGCCGCCGGTAAAGGAGGCACCGTGACTGAAGACAAGGTCTGGTCTGAGGACGCCTGCATCTTCGAGCTGTTGCACAACATGCTGATGGGCTCTATCGTAGGGCCCCATGGCGACATGCATAGTAATAATACGAGCACCTAGTTCCCGAGATTCCGCAATTTCGCGCTTAGTCTGCTCTATAGAATGGGACTCGGGCTCATCCGGGGCGATGCCGAATGTCACTAGCTCCTCGGCCGGATTATTAGAGCCGAAGTATTGCTTCCGGACACGGGCGGCATCAGCAACCCGCGCCGAATGTGAGAAGTTCTCCGTGTGAAGACCTACGGCACCCGGCAGAGGGGGATTCGGATAGAAGCCGTAGCAGAAGGTGGAGCGTATGCCGGCATCTTTTAGAGCCTTGATAGCGGCATCGGCATGGGCAGGGGAGTTAATAATATGACAGTGCTCTAGGACTGTAGTTACACCGTTGTTAAGCAGGCTTAGTGCTGCGATATATGTCGATAAGTAGACATCCTCTGGGGTAAAAAGACTGCCGTAAATGCTTCGCATATTAACTGTATAGTCGAGTAGAGTCCAGTCTGTTGCCACGCCCCGAAGCAGTTGCTGCCACATATGATGATGGCCATCTATAAAACCAGGAATAGCAATGCAGTCCCGGGCATCAATGACAGTGACATTGCCGCTCGAAGGCTCTGGCAGGTTTTGGGCCACGACGGCGATGTGATCTCCCTGAATGAGGATATCGCAGTTGTCCAGGTTCCCGTTCGTCGAGTCTACTGTCAAGACCGTAGCGCCTTTGATGAGAATAAAGTCTAATAATTTCGACATGTTTGCAGTTTGCTATCGTGTATAGTTGATGAAAGAAAAAATAAGACAAAAATTGACTTGAATTTTCCGAAACGTAGTATCTTGGATTCATATTGGTTTTCATTTTATGCTGTTCCAAGGTCTTGTATCGGGGGAAGAAACTGAGCGTTCGGCCCGAACAACCCCAGATTTTCAATGTGGGCCTGGAGAATGGAGAATGTGGAGTGAGGGGTTCGGACTGAACTAAGCAGCTTCAGGAATAGACGTGCTAGTTACTGGGTGGAATCTCGGCAACGGCTCAGCTCTGGGGGCCCCTTCCGATATCCCTAGGGAGGACGGGGTTGTCTGTTTTATTTATTCATCCGTCTCTTGGCTCGAGAACTCCTGCAGCGCACTGCGAGAGCCTTTCATTTCATCGTGTGGCTCCCGTGTCCGGAGTTGTTAATGAGATTTACTCATATTTGGAGACAAGTTCGGCGGATGGGCTTGTTCATCTGATTGGCAACTATATACCAATTTGAGACTGCTTTTTGTCACCTGTATTGGACTGGGCCCTGAGAGTGAACAAAAAAGAAAGAAGAGATGACTCTACTTAGTGATCGGTATACAGATGAGTCGAGATTTGGTAAAATGATGCCCGTCGACTAGGTTCTGGGTCCCATCAAGCTGCCCACCTGATGAATCGTTGCTGCCCAGGGGAGAGGCGTGGAGGCTTGTATTATCATAGACCAGGAAGCACGACAAATTAGAGAACTGGCGGGTACACCAAAGTCTGGGTGGCTAAGCGGACGAATGCCATTTGAGTTGATTGATAATGAAACAAAGAAAGGCTACCGGGTCTGGATGGAGATTTTCCTGACGGGAGAAATCCAGGCCGGCCGGACAACGATGGCTGGTTGTTTTAGACGAAAACGTACACATTCGCATACAATGCTAGACGTTTCTAGTCCAGGTTTTTATTGCGCGCAGTTCCTTTGCTGTTGCTTCTCAAGTCTCGAACGATTGCCTGAACTTCCAACTACAATGTACCATTCCACCGTAGCGCCTTGGCCTCACCAACCTTTCTGTTCGGTTTCGATGCCGATCACCAACATCCGAAGCAGGCGAAGACGTTTGACCCCGCCTGGTTGATTGGTCAGAGAATAGACACTGCCAAATTAGAACTAAGGACGACGGAAGGTTTCCGGGCTCAAAAGGTGACGCTTCGGAAACTTGCCGAAGCATCCGGTGGGATGGGAGCTTCCGAGCCAGTTCCGCACCTATCAAATACCGACGCGGACAATAGAATGTCTGCGGAGAGTACTAACCAGTTGCCTACAGGTCCTCGACAATATCTTCACCACCGGCGAGTATTTCTGTACCATGTTCAAGAATAGACGTTATATCAACTTGGCTGCTATTGGGCGCAGCTATGCGACGCATCTTCGCCCTCATACCCGATTTGCAGCTCAATGGTCGGGGAAGAAATTCAGGTTGGGATATGCAACCTCTCATGCCGGTTCCGGAACCCAAAAGCCATCCTCTAATCCCGGCCGGACCTATCTTCCCATTCTGCTGTCGACTGTGGCGGCTGGTGTTGCGGGATGGTTGATCGGTGAGAGTTCACAAACAGTCGCTGACTCTCAAATCCTGTATGCAACAAGGGCCGAGATGGAGCGTGTAAGTCCATCGATGTATTGCATCACACCCAAGAAACACTTGTCAATTTTCTTAACATTGCTGCGCTACCAATCTTGTGCGATGACAACGATTTTGCTGACTTGCTCTCTTGCGAGCCTAGGCCGTCGGGGAGATAGCTACAATTCTCGGCCAAGACAGTGTCAGCACAGATGGCGAAATTCTCAAAGCTCATGGATATTCGGAATGGTCGACTGTCAACCTGGATCGCCTTCCGGTGGCAGTCGTATATCCAGGCTCGACCGAGGATGTGTCCAAAATCGCCAAGGTTTGTCATGCTTACCGCGTGCCAATGAGTGAGTGGCCTTCTCTTCCCGGAATAATTATCGTAGCAATCGCGATAGCAGCCAATTAACATAAAGCGAGTCCCTTACTCTGGTGGATCAAGCGTAGAAGGTCATTTTTCCGCGCCATTTGGCGGCATCAGCGTCGACTTCTGCAACATGAACCGGGTTTTGGAGTTTCACAAGGAGGAGTAATCTACATGGCTTGTTCATGATGAAAAGTCTTTACTAATGCGGAAAAGCATGAATGTCGAGGTCCAGCCCTGTGTGTCCTGGATGGATCTCAACGAGAAGATCAAAGACAGCGGCCTTTTTTTCCCAATTGACCCAGGCCCATCTGTATGTGCACGCTGGCGCTCTTGGAGATGTAGAGACTGACGAAACAACAGGCGCAGATTGGTGGCATGGTGGGCACAAACTGCAGGTAAGAGTGCATTGACGATGCAGCAATTGATTCATCAGACTAATCTTAGAGAAGCGGCACACATGCTGTTCGATATGGGACGATGAAGGACTGGGTTGTCAACCTAACAGTCGTTCTTAGTGACGGCACCATCTTCAAAACCCGCAAAAGGCCCAGGTATAAGCACACGTAACTGATCAAATTGCTGGCGCACGTGCTGACGACAAGGGACTGGACAGAAAATCTTCAGCTGGCTACAACCTCAACTCCCTGTTTGTAGGGTCAGAAGGCACCCTAGGGCTAGTGACAGAGGCGACTCTGAAGCTCGCCACGATCCCAGAAGAGACCGGGGTAGCAGTAGTCGCCTTCCCGTCCATCAAGGATGCCGCAAGCATGGCGGTCAACGTTATGCACAGGGGCATCCCTGTTGGAGCCGTCGAGATCCTTGACGATGTTCAGATGAATGTTATCAATCGCGTTGGCGCGACGGGAAAGATTTGGAGAGAGTCGCCAACCCTCTTTTTCAAATTGAGTGGAACTAGGGCTAGTGTGGCAGGGGATATAGCCAAAGTGCGCCATATCGCGGGCGAATATGGAGGGCTGGACTTCCAGTTTGAGAGTGATCCGGAGAAGCAAAAACGCCTTTGGTCTGCCAGGAAAGAGGCGCTATGGAGTATGCTCTCCTTGCGGGAGTCCGGCAACCAGGTCTGGACCACTGATGTCGCCGTACCGCTGTCAAGAGTTGCTGAACTGATCGGTAAGTTTGGCGGGCTGCTCACGATCGTGAACGTGAACTGACTTTATAAATCTTGAAAAGAGCTATCTAAAAGTGATCTTGATGGGTTGGGGCTGTTTGGAAGCATCCTTGGACATGTCGGCGATGGGAACTTTCACGCGACTATCTTATTCGATGGAGATAAGGAGCGTGCAGCTGTGGAAGATGCCGCGCATAAGATGGTGCGACGCGCTCTTGCCATGGAGGGAACTTGTACGGTGAGTTACAACCTGCTAGGTGAGGTTGACCATCTGGGAAGCTGACAGATCGCGACTTTAGGGAGAGCATGGCATTGGCCTCGGTAAAAAGGAGTTTCTACGAGAGGAACTGGGCGACAAACCCATCGAGGTTATGAAATCCATCAAGAAAAGCCTTGATCCACGCTGGCTGATGAATCCAGGCAAAATATTCGATGCTTGAAAACATTCAAAATACATCTTCCATCGAGATCGAGGATGAAAGGAATGCAGGCATACCCAAATGAGTTTAACTGGAAGAACCGCTACACCATATTTCGCGTGCGTACAGCCAGACACTTCTGGGCCCTTAAATATCGGCGTTGACAAACTTGAACGGCTTGTTGACTGTATCGATTCGGAATCCATCCACACATTTATGCACCCAGAATCAGATTGCCGAGTCGTAAATAGATTCACACGCCGCTGCACAAACTGGTTATCCGTGTGGAAATACTTTTTAAGACCCCGGGATTTTATACACTGTCTTTGTTTCATCTATTATCATGCTTTCAAGGTATCAAACGGCAGTAAATGTCAATATTTTACTTTACAGTTACGCTCTAGATCCCATCCGTCGTTCCATGCTGATGTGATAGCTTGAGTTATCTCGACTGTTCATAAACATATTCAACAGCTTTTATACTCGATGCGATGCAGCTACCAAGTCATTCTTTCCTGAGAATCTATGGCTCTGCACTCTATACTATTAGACTTAACCCTCCACCACGGCTATCCCTTTATCATCACGGACCAGCTTGGCTTGATTAAAAGCATCATCCTCTGAAGGTAACTGTAGGTTGACCGCCGTGATCCTAGCTGCGCTGACCTCCAATTCACCATCGCCTTCCAATGCCAGCACATGGCCACCGGAATCCCTATTGGCTGTGAGGAAGTGAAGATGATCGCCAGCGACACTGATACCCTGCATAAAAGCCGGTGATCTGAAGCCAATGACTGTTCCCTTGATGTCTTCAAATGTATGAGACGCCTGTCTCTTTCCAAGCTCGGCAAGACTTTCGCCTGGTGACTGCTGTCCTCCGACCGTTCGTACAGTGACTGATTTAAATGTGCCTTCAATTCTATAGGCTAGGTAATGATTGTTCGTCGCCGGGAGAAGGTGAGACAATGCCTCGGTAAAGGAATCTTTGCTCGGTATTTGTTTCGATGCAGTAACCGTCGGCTTGAAATCCGCGATCATGGCAAAAGGCGCCGTCTGCTCAGCACATGCATTATTATCCAGGGCAATCACAGAACCATCAGGCTTCATATCATAAATGGTCCTGTCGAGAATGATCATTTCGCCAACCATGTGTCGAAAGGTGCCAAGGCCATGGTCGCCATGTGTGAGGAGTTCCGAAAGAGTAATTCCTGTTTCGGCGACCCCATCCATGAGGGCTGAGACAACGGAATATTGGAAGAGTTGATTGGACGGCATTTTGGTGTGTGATGTGAGATGGTGTAAGGATGTGAAGTCAGAGAGAGGCACAGCTTGTCCGTAGTTGAGAAAGTTGCACGAATGCGGGGTCTGATTAACCCAATCGGATGACAACTTCTGGATCATAACGTCATTGAGAATGAATAGGGCCAGCACTGAATACAAATTCTTTGAGCGGTCACAGCTTAGGCTAGATGTTCAGCTCGCCACAATCTGCCCAATTCGCAATATTGTTACGCCAAAGTGAGGGGAAGCCGATGAGAGGAATGTGATATGTTCACATTTGTGAGACTGCATGAAATGTTGAGCGAGACGGGAAGGACAGCCTACGAAAATTGGTTATAAAAGAGCTGGCTTGTTCACCTCTCAAGAGAGATTGTCCGCTTCTTCTGAACTTTGGCAGATTCACTAGTTTAATTGCCACGTTTATTGAACGAACTACTATTTTCCCTTTCTTCTTGCAACAATGGCTAAACGTGCAGAGCATCTCCCGGCGATGCCGCCACAGGATCCCTCTTTGCAGGCTCCATCTGGGCTGCGGATCGCTTACGCCAAGCACATCCTTGACAAACATCTTCGCAGTCTACGTTATGATCTGAACGAGGATGTCGATCGAGATGAGCCTCTGCCTCGGATCGGCCACATGCCATCTCACGGGCATGAGGACCCTCTGAAGCATCTCCCAGAATACAAGGGCCGCGTCGCTATCGTTGGCGCTGGTGCTACGGGCCTGTATCTCGCCATGATGCTCAAGTGGCTCAAGATTTCCAACGTGGACATCTACGAGGCTTCCGACAGAATAGGTGGCCGGGTTTACACCTATAAGTTTGAGAAGGACGATGCTTGTCCTCATAACTACTACGACATTGGCGCTATGCGCATTCCTGAGATTGATGCAATGCAATCGTGAGTACCAGGCCCCCGTCTCCCGGCCACTCGACTAACACATATGGTAGAACGCTCACCCTCATCGAAGAACTGAAACTTCCGAAAACGAAGTATGTCCTCGATGCCGGCTGCGAGCCTCAGATGCACTGGTATTCGAATACTAAAGCCCCTAAGTAAGACAACACTACCACGAATCCTTGTTGAGGAAGACTAACTGTTCATAGCGACAAGCCCTACAAGGAAAGAATGAATAAAATCATTATGGGTCTAGGTACAAACTGGAACAAGAAGTTTGAGGAATGGGTCAGCAGTGATAAGGATAACTATTCCACCAGGGGATGGTTTATGTTTAATGATCCTAAGTAAGTATCTCGTTTTCATCCCAGAAATGGTTACTGACACTTACTAGATGGACTTATGATCAGACCGAAGAAGCTGAGTCCGCTTCCACGTGAGTTCATCACGTACGATCTTTACATTCGTTGCTAATTAACCTTCATACAGGTCCACAGGTCTCTTCGAGCAGTCATTCATCGAATCCATCTGCGACTTTAGTGACTTCCAGGCCGCCGCTGGCAAACCGTGGTGGCGCCTCGAAGGCGGCATGACTGTCGTGACTGACAAGATGAACGAATGCATCAAGGACCCCAAGTGGGCTCCTCACAATTCGGTGTCATTCGAGGTCAAGAAGAATGCACCTGTTGTAGCCATGACAGAGAACCACCGAGAGAAAAAGATTGAAGTCACCATCTCTGGTGCAGAGGGCAAGAAAACAGAGGCATACGACATGGTCTTCAACACCACCGCCATGGGTCCCCTTCAGCGCATAGACATTAAAGGTCTTGTACTCGGCTTCGGTCTCCCACAGACCCGGCGGAAAATCCTCACCGGCATCCGAGCTCTGAGTTACGATCGATCCTGCAAGGTCGCGGTCAAGTTTAAGTCCCGTTGGTGGAAGAACATGTATAAGACCTCTAAGAACGGCAGCACCTTCGGTGGTGTTTCCGGGTCTGACTTGCCGAGCAGCAATATCGTTTATCCGTCATGGGACGATGGTGATGATACGTCCGCTGTGTTGATGACCTCGTACACCTGGGCACAGGATGCTACGCGTATGGGATCTCTGATTCCTGATTATACAAAGCAGAAGCCTTGCATTGACGACGCGGTTATCACTCAATGCTTCCAAGATCTCGTCCATGTTTGGGGTCAGAGTCAGAATCCCAAGATCACCGTTGACTTCTTGAGGAACGAGTATCTCGAGCATCATGCTTTCGCATGGTCTCACAATCCGTATACTGGGGGTGCCTTTGCTCTTTTCGGCCCTGGCCAATTCACGTACATCTACCCTGAATTTCAGCATATTCTCTGCGACGGAAAGTTTGCTATTTGTGGCGAGGCCCTCAGTCCTCACCATGCCTGGATCTCAGGATCGCTTGATAGCGGTTACCTCACCCTGTTGAGGTGGCTTGGGCACCTGAAAGACGGCAACAGAGTGGATGCGTTGAAGCAATCTTGGTTTGGAAGTGGGAGGGGTAAGCATACAGCTGAGTACGACGAAAAGTTGATGAAGTGGTCTATTGAGCTGAGCCTGAAGGCTGCTAAGAGAACTCGAGGGGGACATCATTGAGGTAGCCAGTATGTACGGTTTCATGTCCTTGCTGAATGATGCCTGAATTTCCTTGCAGCCGGATCTGAAAACAAATTAAATAGAATTAAAACAGATCATCTCGTGTATTTCAGACGTTTATTAATGTTAGCTTTACTTAGTCCCTTAGCTGATCTTTTCAGCCTACCCGTGTATTACAAGAGCCACGCAGCCAAGGGCGGCAAAGGCAGAAATGCTAGAATTTATCGGTCCCATGAGCATCACGGGCCAATAGACCGTTTCTATGTGTTGCTCCTGGTCTGTACTTTCTTTTGATTGGTCGCATCTACACTTGCGTCAGTGTGTGCCAATGCGGCCAGCCATGCTAGGCAAGACATACAGCTTGTTGCCGCTTCTTTGATGCATTTCTTACCGTGATTGAGCCTCTTGCATATGCAGTTGCTACCTCGGGCTTTTCCGTATTTCCTCTCCACCCTGGCCGTGAACTATATGCGTCGTCGCTACCCCTCTCCTCGTTCCATTCAACATATCGTTTGCATTTGAACAATCTGACTTCATGTTTTCCAACACTGTCGACGAGCTGCTCAACCCGGCGGCTGAAAATCCGTCGCCGTCACACGACGTTGTCTCCGAGGCCGATGCCTCGTCCGCCAATACGACATGCCCTTTTCAAGCAACACCTACCTCGTCTGGCAACTCATGTCTCCCCCAGCCTTTTCAGCTGCCCTCCTCCCAATTCCCTCATGCTCAGTTTCACAATGTTCATTTTCACCATGCCCAGTTTCCCAATGCTCAATTCCCTCAGCCTGAAATTTCCCATCCCCAATTGCCCCCTCACCGACTTGCCCGTCCTCCGATACCCGGTTTTCAGTTTCCCCGTCCTCATTCGCCCTGGTCTCATGGCAACAACCAGGGCACAGGCGAGGCTATGAATACTAGTCAAATCCCGGCAACGTCAATTTGGGACAAAAGTCTTTTTCTTGAACGCATCTCACCCGGAATCTTCGATAGGAGACTATCTCACTCAAGCTGCGGGTCAAGTCCTGGCTCAAGCCGTGACTCTAACTCTGATGGGTATGATAGCGACAGCGAATCAGATGAGGATGAAGAAAAGGTCTTAGAATGGACGGAACTCCTTATAGAGGACGAGGATCCGGAATCAGTCACCGATGAATCGCCATCTCGGCTCGAATGGCTACGGCAAAAGCGAGATGAAAATCAGCAAAACAAGTATCTCGATAGCATCATGTCAATGGTCGGCATTGAACGGGTCAAGGCTCACTTCCTATGGGTCAAGGACAGGATAGATGTCGCTAAGCGCTGGAAGGAAGACTTGGGTGACCTGAATTTTGATCTGATTCTTCATGGTAACGACGGAACCGGTAAGCTCTCACGTCTCCAATCTGAATGCATATTGGCCCGTAACATGAAAGTTTTAGGAAAGAAAAGAATTGCGCAGATTTACGCCGAGTTTCTGTACAGTATCGGAGTCGTTCCTCGCCGTGAATTCGTCGTGTAAGACTCTCACCGTATCCAAAATCATGACTCTGATACAACGGCAGGTTATCCTTTACCTATCTTGTATCGAATAGTGCTTATACCTCGCAGGTATTATTCTTTGAGAATGCTGAAAACATCGATAAAGAGTCCGAGGTCGTTGATATCATGAACATCGTGAAGGAAAGGACAGATCCTATTGTGGTCATTCTTTCTTACAGGGAGTTCGACAGTGGGTCAAGAACTGTACTACAGGCCACTCGCGAGTCCTGTCGCCGTTTCTCAAACCGCATCGTTCTTGAAAACTACGAAGAGAGAGAGATTTCACAACTCTTCAGGCGACTTTTTAAGAACCAACCTGGATTTCAGATCGAAGACAACACTCTCCTTGAGATCTTGACTCGCAAAGTGTCGAAGCGTCGCGTCGCGGAAGGAGACAAATTCACAAATGCGCACGCCGTTGTGGAAGAATTCGACAAGGTCTGCAAAAGACGCCGAAAACGTGTTGGGGCCGAGTGGGTCAACTGGGCGAAGAACAATCCTTCTCCCGAGGATCCAGAGGTTGTGGCCCAGAAGCTCAAGCAAGAGGATGACCTCATCCTCGAAGATGTTCTTGGACCATAACCCAAAGACATCAGGAGTACTAGTTCAGCCTGGAAGGAGATCCAAAACCTAATCGGTTTGAAAGAGGTCAAGGAGGAAATTGAATTCATCCTTGACCTGGCCGACTTCAACTATCAGCGTGAGCGTCAAGGCCACAATCCACTGCCTATCAACCAGAACCGTTGCTTTCTTGGGGCCCCTGGTGTGGGAAAGACAACAGTCGCGACTCTCTTTTCGAAGATTCTTGCTGAATTGGTATTTTGTCCAGTGGGCATTTGGTCACCAAAGCTGCATCTGATCTAATCGGACAATATGTTGGCGAATCAGAGGTTTACACTACTGAAGCGCTCGATGAAGCTAAGGGTGGTATATTGATCATCGACGACGCGCAGCTATTATACCGAGATAAATCCTGTTCCTACCGCCAAGGTGTGATAGATACATTGGTTGCCAATGTGTCTGGGAGCTCTATTGAGGATCGCTGCATCATTCTTTGCGGATACACGAACGAGATGGAGAGTATGCTTCTCAAAAGTAACTCAGGTTTGAGAAGGCGTTTTCCGCTCGAGAATGCCGTGAAATTCGCCAGTTACAACGATGAAGAGCTCTGTCAGATCTTGAACCAGAAGATGGGGAGTGACGGTGTCGTGGCCTCAAGTGAGGGCTATAAGGTTGCACGTGAAATGCTGAGCAGAATGCGTGCGAGGCCAAATTTTGGAAACGGAGGTGACGTGGAGACATTGCTATCTCGGGCTAAACTCCGACGAGTGAAAAGGTTGAAGAGTGCGAATGTCGAGTTTTCTGCTTTTGAACAACACCCACTGGAACCGGAAGATTTTGATCCTGACTTTGACAGATCTTCACACGCTGAGAAGAACCGCACCAGTCTATTTGAAGGGTTTGTTGGATTCCAAAACATCCTTGACAAGTTCAAAGGATACCAAAAGATGGCGGATGGAATGCGCCGTTGCGGAAGAGACCCGAAGCCGCATATCCCCTGGGCATTTGTCTTTAAAGGTCCACCGGGAACAGGAAAGACGTGAGCACTACCCACATCACTATTGCCTCTTGTTACTAACTCTCCTCGGGATCAACGGCTCGAAAAGTCGGGAAACTATTCTATGACATGGGATTCTTATCATCCGACGAGGTTGTGACCTGCTCGGTGACTGATCTAATTGGACAGTACCTCGGACAAACAGGCCCAAAAGTCATCAATTGCTTCGAGTTGGCCCTTGGCAAAGTCCTGTTCATTGACGAAGCTTATCGTCTGAGCGGAGACCGTTACCATCAGGATGCTGTCGGAGAAATTGTCGATGCAATGACCAAGCCCCGCTATGCTCGCAACATGGTCGTGGTTTTGGCAGGCTACGGGCAAGAGATGGACAATCTCTTGGGCACGAATCCAGGTCTACGGAGCCGGTTTCCCACAACCATTGACTTCCCACACATGGCACCAAACGATTGTCTTCAGCTTCTCACACAATTTTTATCCAAGTTGAACATCAAGGTCCCAGAGTCAGTCAGCGAGCCTGACGGACAGCACAACGCCACTGTTCTTGGAACGTTCGCGCAGCTGATTAAAAGTAAAGGATGGGCAAATGGCCGCGATGTGGAGACTTTGGCGAAGACGATTATCGAACGTGTCTTTATTAAGGCGAGCGAGATTGATGATAGTCCTGGGTCTGAGGAACCATCGGTGTCCTCCGAGGAGCTGATGTGCTGCTTGCAGACCATGATTAAGGAACGTGGAGGTGTGGTATTTCGGCCCCAGCGCCACTGGTAATGAGTATGCCCTGAGGGAAAGACGGTTTGGAAAGACGGTTGATAACTAGGTTGTAAATTTTCATAGTAGTTAAATGTCAACTCCTCCTCCGCTTAAGTGTCATAAACAGTCGACCATTGAGTCTAGCCTCTTTTGGTCTTTGCTTTTCTCCTCGACCTTTTTCTCCACACAGATTCTTCAGACACAGAGCGCTCGATAATAAAAGAACAGAGGTAACCGCCAGACTACTAGATAACACAATGATGTTACTCAAGGAGGATAAAATCACGCCGAAAGCTTCAGCCCAAAGTATCCAGTCACAAAAGTTCAGGAGGCGTTCAAGATACTACAGAACGATACCTCTACAGAACGTGTTGTCATGACTGCAAACCCGAATGACGTTCTTCTACCTCTTATCACCAGAAACCGCAACCACAGTTTCGATAAAAAGGGATCCTGTATTGTCCTCGGTGGTCTCGGTGGCCTTGGACGGTTCATAATCACATGGATGGCGGCACGATGAGCGAGGCATCTGATCGTTCCCTCGCAAAGCGGTAAATTTTCATCTGCGCCAATCTCATATCCTCGCTCTTATCCCAAGACGTTGACATCACGACGTCGAAGTGTAACATTACGAACAAGCCCAAGCTATGTGTCCTTCTTGAAGATATCAACAAACGACGCCTTCGATCCGGAGAGATGTTGGCCGCGACATGGTCCTCATCAACGCAGTCGTCCGCCACATAGGTCTGGATAACGGAATCGTTTAACCTGCATCGTTTTCTTTCACGTCGAAATATTCTCGACTTCTTCATTCATCTCTATTCTTTGGCTAAGGTAATCGGTCAGATGGCGAGCGCTAACGACGCGGCGGTCTAATATTTTAAGGGTTCATAGGCGAGGTGTTATTCCCAGCCGCCGGCGCTTAATGTCGTATGGACGGCGAATATCAGCTTACTTTCTGAGGCGGCAGCTTACCAGTGGCAGCTCAACGACTGGGGCAGTATGCAGAGGGTGAGGGAGAAAGAGTTACTAACTATTCTCGAGATAGCATGCGATGCCGGACAGAGAGTGTAAGCCAGATGGCAGGTTCTTGTTTGTCAACGCACACCAGTTGACTACTTATTCGGTGGCAAAAAGCCGCCGAACAGTCTACTAAACAGATTATCGACTCTCTCTACCAATCAATACCAAGGGCACCGAGACCTCATTCAATGCAGTAACGGCAGCCATTGACCCCTCCGCTCTCTTCTGAGACGCGCCCGACGACCGATCCAGGGCGCGCATCGTATTTTTAGCCCTAGCCGTGAAACTATCCCGCGAAATGGCAATGGCAGCCAAAGGCATATGTCAAACCAAGCCGATGTCTGTGCATAGTATTGACGGTTACATGGCGATGGAGCTGAGGGCTTCGATCGGTCGCCAAATTTGGCACGTGGGAAATGGATGGATATAAAGACCTCAAGGAGATCGCCGAGGTGGTGCGGAGGAGCAGCATGTTGAAGGGGCAACTAGAAAATCATACCACTAGACCACCAGACCGAGCAAGCGAATCGCAGACGATGTGCTGTGGAGTTGCTGTGGTCGACGAGTTGCAACCCAGCTCTTGAAGGGGCTGCTCCTTGCTAACAGACACAGTAGAATACTTAGGTATCCATAAGACAAAGCCTTTACTGAACAAGGCTTGCAAGGCCCAGGAAGAGACTCCAGCGCAGATATCCTGTCTTGCCCACGCAATTCGAACTATAGTATGATGCTGCTTGTTGATGGGGATTTCGGCAGGAAACTTCGTATTGGAATTCAGTCTAAGTCCGAAATACAATAACCCTGCCGACATGTCACTCATTGAGCTGTACCCCTTGCTGTGTAGTCTGACCAGCATCTTTTCCTTAGCATCCAGTCTCGTCATTCTTGTTAAATACGTGCTTCTTTGGGCACCATGAAAGCGCCCACTGCGCTCAAAGCTAGGGCGTTTGGGTTGTATCGATCTGGATACAGCTTGTTCATCTCCGCAATGACCTCTTTCGCATCCTTCGGGCCCTTTTTCAAAACCTCTCCAAAGTCTTGTATGTACTTCTTTGTTGACGCCAGATGCCAGACCCCATCAATCTCCTCCGCCTGGCGATGACCAGGGACGACATAGGTAGGGCCCAGCGCCTCTACTTTCTCGATGGCACGAATCCATTCGCCGCGCTTGGCCGTGGTGTTTGCTTCAAACAGCATCTGGTGAACTTGTCCGTAGACGACATCGCCACAGACGGCAAGCTTGAGGTCTGGTACCCAAAGAACAGTCGAGTCATAGGTATCAGAATGACCACACTCGATTGCTTGGAAGACCCAGCGGCCCTGAAGCTTGAATTGCTGTCCAGAAGCATCGGATAAGGACTGTGCCAGCTCAAAAGGTCGATGGATCTGTCCCGGGAATCGATACTCCCATGTCTCGGTAAAATAAGGCTCTTGGATCTGCTGTTCCATGTGCTTCACTGTTCCGCTGGTGGCTACTGGGACGGCCTCGGGAAATCGTCTGCGAAGAAGTGGTATTCCAAAGAAGTGGTCTCCATGGCCGTGGGTTATGTAGATGAAGGATAACTTGCGACCGGGAGCAATTCTCTCTATCCACTCGATAAGGGCCTCGGTCTGCTTAATCGTGATGGGAGTGTCGACGAGCACGGCTTCCTCTGCCGAGTAGATCAAAGTGCATGAGATGGGGGACCAGTGACCGGTGGCAGGGCCGGGAGGTGGCCTGATGGCAGGAATCGGAGGGGCAATATACACGGCGGAGCGAAGTTCAGCCATGGTAATTGAGATGTTCTGTAAGGGGCATAAGCATCCACATCTACTAGACAGAGGAATACAAGACACACGCAGCTGCGTTTTGATAGCCTGTTAGGTGCGTTCTCTCTTTGGCTGGTTGGATCAAGCATCTGCTATTCATGTCTGCTGTGAACCTCCAGCCATTTTATGCCCCTGGGAAATAGCGTTTGCTTGAGTGTACATTATTGGAGTACTCTGTTTCTTGGCTGATACTCGATGGTTTACTAATCAAGACACTCGTCTCTTAAAGTCCGTCGGGAAGTTATGTAACGCAGAGCTAGAGTCCGATCATGATCACTATTCCCAACCTAAAAGGCTCCCTAAACTAACCTATGGTTACTTGGATGTTTATTTCGGCATCGTTTCTTAAGAATAATCTTGCGACGCAGGTTGCTTTCGTGAACAAGTACCTTGAGCATACAGCAGGATAATCGTAGTAAATAGATTGATGTTCTAGCGGCTCTAAGGGAATCCAAAATCATGCCCTACTTAAGCAACGAACTACCTATCCTTCCTCGAGCATTATACCAGCACTCGAGGGAAGCCCAGTCCTTCTTGGCTGCCCGCGATATGAGAATGAGACTTTCTCTGTGTTCGGCCATGGTCTAGTAAACAGAGCCCTCGGCACGCGAAGTTGGGACTACAGTTTGATGAGGGGAACACCCATATGATTGCAAGCTCCTCCACATTACGACCCGAGATGCAACGTTCTACGACCCGATGCGGTGGATCTATACCGAGGCTTCTTTGTTCGGGCTTCGGGCTTACGAGGAAGGCGCGAGGAGTCGGCCCGCTCGTGATCAGCCGTCTGGCTAATCCCCTGATGTGTCTATTTGCTGTTCATGCGGGGAACCACATCGGCTAGGATCTATTCCCGGAGAGTCTAATACTTTAGCCTCTTTGGATCATACAAGCGGCTATCACCACAGACACACCCAACTCGGCTACCAACGCCATGAGAAGCCGTAGAGTATCATGATCTTTTCATATGCCAGTTACATGTAGGGTGACATTAAAAAGGCCGACGGAGTTTTCCTAACCGCCATAGGGTCAGTTGTACCCAATCCTACAGAGGCGGGAGTATGAACCGGCTCATGCCTATGCGTCTGCATATCCTATTGTCCAACCAGATTACGGTCAAGGCTTGCATGTTTCCTCGGAACCTTTGCCTATTTTAGAAGGAATACAACGCACGAGATACTTCACCACTGGAATGCGAGCTGATACTGATGGTTGCAGTGTGATTTTACCGTGGACAAGTCCAAAGCCCCGGTTATATGTATGTCGTAGCGATGTATATACAAGTATATAAGTAGCCGTCGTACATTCTAGCTTTCTCCGACAGTTTTCGATTCTCGGACAACACTTAGTCTCGTATTCTTCAAAACATACCATGCCGAAGTGGGTTTTTCATTACACCGAGGGCGCCTTCACGCTCGAGGACAAAGAGAAACTTGCCCAAGGCATGTCCAAAATCTACACGACCTTTGGGCTGCCAGCATTCTTTACTCACGTACACTTCATCGAGTTTGCCACAAATGATATTTGGACCGGCGGCAGGCCCTCGCACAACTTGACCACCATCTCAATCTACCACGCGGCAGCCAACATCCGCAATGAGCAGGAGGGCGAGATGTTCTTGAAGGCTCTCGACGATGTTGTTCGGCCTGTTCTCAAGCCCAAGGGCATAAGCTGGGAGTCCAACATCTACGAGACTCCGCGCTTCAACTGGAGGTTGCAGGGCATGGCGCCGCCCGACTTTAAGACGGAGATGCTTGACAGATGGGTCAAGAACAACAGCTTCACCGATGAGGATGAGGAACTTATTCTGCGCCAGCAGGGATATCATGTGGGTCGGGTTCCTAATTTGTGATGAGAAGAGACCTGATAGATAAAGGACGAGTCTCGCTGGCAGATGCCCAGGTCTTAAATAGGTGGGGAAGGAATCGACCGAGATCACGCGAGGGGCTAGTGCCATGTCTTTTTTATTCTTCTCTTACAATATGTCATTCCTTTGGTCTCATCTCATACCCTTGCAGATAAGAGAGCAACACATCAGCAAAAGAGCACGTTGTATACTTAGTCGGCTCAACGCTATTCAATGCAGTACATACTCATATAGCTCTGGTTTTCGCGCCGAGGGACTTATTCTAGTGGCCAAATCCAAGACTTGGTCTTCTCAGTCTTGTTCCTGTGGACGAGGACAAGTAATGTTGCGCTGTGCTTGGTATGTCTGGAGATGACAAGCTTAGTTCGAAGAATGTCGTTTTGAGATTCTCTTAACTCAACATTCGCCGTGACTCAACGAAAGACCCGCTGCCTGTGATATGGCCATACCGTACTGTACCACCACCATTTTGCTAGGCCAACAACCAGATGGGTTCTTGAATCAATCGATGCTCTCATCAGCCCGCAACAGCTGATGCCTCGGGTGTCTGCCAGTTAAACAGTCGACCATTCAGTCTAGCCTCTTCTGGTCTTTGCTTTTCTCCCCGACCTTTTTCTCCACACAGATTCTTCAATCTCAATCCCTTCGTCCATAGATCTATCCACGCAATGACAACATGATTGAGACTTGTAGTCGACCGAGGATACTATGTTCAGATAACCGAGATGGTGGCCTAAACCCTTGTCATCAATAGTTACCAGAAAAATGCGCTTCAGAAAATTGCAGAAGGCCACAAATTCGGCAACAGTCAGACATGAGAGTGTCGTGGACACAGAGGGCTCGATAATAAAAGAACAGAGATACGTTGATCCAATATAGGACTTGTAATGAAATGTATCAAAGTTCTTAAATACTCATTAGGCGATATGATCATCTAACTAACATGCTGAAAAATGCAGCCCGAGCCATGGGTTGTTGATGTCGGCCCCACAGGCCGACTGCTTCGTCGGTTGCCGGATGCTAATGGCGGGGTGCGGGGGACAAGCCGACATCTTTTCAGGTATAAAACAAAGAATAGAAAGGGAGAACCTAGCCCAATATACGCCAGAATACCCCAATTACTCCATTAATTGCTACAAATAGCTTTATACATCATTGTCCACCATTATGCGCTCCTTGAGAACCATCTCCGTCGTGGGCTGCCATGCCGAAGGCGAAGCCGGGGATGTCATCATCGGCGGCGTTCTCGACGTCCCGGGCAAGAAGACCATGTATGAGAAACTCGTCCACTTCCGTGACAACGACGATGGCATTCGCCAGCTACTCCTCAACGAGCCGCGAGGGAAACCAACGCTGCATACCAACTTGGTTCTCCCCCCTTGCGATCCACGCGCCGATGCCGGGTTTCTGATAATGGAGAGCGAAGAATATGCACACATGTCTGGCTCCAACACCATCTGTACGGTGACGGTGCTTTTGGAGACTGGCATGGTGCCTATGAAGGAACCTATCACGAAACTCAATCTAGATACTGCGGCTGGCTTAGTTGGTGTCACTGCCGAGTGTGAAGCTGGGAAGTGCAAAGCAGTGTCCTTCGATAATGTTGCATCCTTTGTTGCTGCACTTGATCTGCCAATCGAGGTACCTGGATTGGGCACTGTCACTGTTGATGTAGCCTGGGGAGGCATGTGGTATGCCCTTGTTGACGCGGCATCTGTTGGTCTCAAAGTCGACAACAGCGACGCGAAGAAGTTCGTGGAGATTGGCCAGCGTATCAAGCGTGCAGTCCAGGCTCAGTTTACGCCAGTACACCCAGAGAACCCCGGAATCCGAGGGGTTACTATCTTGGCTATGACTGAGCCCGTCGAGGAAGGGCAAGGGTGCAAGATTGCCAAGAACGCTGTGGTGGTCTCGCCAGGAAGATTTGACCGGAGTCCGTGTGGCACAGGGACTAGCGCTCGTCTGGCTGTGCTTCATGCGAGAGGGCAGATAAAGATCGGGGATGTGTTCAGACATCGCAGTATTATTGGGACCGAGTTTGAGACACACATTCGGGGGACTACTAAGGTGGGAGATTACGACGCCGTCCTTCCTACCGTTAAGGGCCGGGGATGGATCACGAGCTACAAACAGATAGTGTTGGATCCCACAGATCCCTTTCCGACAGGGTTCAGAGTAGGAGACCAGTGGCACGTTTCAGTCGACCCCGACATGTAGATGATCCACAGCTTCGAATAAATATCGATATCAGATCGGTTCAATGGGGAGAATACTCCCGAGGCTAATCATTGTGAAAAGTGCTGAGTGTAAAGTCACTCCCTCTTGTCGCTAGTAATCTCCAGGAGACGAAATCCGAAGCTTCTCAACCCGAAGCCATATGATTTACCGCAATGTAAGAAAATGTCAAAGCTGGTCCCAGTGTCGAGCCTGCTCCGAGATATGTCTTGCCCATAACACTAGCAGTCGTGTTCCCAGCACCGTACAGTCCCTTACACACTGACCCATCTTTCTTCAGAACCCTCGACAACTCGTCCGTCAGCAGGCCTCCCTTTGTGCCGAGATCTCCAGGATAGAGCTTGATCGCATAGTAGGGAGGCTTATCGATTGGTCCCATGTTTGGATTCGGCTTAATCTTGGGATCTCCAAAGAATATGTCGTAGGCATTGCCGCCCCTGCCAAAATCCTCGTCGACTCCTTTTTCGGACATGGCATTCCATCTCTTGACAGTTTTGCTTAACCCTTCACCGTCGACTCCAATCTTTTGCGCGAGGCCGGTCAAAGTGTCGGAGCTGAACAAAGTACCCGCTGCCTCGGCTCGCTTCCTCTTGTCTTTACTCCGAGCCGTCAATGAACTCAGCATGTACCGATCAAGATACTTCAGGTCCATAACCAGCCACGACGGGACCGCAGACACATCCTTGTGGCGTTCGTACATGATGCGGCCAGTATCTGTGTAGCTTCCGGCTTCATTCATGAACCGTTTACCGCTGGCATCTACGATGATACAGTATGGTCGACTGCGCTCATAGACGGCAAAGTGAGGCATGCCATTCAGAGGATCCATGATTGTCGGCCCCCACCATGCTTCGTCCAGCAGAGCTGTCTCCGCACCGACTTCCATGCCGGCCGCGATGGCGTCACCGTGATCGCCTGGAGGAACACTCGTCCACTCCACGCTCGCGGGCTGCCGTCCGAATTTCTCCCTCCACTTCTTGTTCTTGGCAAAGCCTCCCGCGCAGAGAAGAACACCTCGGTGAGCTCTGATTGTCCGTTCAGTCCCATTCTGGTTGACTGTCGCTCCAATAATCGATCCGTTCGAGTCGGGAATGAGAGACACCAGAGGTGAGTTTCGCCAAATCTCCCTGTCTTTTTGCTTGTTGAGGTAGAGAAGCTGTGCAACCAGAGCCTTTCCTAAACCTGTTTGGTTCTGACCCAAAGCACGCCTGAGCAGGACAGGCGTCATCAGTCGTGCCGCATATAAGAAGTCCGAAAATGACGCCAGAGCCCTGGTCAGGCGTGTTGCTTGGTAGATGTGTATCGGAGGCACAAAGCCTTCTCTTTCGAGGATCCAGTTTTTCCAATCCCCGAGTTTGTTGAGGTCGAAGAATTCGGGCTCCAAGGTGCGTCCACCCTCTCCCCTAGCTCCAGGCAGATTAGGGTAGTAGTCGGGATAGTTGGGTGTATAATGCCACTTGAGTCCTTGATCTTTCAGGAAGTCAACCATCCTTGGTGCATTGTCGAGGAATGAAGTCCGCCGAGCGATGCTTGACGCCGGGCCTGGGTCTCCGTGTTGCATGATTCCGCCTTCCATGTATTTTAACACGCTTGCGCGGTCTTCTTGGACCCCATGAGCTTCGGCAATCGAGTTTCCAGGCACCCAACATCCTCCTCCCGAGTAGGCAGTGGCGCCGCCAATCTTGGCCCCTTTCTCGATGATAATAGACTTGAGGCCCAAGGAGCCAGCGCGGAGAGACGCTGTTAGTCCGGCTCCACCACTGCCAACGATAAGGACATCCGTTTCGGTATCAAACTTGGTCTGGCGTGAGACCTTTTCGGAGGCGAAATGACGACGCGTTGCTGACAAGGTTCTCGGCCAGATGATAGCCCTGCTCCTAGCTGGCTGACAGCTCAAGGCACTGAGACGTAGCCTGCAAGCCATTGTCACTGTGTTGAAACTGTATCCGCGAGTAAGCACCTTAGTTCAGTCAATCACAAGGAAGCTCATGAGCAAACATGGACGTGAATTCATAGAACTTGATGTCCTAGGCGGAATGCCCGAATATTATCACAGTCAGCTTCCCCGCCCCCGGATTCGAGCATCTCTCCGAAAGCGACACCGAGGGTAACACCACCTTCTCGGCGCCAAGGAGGGCTATGATTAGCTTATGCATCGTTGGAACTGTGAGATTATCGATCCCACCCTTGTAACTCAGAGGTCCCTTTTCGCAGTCATTGGTGGATGTTACCATCGTCAAGGGACCCGCGTTTAATTAAGTTAGAATACGCGTATCTCCCGCACACCGTCTAACTTTATTGGTTCGACTACAACGCTGCCAAGACTGAAGAATCCGGATAAAATGCCAAGGCTTGTCAACTTATGCACGGAAATCCAAGCTGCCGGATTTTTAAAATGCGGAAATTGTGCAATACTACCGGCAGTCGTAACGTGCAATTTGACATTTCGTGAGTCGCGTTCTTATTTCCATCCGGGTCTCTTATTTTAGGTGCTCCTACTCACCGGGTAGTCAGCATTCTTTAATTTTATATATTTATTCTCATTATTACGTGGGGTGCTTTGTCTCGACGGCAGGATGTTACGCTATACATGCTAGACGGACCTATCGCAGTTAATAGGGAGGACATGATGCGGTTTAAAAGTCGTATTCGCCAGCTACTCGGCTCGTTTAAATCATGGGCTGAAAACCAATCTGATAGCCATCTCATTATTAACCCACGACTACCACCTGGATAGTGGGCTATTTCCGCCGAGTTTATATGTCGCCTGAGGTCAAATTTGCCCTACAGTCGTCGCCCTAGCATGGATTAAACAGTCGATGATTGTAGTCAAACATTAGGTAGAATATGAACTAAAGAATCATCATAAAGTGAGTGATTATGTGAACCTAAGCCCTAAACCAAACCACTAAAGAATCAGGATAATTTGCTCAGGAAACTTATCCGAAAGGTCCTCCACGCTCACTACATCCGGCGGTCTGTGCGAATCCAGGTAACCAACTCGATAGAAAACTCCAGGTTGCTCAGGATCTGGATATAGTAGTATGCAATACATGCTGAATTTGCCGGTGAGAAGAAGTGGCAAAAGGAAGAATGAGCCTTGGGCATCCCGACAGTACATTCTCCTTCTAGACGCCCCTTCCACCGACCCTTCTTCACAGCCTCCGGGATTGAGATTGTCGAGATACGAGATCATTGGCTCTCCCGCAGCATCAACTTCATCCCAGTAGATTTTATTCCACGAAGTACGCATATCCACGTCTGTGTCGCTTCCGTTATCATGGTAGCTGAAGTGGCCGCCCGAGGTCGTCTTTCCGGGTCCGATGAGGTGGCCGCGAATCTTGATAACGCCGCCTTTTACCGTGCCTGCTATGTGATTTTCATAGTGAACCCTCGCATCTTCGACGATCCCGCATTCTGTTCCAAAAGTCATATCCCCATAGTGCAACTCGAACGGACCACCAAGCGACGCCCAGGTCCATGAGGGAGCCTTGTATTCAGATGATCGCAAAGTTGCACCAACTTGGGGCTGATTTTGGGGATCGCGGAACCAACAAAGTGCGCGTGGACAATGAGACCGCCACAAGCCGGCAAGGTATTGCGACTCGATGTGAACGCCATTATCTATGGCGATTTTTTGAACAATTCCAGAAAAGGCAATGAGCCGGTCCGACTCCCGAGTGAGTCGAGTCTGGGCGTAATTCTCGAGATGCAACCTCCATGAATGCCAGTTAATGCCCTGGCGAGCGACCGGATCTTGAAGTTTAGTCCCGCGTGCCTGGTTGTGCCAATCTCTTCGTATGTCCTGGTTTCCTTTCCGCCCAAATGGAACTGGAAAACTCTCAGAAGCAATCCTCTCGCGGCAGTGCCACCAAAGCTGGCCACGAGCAAGAATGAGGGAGCGGTTAGAGAGATACCACTCTTGAAAGACCCACGCTCGGCTTCTCAGTGGACAGGAGACTATGTCATCTTCAAATCGATCAAAGATTAACCCAAATGGCTCATTGCTATGCCCAACCCAGTCGGGCTCTATCCTCAAAGGCTTTAGCAAGCGAGCCTCTCTGCCAGTAAAGCTCGTTCCCGAACTGTCAGCTGCTGTCGCTGCACATATGTTCAGGAATGCGTTGCCGTATACCTGATGCATCTGAGGAGCTTGTTGCTTCCAGTCATCATTCGAGTCTTGCATGATGCACAGAGAATCGATCCAAATAAAGCGTAGGCCCAACTTTCGGCAAAAGCCGATAGCCTCTTGATAGCTTTTGGGGAGCGTCTTCACGCGAATATTCTGGCTGAGCGCATGCATATTACTGCTGAGTAACGTCGTCGTGTAATGAGCCTGCCCCCAACAATGAGAGAAGGCAACGTAGTGTCCTGGTTTTTGGTTCGGCGACACGAGTTTCGCTCGTTCGCCATCGATGATCTCAATCAACCTCTTGGGATAAAAGGCTGAGCTGAAGGCCGTCTTGCACATTGGGTGACTTTTCTCACAGCTTGTGGACCATTGCAGTGCCAGCTTAACCAAAGCATCGTCTTGGTGACTGGGGGGCGGTGAATAATATTCACTGAGCTCACGACATACTGAAGCTATTAGACATGCCGGGGATTTGACTGGTCGGGCTATTGAGAATAACGTACGTTCAAGAGGTAGTGTTTTGAACACCCACATATGACGAAAGACGTCAGGGTTGCTGTATATACTGAGTTGGAAACGGCCACCACTGAATTTTATGCTGTACTTGAATTCATTGCCGTTATGGGGACTGTTCGGGTCTAACCATTCCCTGGAGTTGACAATATTGCGACAGATGTAACAACCACGTTCTGCAGCAAGTCGGAAGTCAGCTCTGGACTGGTGGTGGAGATCAGTGCGCCACCCTTTGCTGCAGTCGCCTTCGAAGACACCGCGACAAACAGTGCATAGTTCCGATTGTATCTGGACTCGTGAATCTGAAATTGGGGAACTGGTGGACATCGTGGAGAAAATTGAAGACGCGCTATCGACGCAATGGCTCTTGCCTTTCAGGAGATAAGCCAAGCAGGAACCAATTTTTTTGTCAAATGGATGAGTTTTAGAGGTCTTGGACTATGCAAAGAAGAGTGAACTTAAGGAAGGGAAAACAAGATCTTGAGGTAAGATCTTTATTGATGCTTAAATATCTGTGTGTGCACACTATTCCGTGACTTTCCGCACAGCCTGCTGTACATGACATGCGGGTAATCTCTAGTCCCCTATCAAACAGCAACTTTTTGCGAGGCCCCACTTAAGAATCCGATTACCGTACCTCCGTACTCCGTATAAACTTGCAAAATTGAGCCTCTTGGCGATCCCCAGTTTTACTCCACTATGCACGTAAAACAGCTTAACCTACTACCGTAGACCAAAGTAGACAAATCATACCTATAAAGGCATACCCTATTTCCTTCTTATATCTAGAGCGACCACTGGTAAGTTGTAAATCTAACTATATCTACTTTACTAAGAGGCTCAATTTTTTTAAGTTTATATAGTACTCAGCCTAACTTATAGCCCCATTGCTCTAAACACTCCAACTTGTTAGATGGGGCACTAAGTATTTAGGCAAACATGCAGTCACCGCAAACTGCCTGACGTATGACGGTATGACACATCTTCGACCTGAGGACTCTATCGCAGATAATCTTTGTGGTGCCCTTTTTTTTTTCTCTTGCTGAATTAATAACTCTGGCACATTATAAAATAGAGAGACATCGCGAGGATTTATGCTACTATCAAGCACAGTTTCAAGCGGAGGTTAGGATCTGGCTGCCCCTAATCCACAGGCTGTATTGATATACTGGTTGTCACTTTATCACATGAATCAATGTCATGCTTTGGTGGGTGAATAATCCTAGTTCTGACAAAAGGGTAGCAGTTACACACAGTTTCAAAGCTCGCTTGTAAAACCAACTGTTTCTTTTCTCTCTCTTTAGGCCACAGTGGCCATTTTTCATCCCATTTCCTCTTATCAAGTGTCACAGACCGCTTGCAGACCCTGTATCACGGTTCAACCTGCGAACAAAGGTTAGTTAACGGCTTGCTTAAGATTGACCTAGCCAAGCGCGATTCACCTTAGGCTATGACCCAGGATACATTGCAGTCTCACGCGCAAAGCTCCAGCTCTCATCCACGATAACTGCAAATCACCTAATGTAGCTCAATAACAGCGAAATAATACCAAAAGACGTGATTGTTATTCAGTAATAACTCCGAGTATAAAGAGCCACGGAATCCCCTTCTCCTTGATCGCCCTTCAAAACTCAGGCATATTCTGAACGATCTTTGCTATCTCTTGAGAAATTAGCAAAGCAGACTACAACATGTGCGTCCTCATTATTTACATCCAGGCCTGCTGCGATTGCGGATACGAGCAATCCTACGAGGCAGATAGCCGACAGCACTGTGAGCTTAATCGAGAGAATAAACTTTGCCTGCTCGAGAAAACGCGGAGTATCGCCTACAATATCTGCGGACCATGCATGAACGCCCGAATGGAGGAGAAGAGGAAGGAGGAGGAAACCAAGAAGAACAAGAAAAAATAGAGGCGAGAAATGCATTGGTGAGCTAACAATGTTAGGTCTAGCGGAGAAACAGAAGTCTTTGACAGTTTGATATGCTCATGTGAGCATGTGGCCCGAGTTGGGAGAATACGCTATTAAAATCCCAAAGGTCAACACGCTTAGTGATTCATTATTACAATAAAAAGATGCTCTGAAGCTGGCCATCCTCCTGCATCTCGATTTCACCATCCATTATCCCGTAGACATATGCGTCCCCCACAACCATGTAGCCCTCATGAGTCGCGTCACAAACCATTTCGCTCGTAGTCTTTTCACCCAATGGCGGTAGAAGCTGCTCTACCTTACTTGCACCACAACTTACGTTTCCACATTGCCTTAAAAGAAGCGGAACCTTGCTACCGGCCAACACAGTAACCTGGTCACCTTCTGTTGTGCCTTGGGGGCCGATCCCGATTCGGCCCCCTTCAGTCACAAAAATGTGTCGATCTCCAGACATGGCGTTGATTGCGTACAGAAACTCATTCCTCTGCCGGTTGACCCCGTCAGATCTCACGGGCCGAAAGGTCCTCCGTCCCTTGACTGTCACGCTCCTCCTTGAACCAGCGGCATTACCGTCGAGGAATGATGCATATGATGCGAAGTCGGTGGGTACAACTCGTCGATAGCTCTCTTTTTGTGTCTGGTCTCCTCCAACGTATGTCATGTCACCACAGAGAGCTCGCCAAAAGACGTGGGCATATCCATCATTGATCCAGGGCTCTCTGGGCCCATCCAATGGATCTTTTGATAGGAGCCTGTTTGTAGCACGAACTTCAGGATTCCACATAATGGCGGGATACCCTAATGAGCGACGGACAAAGTCTTGCCAGAGGAATTCGAGCCTTCGCCAGCGATAAAAACCGTCTTCGGGGCCTAGATCAGGGGATACGTGTCGAACTTTGTCGATACACACTCCTGAAACTTCCAAGATTGCTTGGTTTTGTGACACGTGAACCATAACGGTTGCTGCTGGCATGCTGCTAGCGGCATCGTACTGGCTCAAGTTTTGGAGTCTCGGTCGCTCGCACTCCTTAGCCGAAATGCTCCAATCAGGAGACCATGATGGGATCCCTATCTGACTGTGCCTATTCTGACCAGAGAGTAAATCGAGATTTCCAGAAGATGAGATGATATGCATAGCCGCAGCCAAGTAGACCTCAAACTTTGACATGCTGTAATCGGGGGCGAGGAGGGGCTGATCCAGAAGCTCCAGGAGCCCAAACACTTTATCACGGGCGTCAGTTGCTTCTCTTCTGTGAAATTGTCTCAAAGAGTCTAAAGGAGACAAAAGCTGCCCCTGGTTTATGGTCTGCCGAGGGGCTTGTATTTGAGCAACGAGAAAGGCCAGGCTGGCGAACGGATCCGAAGTATTCGTGTCCAGCACAGGGTCATGGGAGGAGCAATTGGAGCGATAGAAGCTTGCACCACGTTCAAACACACTCCACGGACAGGAAAGAGGGCCATAGTGTACCGTCAAATTCTTAGCGAGAACGCACTCTTGAACAACCCAGGTTCGTTGCCACTGCTATAAGTTAGGACTCTAAAATTCTCAGTCTTGTTCCTTGGTGGAACTTCAACTTACCCAGGCTTTGTTGACGATGTCTTGGATTGATTGCCGGAGACTTGAAGCCCACATCTGATTTTCCAGAGTCTCTACTGGTGACCAGTAGAATCGAAGGTGTGTGGCAGGAATATTCTGGCTCAGAGAACTGAGCACACAAAACACCCCAAAAGCATGACCGCCACACTCAGCCAACGCGGCATCGACCGCCCTTTGACTTTTGCGAGGGCTCCCGGTCAGAACAGACCCGTCAAACAATGTTTGATAGTATTGGACAAGTGGTTCGTCTTGTTGATCGCCTCCCCAGCGGTAGTGATGCTGCTGGTTCTCAGTCTCTGGGTGGGGCACACTAGGCTCTCCAAGCCAGATGAGAACCTCGGAACTGTGGCTGAAGATCTCTCCCATAAGTCGGACCTAGCTACTGCGCTCGTCTGCATCTGATTGATTGATGCACAAGTAGTCGACCCATAATGTGAGAGGTTCAGAGCACTTCTGCCGCAAACTGACGAGAGCTGCATAAAGATTCGGGGAGATCTCGATCTCGAGACCATTGCAGCAGATCACTGTGCTGGGATATTTGGCTTTGGGAACAGTTTCTCGCCAAGCATAGGAGAGGGCTCGGTACTCAGGCCAGGATTTTGATGAATCATTAGGAAGAGGCACGACTGATAGTTCACATATGATACGTGAAGTTGTGGATAGCGACAGGAATATGGTCAAGAGTCGAATGCTTCGCCCAGACAAGGGCGCTTGTTGGTAGAGTAATTGAGCCATGATAGATATAATCTAGAATGGCCCGTGAGGAAAAGAATAGAGTTGACGGGGCACCGATAAAGAAAGTGGAGAGCGGGGCTTTATTGGCTTCCCATCGAGACTCAAAGTGAGGCTATACCAACATGCACAAGCGCTGCGCCTCGTTAGACTTAATGGGTTTCAGGATTACTAATAGACATTCAAAGCGATGTGAACTAAGGAGAAGCATCAGTACTTTGTGATTGGTGAATTCGCGAGCCAATAGAACATGCCCAAACAGAAATAACCTCCATAACTCCAAACAGTCGCATTCAAGTGTACATAGGTACACAGGTAAGTGCCGTCCAGTCTCCATCATACATTCAACCACTATTTAGATTGTAATTCATCGACAATACATGGCCTTCTAAATCTTCATCTGATCTGTTTAAGCTGTGAGTGAATGCTTGTTCTTCTAGCCACCATGCCAAAATATCAAGATTGGTGTAGATCAGGAGCAGTTTATCTAAGACTCTTTATCAGAAGCTGCTGCAGAGGATACAGAGTCGCGGTCAATCACATATCCAACTCAATATTAATCTTATATGCAAGAATACATTTTTCTGATCTCGTCGTATGTCCAAATGTCCCCAGTCGGCAGGCCATCAAAATAGATACCATCCAGCTAATATCGGGCACCGGTTTGTGGGCAGTAGGCCAACAGCACCTGTTAACAGCCAAGTTAAACATCGCAAAAACGTCGAAAAGCATCATACTATCACGCCTATATCAAGTAATTCGCAAGTATTATTTAATCTCTCAACGCCTGGGCCTTCTAAATAAAGTGCTGAACGGTCCAGGAGGAAAAGAGAAACGAAAAAGCTAGAACTAAAATTAGCAGAAGGTTTCTAGGGGAGAATAGTCGTATGTCAGAAAACCTGTTCAGAATAGGTTGAGTCGGCTAAACAGAGCCAAAGGCCTAGATTTTGCTCACAATGACTGTACATTTTCAACTACGATTCATGAAGAAAGCAGTGGCTGTATGCTGCGCCGCTGGTCAGTCCTACACGTGAATAGAAACAGGTATAAGATCAACCAGAGTCCACCCGAAGTTGCTTTCTAACCCAGCTCTGCCAGTTATACAGACTTCAAAGCAACTTTGCGTATGACTTAAAGGGATTGATCGAGTCCACCGCCAGGATGTGCACTACTATTATCTACTTCCAGGTATGTGATGACTGCGGATACACCCAGTCTTTTGGAACAGGCCACCGGCAGCAATGCAGACTTGCATGGGAAAAGGAGCCGTGTCAGATCTGTATAACGCGACATTACGACTACAATATTTGTGGGCTATGTCTAGAAGATCGAGCCGAAGAAGCGAAAAAGCAGCAGAATGAGCGTTAGACGCTAAAGCCAGGTTCCAGGCATGACATGAATAGATATGAGTAAAGAACTTCAGTTGTTCACAGCGTACCATTTATGAAAACTTCACTTGAGAGGGAATTTGTTGTTCTCTTTTATTGCCTCTAGGACCGTGTGCCTACGTCGCTACTTCTGTGTTGGAACAACTCCTTGCCAAAGAAATATCGACAGCCATGCTTCTCAAACAGTGATTTTATTCTTACAAGACCAAGGTCCCTGCGAGGAACGTGATACACCCCATGAGGCTACGGCTCTGCTCGTGCAGGCAGTGACCATTCCTCAGATGGTTCTTGGACATTAGTGATGAAAGTCACAATTATGACGCAGTTTGAGCAAGCTGAGATGATTCTAGAAAGTCACGCTTGGTTGCCTTCGGGCCTTTGTAGCGCACCGTTTTGGGGATCTTTGCTCTCTTCGATATTAGTCGTTGCTATGATAGGAGATGAGAACACTCACAACTCCAGGTAATTATTGAAGAGATTGATACCCTCCTCGAGGGCCTGGGTTATAAGGTGGTCTGTGGGAAATTCTTAGCATCTCGTTCTCAAAGGTTTATAATTAGTTAGGGCTCGTACCTTAGAAGGTTCTTCGCGCCCACAATGACGGCAGCCCCGCCAGCATAGATACCCAGCAATCTGCTCCAGCCAGTATTTCCATAAATAGATTGGCCAACAGACAGCGCAACGAGATCATATACGAGACATCCGCCAAAGATCCAGTCGCTCGAAGCTGAAAGCAGACCGAAGCCAAGGCCAGTGGCGATTTGGACGGCGGTCGATGGCTTCGCGTCGACAAAGTAGGCTGCGGAGAAGTTGTGAAGGAGGTCAAGGACACCAATACCCGCAAAGGTCTTAGACACAACGTGGGTAAGGACAGAGTTTACCGAGCAGGTATCCATGAGTGGAAGGCGTCGGGAGATGTAATACAGTTGGGCAAGCGAGTTGATCACAACAAAGACGTTAGACACCTTGAGGTTGTCGTCGTTCCAAAAGATCATCCAAGCTACCAAGGTCAACACTTCAACGATAATCCAAGATATAGTGACATACTGGCGATGCAAAAATTTCCCAATGCATAAAACGGCGCAAAGTCCACCATGCTTGAAGTATCTTTCTGAGTCGGGTCGGCCTTGTAAAGTCGCCAAAGCCAGGCGAGCTGGAACAACTGCTGTGGGAAGAAGAATCCAGCGATAAAGAAAGGTTGAGGAGAGAAGAATGAAATATTGGCGTCGTGTATGTCTTTCATGTTGGGTGAGCTGTTCATGCCGTACAACTGAGCTGCAAAATCAACGGCGAACGAGGTCGGCGCAAGCCATCTGGCTGTTGAGAGTTCAGCACCCATCTTTGTGATAGATATACAATAATCAATGTTATATGAGTGAAAGAGACAATTTAAAAAAGAAGACACTATTTCGCTTTGATGGTGAACCTGGGGAATCATGAGGTTGCAAGTCAAAAGGGCCTGTAGAGTCAGCGTTTTTATCAACGGATTTGAGATAGAAAAGAATCGATGACACGCATGACTCGATCCAACTTGTGATGTGTTGACGTAGGCAAGGCGCCGGCCTCTGCGGTCTCACGCAGGAAGAGTTAGCGTCATCGATTCAATGAGAGCAAGTTGGGGGATCGGCACTAACAAAGCCACTGCCGCGGCCTCCGGAAATTCTTGTCAGCTTGTCCAGGAATGTTTCTCGTCGCGTGGGTGATAAAGCTCACGGTGAATCACTTAGACCGTTTAACTCGAACGAAATTCGAAACGTCTAATACGCACAATCAATCTAGATCTTACAGTTCCTGTTCAATCGATATACATCATCCATCCAATCCAAACAATCTAATATTTATCACTACTGATCCTTTCCTTTCGGATTCGTGGCCTCCCAAACGCCCTTAAGATGACGGCAACGCTTGTCGACATCATCCGAGTCCTTGACCTTGAGAGCCTTGTCTCCCTCCTCCTTAGAATCAGGCCTCACTCCATCTCCAAATACCGCCAACTTGGGCACGGCATCCCACCCAGGTCCACCAGATGGGTCTTTCACAAATCTAGCCCAAGCATTCTGCATTTCCCTACTAAGCTCCTTCTGGAATTTTGTAGACCCCTTCTCAGGATAGGTGCCAAAAATAGTATACAGCTCAGACGAGTGATAGGCTCCACTGCCTTCAAAAATCTCGGTGTTCTCAAAGCTCGCGTTGTAAATGAATCTCCAAGTCTTGATGCCAACGTCGTCAAATTCTTCCGTGGTGAACTTGGCCGGGCACTGGGCCAGGGCTTCGGTGAGGAGTGTGGCGATCTGATCATATTCGTTCCGGATGCCCGGAGCCCCGATCGGATACATGATTTGGATGAGCTTGATCTCCAAGGGAGTGATTTCGGGGCGGTAGTATCGCAAGGTATCTTCTAGACTTATATTCTTGAAGCTTTCCAGTCGAGCTTCATCTGCCGTGGTTCCAATGAGGACGGGCACGCGTGCCATAGCCTTGGAGTTGTCTTTTGAGTCTAGACGAATCTTGCGCGGGTAGTTTGCTAGAGTGATACCATCGTCACCGATAGGGGCAAAGTCAAGTGCTGCCTTCTCAATAATTTCTTTGAGCTTCATCGCTGGTAGGTCGCGCATGCACTTGAGGACTTGGTCAAAATCACCCTTATCGCAGCCTGCCTTCTCGGTTGCATTTTTCCATGATCCGCTCGGCTCTAGGCGAGTACCGGCACTTCCGGAATGCATGATTGCCGCACGGAATGGGACTGGATCTGGTGGAGCCGTAAGAAGAGCATCGACGCTCCCTGCGCCGGCACTCTCTCCCATTATGGTGATCTTTTGGGGATCTCCGCCGAAGGTCTTGATATTACGCTGGACCCAGTCTAACGCGAGTCGTTGATCGAGTAAACTGATGTGGGGTTAGTGTCTGGGCAACGCTACATGTAAGTGAGGATGATCTTACCCGAGATTCCACATTCCCTGAGGTAGCTCTAGGGTCTCAGGGAAGCCAAAGATATTGGTCCGGTAGTTAAAAGTGACGACCACAAGATCCTCGTAAGCTGCAAACTTGGAACCATCATAGAGAGGCAAAGATCCGGACCCATGACTGAAGCTTCCTCCAAAGATCCAGAATAGGACAGGTTTAGAGCCCGTCTTTGCATCCGCGGGCGTGAAGACATTGATGTTCAAGCGGTCTTCGCTTGTTCCTGCCGGGGGACCGGGGGTGTTGAAGGCCTTGATGGACTGGTTGCGCACCTCTTCGGGGTAGTTGAATTTCTGAATGCAGGCGGGCTTGAACTTGGACGCATCGTAGGGCTTGTCCCAAGACTCGTTCCAACCCTTGACAGGCTCTGGTGGGCTGAAACGGACGGGTTTCTCGGCGAAAGGAATGCCGAGGAACTGGTTGACAACGGTATCGGAGTCAGGGATAGGGGTTGTTGTACCGACTACAACACCTGAGTCAATCGTAGCAGTGGGCTTATCAGCTCTCTTCAAGTTAGGATACGCAACTGCCGTAGTCGCGCATAGAACAGCTACTAAAAGTGTTAGAGGAAACATGTCTGTAAAGTGAACTTCAAGTTGAGCATGATGAGACGAACTACAGGCGGTGATCGTGATAATATATACATCCAACTGCCAAGTTCGCTAGATCAAAATCGTCTCTTGATTGTTAATACAGCTGCCTTCGCTAATTTAGAACTCGTGGCTGAGGAACCCGTGAACTTACCTTCCAAGACCATGCTAAAGACGAGTGACTAAGGGGCTGGTGGCTCTGGACGACATGAGTGGTTGCAGCGCAGAATGCATCCCAATTGCGGCAAGTCAAGGGCCCATTAGCTCAAACGCGGTTCCTGGTGATCAAGGCTGAGTGAAGTTGAACCCTTGGCCCTCGTCACTCGCGAAGCCCATACTCTTCTGGGTGTAATGTTGCGCTGTGAGGTAATTGGTCAGATGTCGAAGCGCTTGGTGAGCCCCACAAGGCGGCTCGATCAACGTCATGGGCAGCGGGTGATTTCGCCCAGAAGGGTAAAGAGGAAGCCTCAGCCTCAGCCTCAAACTCGAGATGTGGCGCTCGCTTGATTGTACTGCCACAGAGAAGTTGCACCCACAGGGGTACGAGTTTGTAGATCTCATTGCCATCTTGTCATTTGTCATTTCTTGAAATACATATATAAAACGAGCATCATCTACATCGCTTTCAAACCATCTTCACACTTGTCAACTCTCTAGTCCCTATCACAGTACCCAGTTCACTCCAAATATTTGTCAAACACATCACTCACATTTCGAAAAAAGCAAGGTTCGATCATTTTACTCAATCACGCTTTCATTCTACCTCAACTTCATCTCACAACATATTCTCGAGTCCATCTCAACCATGGGTAGCAGCTGCAGTACCCCAGATGGCGACCCATACTGGTGGGGTTACCTCGATGACGGAAAGGGCTGGACAGCTCGCCCCAAGTCCGAGTACATGGCCGACCCCTCATACAACAAAGACTTAAGAAGACAACTACGCCAGGAGCGAAAATTACAGCAACAGCAACGAAGCATGCCGGCGTCTACGTGGAGCGCCCCACAAAGCCATGGTCAAACCTGGAGCGACCCGTCGACCAACAGCCAGGGACTATACGGCGTGCCTGGGCATGAATGGAATGGCCCTCCAACTTTCGATCATGGATGGGATAGCCCGGGGATGAACGGCAGTAACAGGGGCCCACCGCCGTCTTATGATCACGCAACGAATCCTTTTCTAAGCAGGGATCATGGGCAGCAAAGTTCGGCACTATATGCCAGGAATGGTTGGAAACGATGATAATGGACTAATACAGGGTTAAATGCGGACTCATAGAATGCCTTTCGGTACGAAAGG
>JWIW01000106.1:0-28032 GCA_000966855.1 Fusarium sp. JS1030
ACGCCCTTCGGGCTGAATAAGTAAAAAGAGCCGCCGCAACCTTGTCGTGCGTGACGACACCGTACGCTCAGCTCAGTCTACTCAACAACCAATACCGATCCTCCATCACCACCTTCCTATGATCATCCGTTAAGGTCCAGCTATATGCGGCATCCAGACATTGTGAAATGGACTCCTTGCACCGCGAGTACGCCGCCCCCCGGTTTATTCGATGGAGCGTGTACCCCAACGATGACACAAACGTCAATAGCGCTATTCCTGTTCCAACAACTACCACTTCCTGGAGTCGCTCTGATCTTACATTTTGAAGAGCAGACACTGCCATTCCCCTGATGCGCCCAGGTATCAGGATCTATCACCCAGCATTGGGAGGAGGTACTCACGAGAAGCAAGTCATGCCGATAGGGATTCTGACTCCAGGCTGTCGCGACGATGAAAATTGTTCAATCCAGAAACTCATCTCGCTCAAGTCCCTGATGAGAGAGTCTCTAGCCGCTTTCCTGTTCCAGTATCTGCTGTTTCGCAGCTGTCCTCCCTGCGTCTCAACTGCATTTGAAGTGTCTGGTAGTTGGTTTGATGGATTGTTTGTGCCGAGCTGAATCCCAACGGGAGCTGGCAGCGCGATACCGAAATGCGAGTTTGGCGCGGCCTCCAGGCGGGCAGATCCAGCTTTCAGGTTCTGGAAATACTGATCCATATAGAACTCTGCCGATCTCCTCGCTACCTCAAAGCGACGCCAAGCTTCGTCGATGTCCATATAACCATCATGTGAAGATGGCAGAGCGTTGTTTTCGGAATATATATATCCATCTTTGGGCTGGGCGTACTGGGCGTACTGGGCGTGATACCCGGTGATCAGGGCAGTAGAATCCTCCATGGCAACTATCTGTCGTTCAGTATTGACTCAAGATATTGTCGACACAAGAGAAATGGGATGGAAGAATAGAAAGGCGGGGAAGCTGAACGTCAGCCACGTCATTTGTGCACATTGATAAACCCCCTCTTCCCCTCTGAGCTTCACGCATACTGCTGAAACGCATGGGTGACATTATCCCAGAATGCGATTGGGCATCATGTGACTACACGTGGCCATCAGGATATTCGGACCAAAGGATTGCACTTTGCTCTCACCAGCACTGCGTGTTGGGCGAATCAAGCTCTCGTAGAGCCTTATTAGGAAGCGTGCCATGGCGTTGGCAAAGTCGGAAAAACGTTTCTCGGGTCACACCATCCAAGAAGCTCTCGCAGCTTTCCCCCACCGTGCTGAAAGCGGGATTTCCTAATCTCTGAGGTTTTCTGCTTGACTTCCTTCGCATAGAATTTGAAGACTATCCGTGATGACGCGGAAGAATGATGCGGTTGCGGGCTTACAGGATCCTAGTATAGAGCGGAGCCCCGAACACCACACATATTGCTTCCAAGCATGGCATCACAGCAACAGGCCAGTGGCAGAGACACTTCACGGCAATCAGGCGATGGCGCGGCATCTACAAGAGCACCTTGGCTCCGATTTCGCCGAAGTACTTCACATAAGAGCAGCACCGCCGAGAAACAGACATCAGGCTCTCGTGGTTCCACGCACAGTAAGGTTACCGCCCCTTGCATGGCATAAAGCAGGATACTAAGCTGTTCACTGGGAGCTCCAGATATACGTGTCAGTGCGCCAGGATATGGGCCACGAGGTCGACGAAGAGGACTTGATCATCGCATTTCGAGACGAACGTTATGGCAGCTTAGTTAAGGAGTATTTCCAAACGAAGTTTCACAAGACGCCGGCCTTCTACAACTGTTTCGTTTATAACCACAATGGAGAGGTCACGCTTGGCCGTTTTTCCAAGGTCATAGTGAAGAGAGCTTTCAGCCGGACAATGAACCACGAGCTTCGGCTCCCAAAAGAGGAGTCCTGGGACGAAATTGGCACAGCACTGCGAGTAATCCCCCCACATCCAACATATGTTGCTCTCTGCGGATCTCCTCACGGATTCTGACTCAATTTAGGACGGTAGGTGCCCTATCGATACCTGTGGCGTCGGCATGCACTGTTTTCGATTATATTTCGTCTTGGCTTGGAAGCGTAAACTCGGGTTCCAACCGTAAGCTCCGCACCTAACAGTCCTAACCACCACAGATAAAGCTGATGAGAAGGAGATCAACCTGGTACTGCCGGTAGTAATGGGCCAGTTCCTCAAGCGAACGGAGCCGGAGCACAAGCTGCTCCCCAAGCTGCTCCCCAGGCTGCTCCCCAAGCTGCCAGTATTGTACGTCGCCAATTCAACCCCTTCGCAGGCATTGGCTAAATTATGCGCAGGAAAAGGTAACTGATGCGCTACGAAACTTGCTCGAATGGCTCAGAGCCCAATCGAAGACTCCAGGGATCACTGCCACAGCCGGCACAGCAAATAGCTACTGCCGGTTTAAGGAGAAGACCGAGACACTCATCAGCCTGCTTAGGCGTCTGGGTGAGGCTTACAACAGCTCTGAGGTTCAAGGTGAATCCCCGTCTACCCTTAGGGTGTCGTTTTTGGCAGAAATACAGATCCAGGACGCTGACTCCTAAGGTATGAAGGCGACGCCCTAGATGTATCTAACATCTGGATGCACCTAGTAGAGGCTGATACCGCAAGGCACCATAGCCAGGAACTTATCGTCAATCTGAATCAGACCGGCCCTCTGGGTGCTGTGGTGGAGAGACATTCGGCCACCAGATCCGCCGCCCTTGCACTAGGTGGTGTTGCCGGCGGCGGTGGCATAGCTGCCCTCGGTTATTTCGCTCTTGGGCTCACTGGTTGGCCCATGCTCATTGCTGGTGGGGTGGGTGCCGTTGTAGCGATCAATGGGGGCGTCATGTCGTGGCAACATACGACGTACAGGAAACGAGTCAGAAAAGGTGCGTGGGCGTCGAATCTCCCGGCAGCTTCATTCTGTGTGTTTGTGACTAACCAGGTCTGTAGTGAAGGACGACTTTGAAAGCTTCACGCGGGCGTGGAAGGCGGTCATGACAATCCTAGCGATCCAGTTCGCCGCTTCTGCCCATATCGACCTATCGTGGAAATCCGACTCGACCATCCAAAATGAGCACTTGCGAGTCCACTTTTTGAGAAGTTTTGGCCTAGATTCCCAAGATATCGATAACGAGGAGTACGTCATGGCGAATCTGGAGATGCGCGTCAGATATCTGAATCAGACATTCCAGGAATTTACGGAAAATGTGGACTGGATTGATCAACATGAGGATTTAGGTCTCACGAGGGGGGTGGAGGCGACATGAGTTTACTCTAGGAGCCTACCAAGGACCAGGTCCCCGAGGCCAAATCGAGAATTCTTTATTCGCTGCAATTATCCACATAATATGGGAACCTGACATTATATGGCAACTAAAATCAACCAAGGCCCGTGCTGATCCCATCATTATCTGACAATCTCTCACAATCTCCTCAACCACATCCATTGGCACTGGGCATAATTTCCTAATACCTCTATTTCTGCGAGCTTCATTAATGGTTGAATTACTACTCTTTGGTCAATAGTCTGTTTTTTTCTGCCCTATGTGTCGAATGTGCGCCCGGAGTATTACCTGTATTACTGCCGGACTGCCTGGGCTTGGTACATTTGCCTAAGTTGCGTGTTGCCTTCGTCTCCCAAAAGAAAGAAATACTTGAATATATAACGTACGTGATAAGCGAGTCGGAAATACAAGCGAGTCGGGAAAAAAATCCCTCAACGCCCCTTCTTTTCATTTGATCGATTATTTCGCAACCACCGAACATGTCACAGTCAAGCAAAGAGACAAACATCATTCTCGCCCTTCAGGCTCTTCAAAAGAACCCGAAATTACGTATCTACCCTACTGCAAAGATATATAAGGTCCCGCCTAGTACCCTCTATGACCGACATCATGGCAAACCTTCTCGAGGCGATATTGTCCCCAATTCACGCAAACTATCCGATCTAGAGGAACAGATCATTAGTCGACTATATTCTTGACCTAGACTCTCGAGGGTTTCCCCCGCGACTTCGTGGTGTGGAAGAAATGGCCAACCGACTGCTTGCCGACCGCAACGCGTCACCTGTTGGCAAGCGCTTGGGCTTCTAACTTCGTCAAGCGACACCCAGAGCTCAAGACGCGTTTTCATCGCAGATATGACTATCAAAGAGCCAAATTCGAAGATCCGACTACCATTCGGAAGTGGTTCTCGCTTGTAGAGAACACAATCGCGAAATATGGTATCACCCTTGCCGATATCTATAACTTTGACGAGACTATGTATAACTTTGACGAGACTGGTCAGATGATATTTGGAACTTTGACGAGACTGGCTTTCTTATGGGCATGATCGCAAGCGGAATGGTTGTAACAGGTGCAGGAAGACGTGGAAGGCCTAAATCAGTCCAGCCTGGAAATCGGGAATGGATTACTATGGTCCAGGCTATTAATGCGGAAGGCTGGGCGATCCAGCCGTTCATCGTGGTTGCGGGCCACTATCACCTCGCCAGCTGGTACCAAGAAAGCAACCTCCTGGGCGACTGGGCTATCGCCACGACCAAAAATGGCTGAACTGACAATGATACGGGCCTTGAGTGGATCAAGCACTTTGATCAGCACACAAAGACCCGATCAAATGGTCGCCATCGCCTTCTGATCCTCGATGGCCACGAAAGCCACCACTCGGTTGACTTTGAGACATATTGCGAGGAGAACAACATCATCACGCTATGTATGCCGCCTCACTCGTCGCACCTGCTCCAGCCTCTTGACGTCGGGTGCTTTGGACCTCTCAAGAAGGCCTACGGTCAGCAAATAGAGCATCTAATTAGATGTATCTGATCAGATGCCATATAACCCACATTTCGAAGATCGAGTTCTTTTCCGGCCTTTTATGCCGCATTTCAAGCCTCAATGACAAAAGCCAATATTCAGGGAGGTTTTAGAGGAGCCGGACTTGTCCCTCTAGACCCAGAAAATGTACTTTCAAAGCTTGATGTGCAACTACGGACTCCAACACCGGTCGAGGAGGAGGCTAGCCTCCCTGATCCTTGGGTCTCAAAGACCCCAAAGACGGTCCTTGAGGCTAGCTCTCAGTCTGAATTTCTGAAAAGACGAGTTGAAAGGCACCAAAGCAGCTCTCCGACATCTATTCTCAATGCGATTGAGTCGTTTTCGAAGGGAACGAAGGCAATTATGCATGAGATGGCTTTAATGAAGTCTGAGATCCGGATCCTTCGACAGGCGAACGAGGCCCTTAGCAGGCGGCGGAGAGCAAAAAGAGCACGCCTCCGTAATGGAGGAAAGATGACTCTAGATGAGGGTAGGGAAGCAATTGATCAGATGGGTGTTGATATGCAGGGAGTGGCCGAATCGTCGAGAAGTGGTGGTCAAGGAGGATCGGGGCGAGCGAAGGAAACCCGTTGTGGAACATGCGGCAAGACCGGCCATAATAAAAGAACATGTCAAATAGTTGTTGCGATATCTAGGGAAGAGTATAGTAATTAGTTTCGATTGATCAAACGCTGTATTTTGTTTTTATTTTATATTCTATATTGAGGGTCTTAATATTTTTCCGACTCGCTTGTATATCCGACTCGCTTATCACGTACGTTAATTAATATACCTAACAAAGCTCTAATTCCTTTTCTTTAGCTAGAGAAAATTGACTACTTTTATTCCTAAACAAACCAATGCCGATCCGGCGGTAACTTGGCATCTTTTTTTCTAACAGAGAATTTACAAGTTCCAAGATGAGAAATGTCTCCATATGACAGTTTGCTTGAAGATAAGTAAGGGATCGAACGAGTAGACAGGGATAAGTGGTAAAAACATCCCTTGTTACTGCTTCATCATCGAACTGGACAGAACATGACCAAGGTATTGGCAAGGAGTGGTCTAACTCCTCCTCTTCTAGTTCACAATAAGGAGGGCTAGACCAGTTATCAGGGGCGATCCGAAAGCAGAACTCTTTGATGGGCCCTTTAATGACCATGACTGAGAACCGCAGATTGGATACAAATGCCAACCCAGTCCAACTAATGTCACAAGTGCAGAGAGCAACGTGATCTTCGATCGTATCTCCATCTTCTAGGGAGTGTCTCCCCCAAAGATCAAAGATAACGGGAGCGTTTCGACACAGCCACGTCCAGGAAGGCATATCAAAAGTGTCTGCTGTTTTCGTTGGCCCCGCGCGAGCCCACAAGAGACCTTCTATGAACGACTCCTTCCACGAACCCAAGAGTGGCGACTGTCCCGTCATTTGCTTGTGATAGTCCACAATTCCGGCTATTGCTGCGATTCTATCGCTTGGGAAGGTGAAATCCCTCCCGGAATAGTCTTCAATCCATTCATACCATGTTCGCTTGTTACGTCTAGAAGACTCGAGCCCGAAGTCCTGCTCGTTGCAAAACACCTCGAATGGTCGGAAGTAATGACCGGATTGCGTTTTATAGGAGCATTTACATTGCCAGTAGATCTCTGACTTTGTACAATGAATCGTGCGGGGCGAAAGAACCTCCTCTTGTAAGACCCAACCCCGGGTACTTAGATGTTTCCCGCTCTGCCATTGACGTGGTGTTCGACGCTCAATTCTTATCATGGTGCTTCCTAAATTTTCCCCATGTTGATATAAAAGAATCCGTGAACCCTTGTGAGCTGTTCCGATGCTCCCTGTATTGGCTTCTTGATCGGATGTCGATGTATCATCACTCGCTGGGCTGGTGGTGTTGTCGTTCCTTCCGAAGCATCCCCAAGTGCTGTCTAATGCCTCACTAGCTGCGATATTGATTGTTCCTCCTGCGAACGTACCCTGCATTTCAGATGCTTCTGCTTGCCAGTCGTCTGGGTCATCCTGCACAATACACAGGGAATCAATCCATAGGTAGTGAATATTAAGAGCCCTTGTTATTAAGACGGCGTCTTTGAAGGTTTGTGGAAGTAGCTCTTCGGGGATCGATTTCTCAAAATTGGCCTTTGTCTCCATTGTGGTTCTCAAAGGCACATGGTTGCCCCACGCATGACTCAATGTTGCATATCGAATGGGGTTCTTTCCCTGCGACAGTCGATCTCTTGGCATAATACGAAGAGTCTCACCGGGCCCAATAGCGAGAACACGCGTTGGATATCGTTTTGCGACCGGTTGACAGATGTTGTGGTTCGCTTCGCATTCATGGAGCCATCCCCTAATAGTTGCATTTCGATCTTCAGAAAACGACTTTTCTTTATCCGCTTTCCCAAGAGTCCAAAAGGTAGGGTGACTCAAAGCTATACAAATGTCAGCGTCCTTTAGGTTATGTAGTATAAGCGTTCTTCTAGATTATTTACCTCCATTTCTGGGGGGGGACGAGATTCCGACTGTATGAATGTCTCCGTAAAGCATCCCCAGTTCTTTTACTGATAGTTCCGTCTGCAAGATTGCCCAGGATAATCTATTGGCCTGTCTCAAACTTCTTACCTTCAAAAGGATCGGAGACGACAAACGTGGAGTAGCTCCTTGCAACCGTTTTGTTGCGCTGGAGTGACTCTTCGAAACTGAGAGGTTCCATATGCTAGAGCATAGCGCACAAGACTTAGCTGATGTCTGAAGATGACCAAGGTCTGCATTCCATTTGAGGTGCCGCGCCTGCCCAGCTGGCCCGCCGGACTCTTGAATGTGGTTGATGACACCAAGGCATAGATCACAGGGTGTTTTGATCTCTTGCGCCATTTCTTATCGTAGGTAGGAAAGTCTTTACAGAAGACTGTGTATTTAGCAAAAGACTGAGTTTGAGTGAAATTGAATGTGTCTCGCGGCAACATTAAAGCTATGCAGATAAGGCATTTTCGCCAGTCAGGTGACAGTCCGCACAAAGTCGCTATAAAATTTCCAGAATCACAAAACTCCCAGAATTACAAAATTCCCAAAATTACAAAATTCCCATAACTGTAAAAGTGTGGTAGGAGACCCCGCATTTCAGGCACTAGAACTGTTTGTAAATATTGCAAGGCTTTCTAAGACTGTACTGGCTTGCCCGAGGCGAAATCCATTTTCGAGGCCTTTCCTGAGTCCAATGAGTTCAACATCAATGGTCACTTTCTCCAGCTACACGATGTTCCCCCCGGTGACACCCATGTAAATTCATTTATTCCTGTCCCAAAGATAGATATCGTAGTGGCAGGTGATATCGTCTATAACGGCGACTGTCATCAGTGGCTAGGCGAGACGTCTGATGCCGAAAAGCGAGGGAAGCGGCCCACGGCTTTGGGGAGATAGGTGCTGTAAAGCCTAAAATTGTCGTTTCTGGATATAAGTTCAGCCCATCCTTGACATCGGATGAGGATGTAGCTGCTAGTATGCTTCGAAGTATAGCGTCCTGTATCAACGGATTCGCAAAAGAGCTTGAAGCTGCTACTAGCGAGGAAGATCTCTTCGAGAGAATTCGTTCACGATATGACCAGTTGAATCTTTATCTGCTCGCCGGAGGTTGCAAGGCTGGGTGGGAAAATAAAGCGTCTTAAATATGTAACGAAATTGAGTCTTAGAGGCCTCGAAGTATCGCAAAGATAGAGCTGATATTTCTGCAGTGTATATGATAAGCGAGTGTGATAAGTAAGGCACCTTGGCAGAAAACCTTCTACTATCATACTCCGGACTGGATCAACCTATTCTCAACTAGTAAAGGTCATGATCCCCTATACTGAGGGTAGACTTTTTCTTGCATTTTAATCCTCTTGGAAGCCAATACAGAATTGTCCCCCTGCTCTAGACGAAATTCGGTTGCATAAAAGACGTTCCTCTGTTCTTACACCATGTACCATGACTTGGGTTTATTTCATTATGCGTATTTTGCTATCAAGTAGCTTAATAATCTACCTATAGAACTAACCTCGAGCCCCACCTTTGGCCCTAGCGCGCCAACAAAGATGTTGGGGAGTGATCAGAGCTTAGAGTGGTAATTGCCAATCTTTGGTAAGCAGCTCTACTTCTTTGGAGTCCCTTTTCGCCCACTCCCGCAGGATCTTGGGCACGATTTTCCCGCTTGATAGCTTCTGCAGCTCCTAAACAAAAACAACTCTGTCCGAAAGTCGCTTGTGTGTTGTTATTCGGCCAGCTACCCAGCTCTGTAAACTCTGAGATGTTAATGTTCCGGTGAATGATTGTTGGAGCGTAACGTACACCCTCAGCCACTCGGTATTGTCGGATCTAAAAAGATATAGGTATTAGCATTGCCAAATTTTAACAATGGTCGAGAACAAAAAACATCTTAACTCCGATAACAGGCGCCTCAGGAACATGTTTGTTACCTAGCAGCACAGCCATAAGCTCGGCAGGTGAGACTTGCAAGCTGTTTAATTTGACCAGCTCCTAGATGGGCAGGCGCATCAGTATGATGTTGTGCAGATAGAGGAGATCAGATGACCGTAGCTTCTGGCAGTCGAACGAACCTTTTGTCGGTCCACGATCCAGAACTACCCCATGGCGTTGCAAGGGCAACATCGCCAGTCTTAAGCCATCCTTCGGTTTCCAATGTCTGCTCAGTAGTAACATCGTTTCACCAATAACCCATACAGATGTCTGGTCTGCGAAGGTAGAGCTCGCTGGACTCATCAGTGCCCAGCTCCTTTCCATCATCGTCCAAAAGCTTGCCCTCTATGCTTGGGTTAAGCTAGCCCCCCGACAGCATCAGCCCGGTACATGTGAGCTCCGTCATGCTGAATCCTTGTATGACACGCACTCTGAACTTGTCCTGGCACTCCCTCTGTAACTGAAAAGATAACGGTTCTGCCCCGCATAAGCGTAGCTATCGTTGTTCTGGCTTCTTGTGGCGAAAGCTCCTGCCATCTCCAAGCGTCACTATCGGCAGTAAAAGCAAGCAAATCTTGCCAATCTCGTATGACGAGGGTTGCTGGGCCCGCATCGTCCGAAAATTGAAAAAAAATTGAAAGATGGATTCTTTCGGGAAGCCAACTTGCGCCGCGGCCTCAAGCGCACTGCCAACCTTGCCGGGATGGACCAAGATGGCTTTGGGCGAGATGTCGGCTAGTTGATGGGTAAGTTCTACGGGGTACCATATACGTCGATAGCTTCAAGCACTGCGACTCTGTTGAGAGTTTGACAAAGGATTTGTAACTCCCCAGGAACTGTGCATGCTGAACTTGTCCCACTAAAGATACAACTTATACCGATAACGCCAAGGGCATTCAGAGCAGAGTTGTCCCGGCTGCCCGTCTGAGTAGCGCTAGTAAGCCCAATGCGATAGGCAAAGTGGTCTGTATAATAACCACAATCTGTACCTAAACAACGTATCCGTACACTACTACACTGTGGCTAAATTGTGGGGAAGTAGATGCGTCAGAATCACTGCAGACAGATTGAGCTTCCATGTGGGGTCGACTCTGAGGTGGTGTTGAGACCGAGTTTGTGGACAGCGGCTCCCGACTCGTCAAAGGGATCAATCAGCCAGTTTTACATGCATCCACAGGAGAATACTTATGCAGGTGGACATGTTGATGGATACACAAAGCCAGCAAATGCGATCAAGCCAAGATAGCCGGGACGATGTAGTAAGAAAAGGAGACCCAGCAAGTAAGGTTGAAGAGGTCAAGTTGATAAAGATGCGGGGGAAAAGTGAGGAAAGACTCAAACAAGGTGACGGTGCCCACGGCTAATGATGATGGGGAGACAAAAAGCCGGAACATCGATCAAGATAGACAGGGTGCAGTTGATGATTAAAAACAAGAGGTCAAAGAAAGAGACAGGCGGTCGACAAGTTGAAGAGAAAAAACATGGATAACCACGCCAAGACAAATGCGGAAAGTCTACGAAAGTAGGTAGCGAGGTCAACATGAATGACTGAGGATAACCAAGGTAGAGACAAAGGTGAACATCCATGAGAGAAGAGGAGGAAGATGCAGAGCACAACCATCTGAGAATTTTATAGTCCTCGGTACCTGTCGTTAGACTCAGACTGAGCTAAGCCAGGGCGGCCTCGAAGTGACTAAACCGGACAAGATGGGCGGGAGATAGTCAGTTGCGACAACAACAGAGTTGTTTGCCGTAGAGAATCCGAAAGCTCCATGTTGAGCTGCCGTCGATACATCTGCGTCAGCCAACTACGAGAGGCCAGCGAAACATGGTTGGCGGATAAACGCCAAAGAGCATGATAACTCAACTGCCAGGACAGCTCGTCCTTGGATGTTGCCAACTTGTCGATCTTGGCCCGACGGGGAAATCTACAGATTTACTGTTGCGAGGGATAACAACGCGTTGCACCACAACGAGTCACTTGAAGCGGGTCGTGTCTTTCTATAAAAATTACCATGGCCGGTGCAATGATGATAAATGAATGCATTCCCGGTCGAGAGCAGTGGCAAATGAGGTTCTAGGTGGGGGCCACTTGTCGTTTGTGATCAATCAATTTCAGTAGCATCAGTGGCCTCAACGAGTGTCGACTACAGTGGGCATCGGATTCTCTCCCATCCCACATCCATGACAAGTCATGGATGACATCCAACTCTTCCCCTCCCCGTAATATACACAATTTCTCTCTGCTATCAGGCACACAACCCACATAGCTATCAAGCCGGCTTCCCCCAAGCATCAATGACCCGCCTCGACTATTCCGGGTCGTCGTCGAGAAGAGTCGGCCCTTGAACATGCTGACCTCGCTACGATAGCACCGCCCATTGGATGCTCTACCTCGAACTCGTTCGCCTTGTTTGCGGCGGCGTCGAGTAGGGGGAATTTCCAGCGATGAGACAGATATGGCAAGAGCTAGACTCTGGCAGAAGACCAGAGATTGACCTCTGGTCATATGATATGGGGAACTTACTCGTTTCTCCCTGTCCAAAACAAGGGTCACATCCTCCTAATTGACGCGCGGCTTGCCCCCTCACGATGCACTCCACTTTCCTTGCGTCTTGAGATATGGCGACATTGGGATATGTTACGTTGAGTTCCTGGTAAATTTTCTTACATCGAGGCAGCGCATCTGTTGACGTTCCCACGGCCGCACAATTTTGGCCCAGCGGTCACCTCTGCCATCATCGTCGAGCCTGAAAGTCGCTCATCTGTCGAGGGTGCCGAGAGGGCCATCTTCAGACCTACGCTGCTCAGCTCTTCAAGGCAACCGACTGTTTTGAGACCGCAACAAGCGGTAGTGATTGGACGGAATTGGCCTTCAAAGAAGTGGAAGCGGAACACCAGGCATTGCCGGTATCTCTAGCTCGGATTATTCATCAGATAAGGGATCAAGGGAGTTCCTAGTCATCCTAAGGCTGTCCCATTGACCATGGCTATCAATTGAACAAGTAGGGTTTACCTGGCACTGTCGATGGAACACACTTTCGAGTCAATATAAGTCCTCTATTCTCCAACAGGTTAAGTGATTCAACCGCCACCTTCGCGCTTAACAAAGTCGTACCTCGTCCACAGATGACTCGCTGTTTGTATTCTCGGCAGTGAAGCTAGCAGCACCTTCCGCTCGTTCCCCATGGTGCAATGTAGGCGCATGGACAAGAAGAAGGGCTCGTTGACCAACCTGAGGCAGTTGGTAGTCAAGCAGATCGAGGGACATCGTGAGCGATTAATACTCGCGTATAACAATGCTGTTGGAATATCCGTGCATCATATTGATGCGGTCGTGAGTTGTTCCGCTTTCACTGCCGGTAAATAAATAGATTGTTACAAAAAAGGGCTGGTTATCGTTGATAGCTCCTACAGGCTTTATCTATTTATATCTCCCTGGGCAGGCTTCCACAACAAGAACACGCAGCTACTAACTCGTTTGTAGCCTCGTTGACCAGCCTCTCTCTCATTGTCTAGGCGGTGCGATCACCCTGACGAATTTATGATCTCTAATAACATATCCTGAACCTCTTTGACACGCATATGGATTGGTCGAAGGCTTCGGGTGACTGAGACTTACGGTGCACGTTCTGGTGCTTGCGCTCTGCGTCTAAGACAATACGGCCAACAGAACCAGCAGAAGCCTCCATCAATTAACCATCTTTCAGCAGCAGAGTCAGTCCTCATAAATCTTGCATTGCACTTTGGGTTGACTTGGGAGAGTCTATTACTTCTCAGATTACAATAGGTATCCTTATCATTATCATCATCATCGTAACAGTCCGTTCAAGTATCCTCATCCTGCACCACACTCCCGAGCACGTATTTCCGATACCAAGGCACATACACGTCTTGGGCCCATCGAGCCAAACAACGAAGACCAGCCACGACTTGATACGTCCTGAGCATGCTTTGGGTAGATCCAAATTCCTGCTCAACCCACAGGATAGTACGGTGAGCAGTCACGTCTGTTCCATCATCGAGCCTTGTCGTATGGGGTTCGAGCGTGGAAAAAACGAAGAGCCAGCGGTGGCCCTGGATAATAACTCCGGGGAGAAAGCCGAGCTGGAAAAGAGCGGTTTTTACAGCCTCAGTAATTGCCTCCTCGCCTGCTCCGTCGGGTTGTCCCAGCCTGGCTATCACTTCTACGGCAGATTGAAGAAATTTCCACTGAGCTGCATGCCACACGCCCATCTGTAGCTGTGCTATGTCCAAGTCCTTTGCAGGGCGCTTAGTCTCGATGCTCAAGATGATCGGGCGTAGCTGAAGAGGGCTGTAATCTGTGTGGTTGACTGTCTGGGTTATGGTGCGGCGAGCAAGGGTTTCGCGAGCCGGAGAATCGACATCCGAGTTATCATACAGGCAAAAGTCAACCATCTTCTGTCTTATGGAACACGGGAGGTATGTTCGGTGCGGTCTGGCGGTGGTACTGGAGAATAGTCAGTCTCGCGGGGCAAATCTTATATGACAACCCGACGCTCTTCCAAATCTTACATACCATGACATGAAGTTGAAGGGCTGGTTTAGAGATGCTACTGGTCCTCTGAAAATGCTTTCCAGGAGTCGATGATGGACTTCCATGTTCCAGCTGGCTTCCTCATGATCAAAGTTGAGGCACTCTTTGGCTCGCTGGTAAGTGGCTTCAAGATCTTCCCAGCTCGGAATATGACCAGGTAATGAATCTGGTTCGTCATCCATGAAGGCAGACTTCCAGGGCTTTAGAGGCTGGCTCTCCTTGTGGAGAATACCGGTGATTTCGGGCTTCTGGCTCGGGGGTAGAATATCGATGCCCATGCCTGTCTCAAGTAGCTCTTGGAGCAGGCCGGCGGCAGCGGGTGGAGGGTTTTCGCTTTCAATCTGTCTACACTCGAGTCCTCCAACGTCTAAGCGCAGCCCCATGAACTGTCGCCTTGGAGAGGACGCTGGCGTGGGCACGTCGCCTCGCTGGGACGGTGGAAGAGAAACGGACGACAAGGAACTGTGATGTGATGCCGCCCGGACGCTTTTTGCGCGTGGGGTAGGGTCATTGTCTCCGGTCCTCCGCCGCTTGGTCGGCGTTGAATTCATGCTGCCGGCGTGTCGGACGGAACGCGGTGGTGTGAGTTGATGAGACAGCTTCCGCTTGCGTGCGGGCGCGCGGTCACTATCGAGGTGGTCTGGCACGTTTTCAAGCCACAGATGGATATGGCTATCGTCCAGCATGGCCGAAGAGAGGGATCGCTACTGCGGGCTGGCTGCAACAGGGGGATGGTGATTGTACCTAGAACTCGATATCGATGTGGTGAGGCCAAGTTTGAGTGAAGACGCCAAGCGTGGTGTTTATTGCTATAGCAACGATTAGTCATCCTGTCAGTTGGCTTATGTCAGCCCAATAACGTCTGCGCATTGGCTCATAAAGTGGATCTAGGCTGGCCAATCATATGCCGCGCCCTTCAGTTGATAGAAAAGAAGCGTAAGTCTACCAGGTAGGGTTAAATACACAAGGTAACCCTACTAAACCCTTTCTCCTCTTCCCACGCTCTCCTACCTTACCGAGCACTACCACTAGCGAGAGAACCTTCTTTAGAGAACGAGAAGGCCTGCTCCCCTTCACCAACCAAATAGCCCCTCGTGAACTAAGAACGCTAGCTCTCCCACCTGCAAAACTCGTCTTCTTTAACCCTCTCTCTCTCCCCCCCTACCTCTAGCTCTACCTTTACCCCTACCTCTTAAACCAACCTACCCCCGATATTGGGTTTGGGTTTAGGGTTAAGAGAGGGTTAGGGTTAAGAGACAGAAGTCAGGGTAAAAGAGACTCAGACTCAGGGTTAGGAGACTCAGACTCAGGGTCAGGAGACTCAGGTAAGTGACTCAGGCCTCAACCTCAGACCCCAAGCCCAGCTCCCTCGCCCCCTGAACAACTCCTTCCTTCTCCTACCAACCTCAAACTCCCAACCCTCGACACCACCCGCTACCTTTAACACCTCCCAGGTCAAACCGAAAATTCGCCGTTTTGGCTTGGAGTCGCCGTTAGGGTTACGAGCAATAACTTCCTCGCCTCTCTCTACCCACCCGCTACCCTCTAGACTTCCCACCTCAATCCAATATTTCGCCTTTTTAGGCCTCATGGCCAGAGAAGACCCTTGTCTCCTCTGCCTAACCCTCTCCCTCAACCGCCACTCTCTCGACCTCCCGGGTCAATCTAGAATTTCGCCATTGATCAATGGCAAATTGGATGAGAACAAGATAGAACAGAGAGAGAAGAAGAAGAGGTAGGTTTGTGTCTGGAGGGACGGTCAGGCCATGCACCGACACCCACCCCCGGGTTTGGTCATCATGCCGCCAGAATAAATAGAAGAGAAATGCTGACGATATAAGAAAGGTGCCGACGATGGAAGACAAGTCCTGGCGACAGAGAAGCCTTGGCCATAAACTCTCTAACCACTAAACTGCCTGTATTAACCACCCCTGACCTCCTGTCACTTCCGCCCACTTGGACGACTGATCCTCACAAGAGCCATAGACGGCCGAATATATCCATCGCCACGACAATCTGTACTTCTCACTTGAGCCCACTCGACATAACCCTCTACCAGACCTCTTCTTCTATCCACTTGGATACTATTCATCATCCTCGCCTTGTTCCTTGCACTTGCATGGAAAGAGAGAGAGAGAGAGAGAGAGAGAGAGAGAGAGAGAGAGAGAGAGAGAGAGAGAGAGAGAGAGAGAGAGAGAGAGAGAGAGAGAGAGAGAGAGAGAGAGAGAGAGAGAGAGAGAGAGAGAGAGAGAGAGAGAGAGAGAGAGAGAGAGAGAGAGAGAGAGAGAGAGAGAGAGAGAGAGAGAGAGAGAGAGAGAGAGAGAGAGAGAGAGAGAGAGAGAGAGAGAGAGAGAGAGAGAGAGAGAGAGAGAGAGAGAGAGAGAGAGAGAGAGAGAGAGAGAGAGAGAGAGAGAGAGAGAGAGAGAGAGAGAGAGAGAGAGAGAGAGAGAGAGAGAGAGAGAGAGAGAGAGAGAGAGAGAGAGAGAGAGAGAGAGAGAGAGAGAGAGAGAGAGAGAGAGAGAGAGAGAGAGAGAGAGAGAGAGAGAGAGAGAGAGAGAGAGAGAGAGAGAGAGAGAGAGAGAGAGAGAGAGAGAGAGAGAGAGAGAGAGAGAGAGAGAGAGAGAGAGAGAGAGAGAGAGAGAGAGAGAGAGAGAGAGAGAGAGAGAGAGAGAGAGAGAGAGAGAGAGAGAGAGAGAGAGAGAGAGAGAGAGAGAGAGAGAGAGAGAGAGAGAGAGAGAGAGAGAGAGAGAGAGAGAGAGAGAGAGAGAGAGAGAGAGAGAGAGAGAGAGAGAGAGAGAGAGAGAGAGAGAGAGAGAGAGAGAGAGAGAGAGAGAGAGAGAGAGAGAGAGAGAGAGAGAGAGAGAGAGAGAGAGAGAGAGAGAGAGAGAGAGAGAGAGAGAGAGAGAGAGAGAGAGAGAGAGAGAGAGAGAGAGAGAGAGAGAGAGAGAGAGAGAGAGAGAGAGAGAGAGAGAGAGAGAGAGAGAGAGAGAGAGAGACCGAAAAAGAAAAGAAAAAAAAAACAGCTTCTCTATAAATCTCATCTGCGCCACTTGACTGATAGGGTAATTGTCATGCCTTTGCAGTGAAATAGACGAGCCAACCTATCTCAATTCGTTGACATATCCTGTTTGACCCGCTTTGACGAGAGGTAGTTGAGAGTGGAGAAATCACTGGCTCCAACTTATGGGGGGTCGCTCTGCTTTTATGCCCACCGGCCCCCCTGTCATTTTAGTCGCTGACCTACCCTACCCCACTGAAACCTTATACTTAGGGGGGCTGCCCGCTGCGCCCGCACTGGACCTCCTTACATCACAATCACAGCCCACTAATTTTTCAGCTGTCTGCTGCACCCTGCAATTATGAATAATACAGAGTCGACGCACATTTGTCTCTATAGTTGACTTACATCGCCTCCTTCCTCTACTTTAACTCTACACCCCTTTCCTCCGTATCGGATAGTCGGCGTGACCGTAGACTCTGCCTCCAACTGCGTAGAGGCTGAACGCCGTCCTGCTGACGTGACATATCGATGGTGGTATGGTTAGCTGATTGGCTTCACTTACCCCTGTAAATTAGCCAACCTACGTCGCCCCTGAGACAGATGAACTTAAAGGTCTTACCGTCCTCTTACCCCGTGTAGTCTAAAATTATAGATTCTTTTATAATTAATCCCTTCTTATTGACTAAACCGACGCTAGAGAATAACCAGGATGAGACTTGACGATTCAACGAATCATGCCCTTCAAGGTGCATTAAAGAAGTAGGCTTATTGGCTGACCCTGAAATCTACCAATCTAAACTCTCCAACTAGAATCCAATCCGGACTTTATTCAGACCTCGAGATCAGATGTGGCAGCAGCCAGTATCAGGTCCACAAGGCCATCATCTGCCCAAGGTCTTCATTCTTTAGAAGTGCCTGTGGAACCGACTTCCGAGTACGTCTCATTAGCTGTGCCTTTGTCTCACTGCTAGCTGGCTCACACCGTCTTATGTACAGGAAGGCCAGTCCAACGTTATTGACCTCCAGGAGGATGACCCGGAGGCAGTAGACTCGTTGATCCATTATATATACAATGGCTATTATCCCAAGATGGATCCTGGAACCCAAGGTATATCCCAGGATAGATTGGCCGCTGCTGGCTGGAAGCTCGAGACGTTTGGTAAGGATGTCCGCCCCTGCCAAGTACTCACGAGCCTGGCTGACCCTTCGTGTACAGGCGAGTTCACAGGCGGGCTTCAGGTCAAGTTTCTTGTCCTGCATGCAAAGGTATATGCTCTCGCCGAGAAGTATGACGTGTCGGGTCTGAAGGAGATGGCGCAACGCTGCTTCCGAATTATTTCCAACTGCGGCGGTTGCTGTACCAAGGAATTCGCACACGCCTGTGAGTTTGTATACACGACAACAATCGATTCGGATAGGGGGTTACGCGATGTCGTTGTTCAGGCCCTACATGACTATCCTCGAGCCCTTGATGAGGAGCATATTCGGAGTGCCATGCGTTTGCTGCCGATTCTGCCATATGATCTGGTGTTGTATGGCCGTAGCAAGGAGACGAGGAAGGCGAAAGATAGACGCTCTAGACCGTCGTGGATGAATGGGCCACAGGCTAGCTGAAAGGCTTCCCGAGATCTCCGAGTCTATCAGTAGAAACGACTCTCTTCCTAGCTAAAGACCTTTTTTTTTCTATCGTATAAAATATCAATCTTTTTTTTTTTTTACCAAGTTTATGATTTCACTAACTCCAACGCAACCTCGCCTTAACCCTACTCCTGCCCTATTGCATCAGCCAACCTTCGCAACCTATGTATTGCAGTCTTTGGCTTCCCCCCGAGATGCTTATTCGCCTGCTCCCCTATATGATACACCACAGACTCCCACGCAGCCGTCGAATATACCGGCTCATCACCCGATGGTCCACCCGGCCTAGAACCCCCCTCGTCGTTGATCCATTCGATGCTCACCATGTTCAGCCTGCTCTGTACCTCCATCACCCACATCTTATCTTCCTCCCACGTCGAGAAGGCATAGTCAAGCACAAGCACCTTGCTGTAGTGCACGATTGCTCCCAGCCGTTCCCCGAGTCCGAGATCCATCGGCATCGGGTTCTTGTGGAACCTCCCTCGGCTGATAAAGTCTTTGTCATTATCCTCCGACATTGCCGACCGGGCCAGCACCGCAATCCACCACACGAGCGGGTTGTTCCGCGGTGTCGACTTGACCTTCCTCAACATCTTCATCAGCAGCTGCTGGATCGGTGCCCAGACGTACTCGAACCCTCCCTTTTCCCCCCTCCGCGCGATCGCCTTGAGATCCACCTGCCACACCTCTTGCTCGACATCCAGGATGTCGTCCACCTGGCCCTCCGTCAACCGCAGACCCATCTCCTCCAGCGTGCCCTCGTCGTGTGAGTGGGCGAGGAATCCTACCAGGCTCGTCCAGATAGACTGGTACCGCCGTCGCTGACCGAGGTCATACACGGCTGCGAGGCTCTCAAACGCACCTCGATCTCCGCCTTCCTCTCCCTCACCTCCATCCATGCTGTTCAATGCCGCCCGTGCCACCCGTGGCCATCGCTCTGTCATGGCCTCTATCCCGTCCAGCCCGTTCCAGAAGGCCGATTGGATGATCATGCGCCTCTGGCGATCCTCTCTAAAGCGGCACCGCTGCTCTTCCGCGCTCTCAGGCCCGCCATCATCATCGCCATTCTCGAGGGCCCTGAACTGCACAACCTTACGGTTCGGTGCCAGCGCTGCATTCGGCGTGGGACTCGTCGCCGATAGGTATCCGATCCAGTTCCTCTTGATCCTTTTCCACACTTCATCGTCCTCTTCCTCCCCTGGGCGGAGGAAGTTCATTTCCTGGAGCCATCTCTCACAGGCTGCACGCTCTGTATCTGACAGCCGTGCTATGCTGTGCGGAACCTCGTTGCGCTCAGTTGGCAGATCTGGCTGCGTGGACCGCTCGAGCGCTACCCTGTAGAGCTCTGTAGTTGCCATACACTCGGTATGCCGTGTTTGTACGCGTTGGCTGGGAGTGTGGTTCTGCTGAAGTTGGTTAATTGCAGAGGCGACTGTTCCTTGCTGTGAAGAGAAGAAAAGGGGGAGGGGGGAAGAAAAAGCAAAGAAAGAAGGTTTATTGAGAACGACTTACGTAGAACCCTGCTCTCCCCTCTGACTAAGGAGGTTACTACAGGTTATAGTTTAGTACCACGTGACATTGGCACTATGCTACCTACCCTGATGCTTGGCCTCCTGGGGGTCAAGGAGCCCGGGTGGGGGGTAAGGACTTGAGAAATCGGCTGAGCCCTTTCCTAGCTTCGGAAGGGATGTTGTGCCTATTACGAAGATGTGTTGTTACCCGTGATGGCCCCGTAGATGATGCAAACCAACTTGCATTGATCGCGAGTGTAGATCGGGACACGCGTTTTAGCATCGTAGAACAGATAAAGGGAGCCCAAGAGATCAGGGTTAGCCATTATACTACCTGCTAGATATTACGGTAGTTCTTAACAATGATAGTTAAAACAATAGGGTTGTAAGAAGCTAAGAGCCTTAAAAATCTTTGGTTACTCTTTTATTTTAAATTAGTTAGTTAACGTAGTTATGGTTAACTAAATTTACATAAACCATCTGATCATGTAAAACTACTAGCTATACTCTTCTCCTCACATGTCCTTGCGTTATGACCCCCCTTGCCGCAAACCCCACAATGCCGGCCACCTACTCGCTTCCACCCTCCTCTACCACCACTTCTTAATCCTTTTCTCACTGTCTCTATACCTGATCCTACCTGATCAGATAGACCCCTCTGTCTTCCTTCACCTTTCTTTCCTCCGTCCCCTATATATTTCTTTTTTTAACCTGCTCTCTTCTTCCCTAAGCATTTCCTTCTCTAATACAAGACCTCGGAGCAAAGCTCTGAGCCAGGCACACTTATTCCCAAGTGATTCATTCCATGTCGCAAAAGACTGTAAACCCTTTAACTCCTCGGAGCTGGCTGAGAAACAGCCTTGCTCTTTGCGGTACTTGGATTGAGATCCGGCTTTTATTGCGCTCTTTTGAGCCCTAGAAGTCTGCACCTGAGCCTGGCTGGCCTCTTCCCCCGTTCTATTTGCCCCCTCGTCTGTAAATCGTACAGACTGTACTCTTCTTCTATGCCTTGATGGCCGCAAGTTGCGCTGAACAGTGGCCTGGGTTTGCAAAGCGTTCTTGCGCCTGCGGAGCGTTGTATGGCTGACTTTGTGCATCTTGGCTGCCCGCTGAAGACTTGATGTTGTATTCTTCTCTAGAGAATGGACTAGAATACTGATTTGGACCTGTGTGGTAGATGGCGATATCCGGTGTTATTAGGTAAAGAAGTAATTGATCGGATAGGATTTGACGCGTCTGTTTGTCACGGCCCAGACGTCCTCCTCACGTGGCTACATAATTCCGGCCCACCTTTTTCCGCCAATCAGCCAGGGATCACCGCTAGGATTGGATCACGACGATCCAGGAGCTTACCGTGATCCAGAATCACGGCGATCTATAACCTCTAATATCCGCATCTAATGGCAGTATATTTATGCTTATTGAACAAAACTGTATTTATTACAATCGCCATCACTATCGTCTCTCCTGAATAATCGAAGAACACCGAGCTACCCAAGCCTCATCGTCATTTCCAAACACCAACGATATGAATTTTTCCGCATTCTTCATCGCAGAAATTAATCTCCTACGGTCCTCATATAGCTCTTCTACCGCCCTAAGACTAGACTCCGTCGTTCGTGGCGTTGGACGGTTACTCGACACCTCTATCCATCCAAGCTTTACCAGTCCGCGGTTATTAAATCCTCTGTTCTCTATAATCATAGAAGGACGTTAGCTATGTATATTTGTGGCAGAGAGATAATAAGAGGAGAGAGAGAGAGAGGGAGAGAGAGAGAGAAAAGGTAGCGTGAAGATGATCGATTTCATAGCGTTTGAGTTCACATGTGAATTAGACTCACCAAGTTTTCGCGTCATCTTAGCGACTGGTAACACATCTTTGTTTTCTTCCCACGGAAATGCTTCACTCCGCATGAACCATAGCATCCGTGTAACCATTGCCGCAGCCAACATTTCCGAGTCCTTCTTCTTCTTAGTCGGACGGAACTCAGCTTCCCTCTCTCCAATCTGCGGTGTCACTGTGCAGGCAGCAAATGTCAGCGCCAGCATGAGCATCAGATCACAGAGTGGGTCGCCTAAGCAGTCCACCAGACAGCTATAAGCCAGAGTCAAGTGTCGGACAGCGCATAGATCTGTCTTGGTGTAGTACCCTTCTAGCTTGGTGAATCCTTGCTGGACTGCCTTGGGCACTTTTCTGAAAGGTATCTCGGAACCCAGGTCAATCCTCCTTTTTCTTTTCCGTTTCGGTGCATGTTCCTCAGCCGTCATCCGCAGCTCCGCTTCCTGCGCCGCACGCTTGAGGCTACCTGGCGGGCCAGTCAGAAGCATCATTTGCGGCCTTGTGTACCGGTGATTCTTATCCAGTAGGATAACACGACGTGATGTGAGCCGCTTACAGTGACAACCCGGGACCCAGTCTATGCTGGCTTCCACCATCTGCTTGGCGATTCCATCGATCCACTCCTGCGCCGTCACATCCACCTTACTTGTATTGCGGATGGCCTCGCGAAGCATGGATGGCCATGTAGCATTCTTGGATGCTACAGCTTGCCAGGCAGCTTCGTCGCCCTCCATGCACGCGTTATATATTTCCTCGGCGAAGTCGCATCGTGCCTTATTCGACATAGCCGGGGCGGGCAACGGTACTGGAGCATCATCGCCAGTCGATCCGCCGGGAAACAGGCTCTCGAGCCGTCTACATTAAGAATTAGATTGCAGTAGCCTTATTACGTAGAAGCGATTAAATATTTCAAACTTACTCGCTGCTAAAAGGCTCCTCACTCAGCTCCCAGGCTTCCAAGATCGCACCGAACTGCTGAGATCGGCGAAGGTGCTCTGTTGGATCTCTGCCGCTACGAGATCCTTGGTTCAGCTGAGTTCGAAGCTGGTGAGCCATGAAAGACACCATCTGAGGCACCCAGAAGACACGGAGTATCTTCTTTATGAACTTGTTGGCGTTGCCGATGTGACGGATGGCTTCCGCTCCAAGCTGACTGAACCATACCCGGCTATGGCAGTTTGCCGCCACGACCCGGCCGTAATGGTACTCCAACGACGCTAGATGCAGCAGTATCGGTTTGCGCTCTTCATCCTTTGTCCGCGGCCACCTGACGACGTCCATCTTTCCACTCGCCCCTCGAAAGTCGAGCATATCGACGGATACATACGGCCACGCACCCAACCTCAGGCTGTCAGTGGTCGATAAAGGCCGGAGCACAGTGTTCATCAACACCCTAGAGTCGCCCGTGAAGCAGTAGTTTCCCAGTCGATCTAGCACCGCAACGGCCTCCGAGAGAGCTAGGTTGAGGCCCTTCTCGGCTCGTGTCTGGAATCGCTGGTGCATTTCCACCAATGCCAGCTCAAACAGTCTGGCGAAGGAACAGAGCACATTGGGGAAGATGGATGGTTTGAAGCCACGCAGCACGTTGGTGTATGACCGCTTCTCTTTGATGAAGAAGCGTATCAGCTGAAAGATGGGCTGAAGGACACTGAAGAAGTCGCGTCGTTGACTTTCTAGCTTATTTTGTCCTGATAGTCACCACCTGCTCCATTCGAAATGCAACTTGCTTCCGTGACATGGCCGTCCTTATCCGATGTTGCTCGCGCGCGAAGGGTATGGACAGCTGTGGCTGCTCTGGTGTATGTTCGCCGGAGAGAGCCCGCAGCAACCGCTGTTGGCGAGCACGGATATGCGCTCTTTGACTAGCCTCGCTGGGCGGCAGAGTCAGGGCAGCTGTTGCGATGCCTCGGGCGGGAAGTAGGTCCTCTGGGCGGCTTCGAATCGTCCGTTTGATATTGGAGTATGCGTGGAAGTAACCAAAGGATAAGGCATCTTCTGCACCATTATTCCGATAGCTCATGTTGTCCCGCATGACGAGGCATATATCCTCCAAGAACGGCGGCGGACAAGGCGAGGAGAAGTTCCCATATCTCGGATGGAACGCAAGAGGATAGAATGTAAAACCTCGCAAGCCTCCGTAGTGCTCGACAAGCTTGCGTCGGTCTGCCAGAAGGGATACTGTACTACCAGCATTCCGACCCCGCTGGCCGCTGTCGTTGTTTTCTTGTGAAGCCAAGTTTGACGGCACAACACGCTCAATACAGTTGATATCAGCTGCTAGCGCATATGAGATCTGATCGATGTTGTCGATATTGTACTTCTTCTCTAATTCAGTTCGGAGATGTTCAAGTCCGCCACTATATAAGTGTTCCTGATTGCTGTCGTTGAGCCTGGTGTTGCTATCAGTCAAGTTGCTATTATCGGGTGCTCGGCGGCCCACTGATGCTTCAGTTTCGTCATCGTTTGTTCTTCCATTCCGATCTCTGCTTCCACCAAGATTGGAGGTGGAATCAGAGTCGGTGCCAGAGCCGGTGTCAGAATCGGTGTCAGAATCAGAATCTGGGTCTTCGTCCTCGTCCTCACTTTCCGGTCGCAATCGCGTCTCCCTAGGAAGCTTTTTGAGATCTTCGTTGACCTCGATTTCGATATTGGCTCCGCAGTCATATGTGTGAAATGCAGGCTCATTATCAAGCCAGAAACGGTCATACGCATGATCCCGGGAGAAGGTTGTCCATTCGTTCATAAACAGTGTCTGGAAGGTCGTCCACTTATCGTACGATAGACTCGACGAGCGCCGGTCATTTAAACCCCAAGAAGGCTCGACTCCCTCGCCCAAAAGCTCTCCGTCTGTGAAGATACTAATGATGTATTCCGCGAGAGCTTCCGCGTGATGTCGCTCGAGAGCGCTGCTTCGGCGGGAAGCCTTCTGCCGTTGTCGACGTTGGCCCTGCGAGCCGGATAGGTCATCTATCTGACCGTGTACCGGGTGCATCACTATGAACCACAGCTCGCGAGACGCCGCGGTTGCGATTCGAAAGGTTCTGTTACGTATGTCGAACGGCAGATTGGTTGTGACGTGTTTACCGACGTACGAGGAATGCCAGTATCTCAGGGTGAACGTGACGTTATCGAAGAAACCGCTTCGGCACGTAATGGGATGTAGAGGTCGTCCGACGATACCAATCATATCCAGGTGGAAAATGGGAAAGTACTTGTCTTCGGGGTCGGCCGGTTTGGATCCCGAAGCTTTCCTTCCGTAGTCCATCGTGTATCTCCGCTGAAACATCTCTAGCGCCTGAGTGGCATCGAAATTGGGCTCCTCCGTTCGCGACACGAAATTCTCGGCTAGAATAAAAACGTAGTGACTGTCAATATAGGAGCGCTCGTTGAATCGGATGGTGGTGTTGTGTACTGACGTTTCATTCTGAAACTCCCACTCGAGTGGTGGATCTTGAACTCATTCTTGGCCTTGATCGGCCTCCCGCCATCTTCGTCTAGGTCGTTGCCGTCGGCGAAAAGCTCCTCCACAAATTCGGTACCTGCAAAGCTTTCGATACCGTCATCATTGCTATCGTCTATATCGTCCGCATCGATATAATCCTCCTCAAACGCGTCAACTTCACCTACGAAAAGATCAGGTTCGTCCATTGTGTCGACAACGAGTGCTGCGTGTGAGTCGTTCTAGGCTAGCTCTTCTGACGGTAACAACAGTTGACGTAATGTCATTTATGAGCCTCCTAGGGATTGACGATGGTGAGACGTCTAGGGAAATGGAGCTGGAAAGGAATACACCACCTTGTGTGAACTTTACTATTTCACAGGGAGATATTGATAAAGAGACTCCCAAGAGAATTGGGAAATCATATAGCAAGGAAACGGGGGAATTGCTAGATAAATCTGGAACAATACATTTATGTTTCGACTCAATTAAAAACCCGATCAGTTAAATACTCCCTCGTCATCGTCTGAAGCTCGAACTTCTTAATCGTGAGATTCAGAGCCCTCGTCGGTCCTAATCCGCTCTTAAGGCAGGTTAGATTGAGTCAAAAAACGCCAAAGCAAAGACATTGACTGGGTTGTCGATGCAGTAGCTTGTTCTCGAGCCAGGAAATGACTTTGAATACTGAAAAACCCGGGGCCTCTTTCCAAAAGCTCTTCGGCACGTTCGAGCTGCTGCAAGACATATGAATCAAGATCTACAAAATCTCTGATTACATCCACTAACAACATAAGGTTTTCCTGGGTCAGGAAAAAAACAGTGGGATGACATAACTTGCCAAAATACTGTCGTCGTATAGACGGGGCCGATATCGGTACCCTAAAGGGGTCCTCATCCTTCTCAAGATTTGAGCGAGACAATATCCAGGGTAGTGTGTATGGCAAACCGTTTTTACTCTCCCACTGCGGCCCCATAGCGCGCATGAAATACTTCAGCGTGCTCTTGAAAAGGCTATTCCTGTCCTCGGGACCAATTTCGCTCAGGGTGTCCTGCTGGTACACGATCCTGCACCATCGCGTGTGCAATGACTCCAGAACATACTACAAGTCTTCCGCCGTCATATCATAAGGCATGGTTTCAGGATCAATATCCGAGCATATCTCCTGATAGCCAATAACGGCACTCCAGGGGCAATCCAAATTGTCCTGTGGCGGTACGAAATACGGCGCGCAGAATTGGATCTGGAAAAATGCCGGTTGGAATCTATACCATGTTCCCACATTGTTGTTTGTGCCAACCTCTTTACTATGGCAACTATAAAAAGTAACTAGTATACATCTTCCGACAAGGCGGCGGAATTTATGGTCGAATGATCCCATGTGTGTCTCGATACTTATCCAGTAGCCTTTGAATGCCCGATAAAGCTGGAGGAAGTACAAGCGGTTCCAAGTTGGAGGGCATGAACGGTCAAAAAGTTTCTGAAATACGAATTCGGACCAGCTGTCTTTTGGTGGTACAAAATTGCGGCTCGTCATCCAGCAGGGCAGCTCTTCGATCGGTTGACCGTCTTCGTCGTTGGAAACTGTGGGTGCATAGAGCGCCCAGGCTTCCGCATAAATTTCCCAAATGGTCTGTGAAGTGACTTTTCGACTTGTCTGGGCTATCGAATCCTCGATTGCCTTTTTTAGACTTTCCAGAGGGGGCAGAATGCTGCGGCCCTTCTTCGCTCTCAGTCGATTCCAAAAAGACTCCATCTTGTAGAGAAGATGTAGATTATAGGCCCTCGCTATCTCCTGAGTTGCAATCTTTGCTATCTTATACGCCAAGTTTCTCCCTTCGGACTGTTGGCCTTCTTCAAAAAGTTGTTGGGCTTCTTCGAGGTGCTGCAACAACAATACTTCGATGGTCACCCTAGACGTAGTCAGGGTCTGGATGTTGGATTGCGACACCAGACGGCTTTGAAGCGGGCTTCGTGGAATGTAAATATTGACAAGTACGTCCAGTGATATATGCCCGTTGTACCAGTCAATAGTTCTGGTAGGAACCCATAGCATTCCGGACGTCTCGATGGATTCATTCAGTCCTAGGCCTTGTCGCTGGAAGCGAAACCGATTTGGATCAGACTGATCCCGAACCACCCATTTTTCGAGCCAAATCCAGTTATCGTATGAAACAGGTCCCTCAGCGCTGAGAGTATGGATGAGAAGCCGGCAGAAGAGTTGAGCAGTATAGAAAGACAAGATCAATCGAACGGAGAGTTCTCCCTTATTCAAGCTACCTGATTCAGGTACATGCGGAGCTGAAGCCTGGGTGAACAAATGATCGAGGGGAAGAATCAGCCGTGCCGCTTGAATCAATATCATTGCTTTGATGTCTTCGGTAGGGATTATCCAAAAGGGGCAATATTTGCTTTCATCAGACGCAAACGGTACTCTTCGAGAAATCTGACCCACATGAGGGTTCAGGTCGGGATCAAAGTAACACTGATCCCACATTGTGAGGATAGTTTCAAGGCGGAATGTGACTTCCTTGCGGACACCATAGTTCGCGAGGGCTTTCGCTCGTAGGATCGATCTGAGATGTCGCTTGTTTGCCTCCCATGAGCGCAGTAGGGAGCTACGACTGATTTGTTTCGCAGGTGCCCGTTGGCAGTTGTGACTCGACGCCCAAAAATCATCCATCATTTCCTCGCTCAACGAGAGCAAAGGTAGAGATCCTGACCCAAACACACGGTAATCACTGAACATAACAGCGAACATTTCTTTGTTGCAATTGT
>JWIW01000106.1:32193-69998 GCA_000966855.1 Fusarium sp. JS1030
TCCTTCTTCTTCTTAGTCGGACGGAACTCAGCTTCCCTCTCTCCAATCTGCGGTGTCACTGTGCAGGCAGCAAATGTCAGCGCCAGCATGAGCATCAGATCACAGAGTGGGTCGCCTAAGCAGTCCACCAGACAGCTATAAGCCAGAGTCAAGTGTCGGACAGCGCATAGATCTGTCTTGGTGTAGTACCCTTCTAGCTTGGTGAATCCTTGCTGGACTGCCTTGGGCACTTTTCTGAAAGGTATCTCGGAACCCAGGTCAATCCTCCTTTTTCTTTTCCGTTTCGGTGCATGTTCCTCAGCCGTCATCCGCAGCTCCGCTTCCTGCGCCGCACGCTTGAGGCTACCTGGCGGGCCAGTCAGAAGCATCATTTGCGGCCTTGTGTACCGGTGATTCTTATCCAGTAGGATAACACGACGTGATGTGAGCCGCTTACAGTGACAACCCGGGACCCAGTCTATGCTGGCTTCCACCATCTGCTTGGCGATTCCATCGATCCACTCCTGCGCCGTCACATCCACCTTACTTGTATTGCGGATGGCCTCGCGAAGCATGGATGGCCATGTAGCATTCTTGGATGCTACAGCTTGCCAGGCAGCTTCGTCGCCCTCCATGCACGCGTTATATATTTCCTCGGCGAAGTCGCATCGTGCCTTATTCGACATAGCCGGGGCGGGCAACGGTACTGGAGCATCATCGCCAGTCGATCCGCCGGGAAACAGGCTCTCGAGCCGTCTACATTAAGAATTAGATTGCAGTAGCCTTATTACGTAGAAGCGATTAAATATTTCAAACTTACTCGCTGCTAAAAGGCTCCTCACTCAGCTCCCAGGCTTCCAAGATCGCACCGAACTGCTGAGATCGGCGAAGGTGCTCTGTTGGATCTCTGCCGCTACGAGATCCTTGGTTCAGCTGAGTTCGAAGCTGGTGAGCCATAAAAGACACCATCTGAGGCACCCAGAAGACACGGAGTATCTTCTTTATGAACTTGTTGGCGTTGCCGATGTGACGGATGGCTTCCGCTCCAAGCTGACTGAACCATACCCGGCTATGGCAGTTTGCCGCCACGACCCGGCCGTAATGGTACTCCAACGACGCTAGATGCAGCAGTATCGGTTTGCGCTCTTCATCCTTTGTCCGCGGCCACCTGACGACGTCCATCTTTCCACTCGCCCCTCGAAAGTCGAGCATATCGACGGATACATACGGCCACGCACCCAACCTCAGGCTGTCAGTGGTCGATAAAGGCCGGAGCACAGTGTTCATCAACACCCTAGAGTCGCCCGTGAAGCAGTAGTTTCCCAGTCGATCTAGCACCGCAACGGCCTCCGAGAGAGCTAGGTTGAGGCCCTTCTCGGCTCGTGTCTGGAATCGCTGGTGCATTTCCACCAATGCCAGCTCAAACAGTCTGGCGAAGGAACAGAGCACATTGGGGAAGATGGATGGTTTGAAGCCACGCAGCACGTTGGTGTATGACCGCTTCTCTTTGATGAAGAAGCGTATCAGCTGAAAGATGGGCTGAAGGACACTGAAGAAGTCGCGTCGTTGACTTTCTAGCTTATTTTGTCCTGATAGTCACCACCTGCTCCATTCGAAATGCAACTTGCTTCCGTGACATGGCCGTCCTTATCCGATGTTGCTCGCGCGCGAAGGGTANTCAATGTCCCAAAATCGCGTTACCGTCACTGAAGCACTCGGGATCGCAGATTCTGTTTTTGCGAAGGACAAGGGTTCTTTTGGCAATTGGGATAGAAAAGATTTCCACCGTGGAAAGTATGTGCTAGGCTCATAGGAAGAGGTTTCACCGAGAACAGTCGTCAGGTTCGGGAGTGTGGATTGCAGGTGCTGTGTTCGCTCAACAAGGCTGTGAACCTCTAGCGGCTCGTCTGGTTTCGGCTCGCTACTACCTGTTTTCACAGTTACTTAGCTTAATGCGAAGCTGAGAGAATATAATTTCTCGAGAATCCAACGTACAGCTGCACTCGAGATTGAAGAATAACTTGAACAGTTGATCGTAAGTTGTAATCAGTGTGTCCATTGATGAAGTCGTGGTTTCGCCTCCCTGATCCATTACGGCTTGGCTGAAGCGATTGAGGCCCAAGCAAGTCTCATTGCAGTCAAAATCAGTAGGGAGTGGACTGACCCTTGGCGGTGGTTCCGTTCTGTCAGAGTCAGCCATACCTGGACCACTACTACAGCTAGATATACCCGTAGCTTCACAGACATGGGCTTCGATATCTCTACACTCCACACTACTGATGGAAGCGGTCGGCGAAGACGCTATCGGGGCATTCGACTGCGGCACCTCGTCAAGTACAAGATCCCGTAGCTCCAATAGGGCATCATCCTGATCAGGGTGCTCTGTTGTGATGATGTTATTTGTTGTGGTGATGGCTGCGTTTAGTCGCAATTGATGCTGTCTTGCTCTGTATCGCTGTACTCGGAGGCGTGTCTGCTCGCGTCGGACGAGGATAGGATCGTTCGGTTGAGAATCGTAGTGCTGACTTGGAAGCTGTTCTGATCCGCCTCCAACTTCAATCGCGGTTTGGCAAGGGGGACTCGGAGCCGGGCACTCGGTCACTGATTCTCCGTTCTCTGAGCCGGATCGATGCCCTGGCGGATCTGGGAGAGTCAAAGTGCGTACTGTCATAGTCGGTTGCATGAAGACCCGGTCAGGTTCTTCGTCCGCAGCAAGAGGGTCTTCCAAGACGGTGTCTTGTATCGGCTGGGAACGTTCATCGGCGTCATCGGCTGACCCGGCCTGCGCATCCGGTTGGCAATTTCGAGTTTGTCTGTGTTGCCGAATTCGTTCTCGATAGGCTTTCGCCTTCTGACACTTACGCTGTCGCGTGTGTTCCGCAGATACTGGTTGGGGAGCCATGGTAACTGAAGATCGGTATTGCTCGGTGTGGCATTGGTTAATACGCGTCAAAAGCGTCATCCCAAGTCCTGCAGTCTTAAACTCTTAAAGGTGTGTTTGGAGATTGCGTGTTGTTTGTTGATCTTCTTAACCGTCGACGCGTTTGCGCCGTGGACTTGAGTCGTCACATATTATCACAAGCAATCATTGCAGATTTGGGAAAAGAACCATGTTTGTGGCACTCCGAATGCAGAGTTATTGGGTGAAACCAACGAATCCATGCATCCGCTAGCTTTTAGTTGAAACTTGATTCATTGTGGCGTTGCAACCCGGCGAAATAGCTGGCTGGGACATAACGGAGCGAGATTGCGACTGTGATACTGGATGCAATTCCGCTTCGTATGTCGGACTCTATTTTCGCGCTTTTGATGTGTTCCGGATAATGGGGCCATCATCTGAAGTGCCCATCCGCTAATGAGCCTAAACAGAGAGTTAAATATGTTGCTGTCATGAAAGCAGTGTAATTGATAGATTCGTACACCGGTGAACTCGGTTCGTGATTGACCTTTTGATGTCCCTGCGCCCTAGTGGGGCGCGTTACCGCGATGCCCTTCTCAGATTGGCTCTTGAACAGCGTTACCGCCAAGACCTGATGGGATTGGCTATTTCTCAAGTTTTTGAGCATGGGTGTAACGCTGTGTCAACTGGGGTGTAACGCTTCCTGATAAGCCACGTTATCGCCGTTCCAGCGCATGGACCATCACATGAAGCTGGTAGTACGACGAAGTGAAAAATGATAATGAGACGCTTTAAAAGTGCTGTATTCTTCAGAAGACACTTCAGATGACTCTATTCATCGCTGTAGCCGTCTCTATAAGGTTTTAGGATCGAAACAAGCCCATGGATGTGCATTTGAGATATGCGAATGACGCGGCCCTTAACAACTCTCATCTCAACGTCCACTGAAACCCGAACCCGATTTCCATGACCTATATAATACGCGCCAGCAGGGTATGTAAAGACGCCGCAGTAGTTGAGAAGGCCGGCTCACAAAGCTGGCCTGGGCAGCAAAGAGGTTCCAATAGGTACTGCCCCCACCGGAAGCAAGTATCATAAAGACAGTAGCAGTCTTTTTGTCGCGGTGTGAAACTTAATTAGGAATGTGAAAGAGTGGCCTGTGGGGTCAGACGAACGCGGGGTGTAGGGCTGTTAGTGAGGATACTTGACCGCTTTCTAGCAGCATACATAACTGCCAATCAAGTGAGCCGACAAACTCCGGTGGGGGGCTCCGCACGCTTGATGCGAGTCGCGATGGAGAGAGCATGCCTCCGCGCGATCAACCTCAATTGACCCGCATGAGACTTCATCCTATTCGACCGGGTGAAGGGAGATCTAGTCTGGGGTATGGGGTTGGTATCTCGTGAGCAACAACAGGGATGTCTACTCAAAGGACTCTTTAGTCTAATCTAACCTTGATTGAGATGTAAGACCACGTATAAAGCCCAAGGCGAAATTCAACAGATGAGTGTATCCAAAGAGCAAGTTACAGACTCTCAATAGGCTTGAACTTCTAACCTTTGGCATTGTCAACTACGGATATGAAGCTGGCACTGATTTTGCAAGCCACGCTCGGTGTGATGGGTTCTGCCGAGAACTTCACCCAGCCCATCCTTTGGCAGGACCTGGCCGATACAGACCTGATTCGAGTCAACGAGACTTACTATTACTCAGCTTCCAATATGCACTTCTCCCCAGGTGCTCCCCTACTCCGGTCGTATGACTTGGTCAACTGGGAATATCTCTCGCACTCCGTCCCCTTCTATGACGTTGAGGACGAAAGGTTCAACCTCACCAATGGCAACGTATACAATGGCGGCGTGTTCGCGTCTTCAATTGGCTTCGACCAAGCTGCTGGCTTGTTCTACTGGCTTGGTTGTCTTCAATCCGATGGAAAGACATACATCTACACCGCCACCGAGGCTACAGGTCCCTGGGAGCTGAAGTCCGTCATAGCGGACTACTGCTATTACGACGCTGGGCTGTTGATTGACGATGATGGCAAGAAGTACGTGGCTTACAGCAAATGGGTTCCTGACGGGAGCCAGGCCAAGATTAGGGTTGCTTCGTTGACGGATGACCTCCAAAACGAGAGCTCTAAGATTGTTTTCGAATCCAACGCGGACATCATGTACATTGAAGGCGCACGCTTCTACAAAATCAACGGCACATATTACATTTGGCTGGTCCACCACAACGGATTCCGAGGCCAGATGATCATCAAGTCATCTGGGGGTCCCTGGGGTCCGTACGACCAATGGCGCCCTGTTCTTGAGAATAGTGGCAACCCCGTCGCAGGGGCAGGAAACCCTCACCAAGGCGGCATCGTGGAGACACCAGATGGGGACTGGTGGTACATTGCCTTCGTGGAGAGATACCCCAACGGCAGGCTGCCAGTCTTGGCACCTCTTTACTGGGACGAGGAGGGATGGCCACATGTCGAATTCAGTGCTCCCAATACCTGGAGCTCGAGTTATCGGTATCCGCTCCCAAAGCACGAGCTTATGCCTTTGAGGCGAACGACCGAGTTCCCTGGCCCCGAGCTCGAGCCTCAATTCGAATGGAACCACAACCCAGATCCTACTAAGTTCACAGTTCATAATGGCTTGACGCTTGCCACTGCCACAGTCACCGACGACTTCTTCCAGGCACGCAACACCCTCTCTCATCGTATTGTTGGACCCCAATCAGCAGCCCTCATTGAGCTCGAGTATTCAGACATGCAGGACGGCGATAAAACCGGCTTAGCCGTCTTCCGCTACAATGCAGGCTGGATCGGACTCTCCAAAGTAGGCGACGCAGTCACGCTGGAGATGGTGGCAAATGTGCTCATGGATCCTACGGATGGCTGGAAGACGACCAACAGAGGTGAGGTGGTGGCGTCTGTTCAAGTTGCTCCCAGCGGGAGTATCTGGCTCCGCGTCGATTCTAAGGCTGACAGGGAACCTTCTTTGAATGACTTTTCGTATAGTGTAGATGGTGGGCTTTCTTTCGTACCGCTTGAAACGAAGCACGAAACTCTCAGCGGTCAAATTTTCTTCATGGGAGACCGGTGGGGGATGTTCAATTTCGCCACAAAGGAGCTCGGTGGACAGGTGAGAGTCAAAACCTTCACCATTGAGTAAGGAAGGCTTGTACCCAGAAAAGCATTCAGAAATATGCTGCCTTATTTCAACATATAGTCATGATGGTAGTAATTCTAGTTTGATGCCTGCTGTTTCCCTCAAGCTTTCATTCACCATTGGAACTGCGCCTTGTATCCATTCGTATGAACACCATTTCCATTTACATGCACACCATTGACCTCCAAGTCCGAGTTCGAAGACCAATATCGCATGCATGTGCCGCCTGGATCACTCATCCCTAAAATTTAGAGAGATACTTCGCGGTCCGTAGTCAAGCGTTGCGGAAGAGCGTTGCTTGAGTTAAGCTCATTCTTGGAGGCACGGTTTTTTCCATTGGGCTTTTCATCCGGCCGGGGAGGAGCTCCTGCCAAATCATAACACAAAGGAGCTGATTGGGCTGTTCATATAACTCAGTTGCCAGGATCACCAACAGGAGCAGGTGGATGGTACGTGAAAGCGACAACGATAGCTAACACGAATTTCTTTTGGGCTAGGACGTCCAAAACTTGGCACATGGTAAGTGATATAAATGATAGTAACTGCAAAGAGATTTTATTCAATTTCGACATTCGTGTGAAACTTGAAGCTCATCTTCCCTAGCATCCATTGAGCATTGACGACGTAGTGCCCCATCAGAGATATTCCAAGTTCAGCCTCTGTGTCTCTACTTCTGCTCAATCTTTCCAATCCCCTCATGTCCCTTGATGGCTTTGAGAGCTTCTTCCCAAGCCCTGTCCTCCGGGTACAGTTGGCTCCTGATGTAGGCCCACGTCACCCTCTGCACAATAGCCAGTCTCTCAGCACCCTCATCCTGGCACTCCTTTGCGTCCCATCCGCTGATACCACCAAATCCGTGCTTTCCATCTTTCATGGAAAAGTTGGCCTTGGGTCCCGGGGCCCGAGAGTACGGGTCAAGGTGCCAGGTAGCATCGCGAACGCTCAGGTGAGGGCTAGCATCATCATCACCCCAGAGAATAAGGGCAGGCGTGGTCATGGTGCTGAAGTCAGGGTCGTAGAAGGGAATCATGCTGCGGCCGTTTTCAGAGAGGTCTGCACCACCAGCTCCGGTACCGCCAATGACCACACCGGTCTTAATGCGCTTATCGACAAGCACAGTCTTGGTTCCATCGCGAGGATCCACGTTGACAGCGCCTAGAAGAGCGCTTGCAGTCATACCTCCGAGCGAGTGACCTGCGACAGCGACTTTGGACTTGTCAAGGCGACCTTTGAGAAGAGGGACGGTCTCCTCGATGGTGTCGATGTTGTCGAGGATTCGGGTCATGTCCTTGGCTCGAGACTCCAGAAAGAGCTCAAAGATGTTCTCACCGTTGAGCTCATAGCCAAGCTGTCGAGAGCTCAAGTGGGTTGGCTGGATGACGACAAACCCATGGGAGGCCCAGAAGTCGGCGATGGGTCCATAGCCCTTGAGGGAAGAAAGGTAGTTGCTGGGGCCATGGCCGTGGGAGAGGAGGATGATGGGAAGAGTATCACCAGAAATTGGGGCCGTGACCTTGAGTTCCAAGTCAACCCTGCGGTCTGACAAAGGAATGACAACAGGAGTAAAAGTCAAGATGGGCTTGGGAGAGTTGACAGGGATGCTGGCAGCAGCGCCGATGAGAGGGGTGTTGGGAAACTCCATTGTAATAGTTGATGGAAGGTGCTGCTGAAATTAATAGCTGATTGTGTAGAATGTTTGATTGGAGTGCTTGAAGATGTTGATGATGAACTGATTCCAAGCAGGAATATCTATCGATTTATATACAGCTTCGTCTTGCTCTAACTGAGATGGCAGTGAACTGGACGAACCAGAGATTGATTACCAAAAACGGCATAGCGGATAAGTCCTGAGTTGTGATTGGCGCAAGGTTATTACCGTATATCTCCGATGGCTGAGATCAGCAAGCTTGGCCGCCGATACAAGGCTTAGACCGGACAACTCGAAATTTCCGATCGGACTTGCTACGTGATGCGAATTCGAGGGAGCAATAATCGGACATAATTCTTTTAAAACCGCTCCATGGACTTAACGAAAGAAATTGGCGGTAGTGGGCAAATACTCGATGTTTTGTGTAAAGGCCATAGTACCGGCCTTCTTATAAAGAGCCAATGCCTAATACTTTCTCGCCCTATTCTTATTAAGATAATATCATAGCCTAAACTCTATTATATTTAAAATTAAAGTATGCTTGTTACAGCAGCGGCTTCTTAAGTCACGGAAAGCTAGGTAGGTCAAATGATCGGATTGTGACTGAAGCTTGATGAGATCAAGCTGGGCGAGAGGCTATGGAAAGGTTATGAAATCATCCCCGCGACCCGGCCTCAAGAGGGTGGTCACGTGGGCTGCTTGCCTTGGTGGGGCTTGTGCGTAACAANACTGTGAGAAGCTACCCGATGGCAAGAATAGTTCTATGTAAATGCTATATAAGTCCTAACCGATGACTAGGTGTTTTGATGAAGATCCGCGACCAGGACCGGCGGAAACAACAGCAGCTTGATCAGCCCCCTTTCCAACCTCTTTTTCCTTAGTGATAGTTAGTTATCCAGAGTTAGCAGTATGAAATTTTATCCAACACAATCTTTCGTAGCATAGAGACACATCCTTCGGACTTTATTACACCCTCCCCACCTCCGGTGAGGGTGTCACCATATTTTATCTCCCTAAGGAGTCTTTTTTACATCTAATCTACATTATACTATCCCTTCTTCTAACCTTTTGCCCTACTAAGTGCGGCTCTAAATAAGTACGTTCAACTTTTAACAGTTCCCCCTACCGTCCCGCTCATTTTTAGTTAGCGATGCGAAGAAAAGCGTCGGACTTTTCACACAGGCAATGTTGAACCAGCCCGGCAAGATACTTCCGGCAACGCTATCGCATCAAACGAATACGAGACGGCGGTAAGAGATCGGACGGAGAGGAGCCAGCTGCCGGGACATGGGAAGATTCATATGAAAAACTTGCGTAGACACGCGGCTACCCGTGTATTCAACCGTATGTGCCGATCCACCCTTCATCTCTAAGCAGCTTCCTGTAGAGAGCAAAGCGTTGCCCGTGGGCAGTTGTTCCGCACATGCAGCTGCCAAACACTTGTACAGTATCGTGGCCCGGTTCTTCAGGCTTGTGGAGTGCTGCTTTCCGAGTATTGCGCCACGAGTTCGGCGTCTTGTTGCTTAAGTAGCAGGCATTAACACGTAGAGAGGCGAGTACGACAACGCCCGATAGGTTACCCCAGATACAGGCCACGGAAAGACTGTCAGGGCAAATGATATAGTCCATAAAATTTTGGCAAATATCAAAACCGGGTCTGGTGGCGCAAAATCGGGTAGAAGACATGAAGAACGTTGGTCCCTGATATAGTGTCCCATCAGAGATGTTCCAAGGTCTATATCTGTGCTACTACTTCTGCTCAATCTTTCCCATCTCTTCATGTCCCTTGATAGCCTTGAGAGCCTCCTCCCAGGCCTTGTCCTCCGGATACAGCTGGCTCCTGATATAGGCCCAGGTCACCCTCTGCACAACAGCGAGCCTCTCAGCGCCCTCATCCTGGCACTCCTTTGCGTCCCATCCACTGATGCCGCCAAATCCGTGCTTTCCATCCTTCATGGAAAAGTTAGCCTTGGGTCCCGGGGCCAGAGTGTACGGATCAAGGTGCCAGGTAGCATCGCGAACGCTCAGGTGAGGGCTGGCATCATCATCACCCCAGAGAATAAGGGCAGGTGTGGTCATAGTGCTGAAGTCAGGGTCGTAGAAGGGAATCATGTTGCGGCCGTTTTCAGAGAGGTCTGCGCCTCCAGCTCCGGTACCGCCAATGACCACACCAGCCTTGATGCGCTTATCGACAAGCGAAGTCTTGGTTCCATCTCGGGGATCCACGTTGACAGCGCCCAGAAGAGCGCTGGCAGTCATGCCGCCGAGCGAGTGGCCTGCGACAGCCGCTTTGGACTTGTCAAGGCGACCTTTGAGAAGAGGGACGGTCTCCTCGATGGTGTCGATGTTGTCGAGAATTCTGGTCATGTCCCTCGCCCGAGACTCCAGGAAGAGCTCAAAAATATTCTCAGCGTTGAACTCATATCCAAGCTGTCGAGAGCTCAAGTGGGTTGGCTGGATGACGACAAAGCCATGGGAAGCCCAGAAGTCGGCGATGGGTCCATAGCCCTTGAGGGAAGAAAGGTAGTTGCTGGGGCCATGGCCGTGGGAGAGGAGGATGATAGGAAGAGAATCACCGGAAATGGGAGCCGTGACCTTGAGTTCCAAGTCAACCCTGCGGTCTGAAACTGGAATGACAACAGGAGTAAAAGTCAAGATGGGCTTGGGGGAGTTGACAGGGATGCTGGCAGCAGCGCCGATGAGAGGGGTGTTGGGAAACTCCATTGTAATGGTTGATGGAAGTTGTTGCTGAAATGAGTAGTTGAGTGTGTAGAATAGTTGATTGAAGTGCTTAAAGATGCTGATGGTGAATTTTTTCCAAGGAGGAATATGTATCGATTTATATAGAGCCTCGTCTTGCTCAAACTGAGATGGCATTGAACTGGACGAACCAGAGATTGCTTACCGAAAAGGGCATAGCGGCTGAATCACGAGTTGTGATTGGCGCACGGCTATTACCGCATATCTCCGATGGCTGAGATCAGCAAGCTTCGCGGCTCATACAGGGCTTAGACCGGACAACTCGAATTTTCCGATCGGACTTGCTAAGTGATGTGAACTTGAGGGAGCAACAGTCGGACATAATGCTTTTAAAACCGCTTCATGGATTCAACGAAAGAAATTAGCGGGAGCCGGTAAAGGCCTGATGTTTTATATAGAGACTCATGACATACCAGGCTTTTTGCAAAGAGGTCTAGACTCAACGTGTCAACTATAGAGGACCTAGCTGCCAGACCTTACAATTGCAAGATACCCTCAGTCTGCGCCGGCGGATTTAATAATCATCCAAGAAACCTAAAACAGCCTTTAATACGAAACATTCCTAACTCGATCTTGTAAGATTGCGGATCAATGGCCTCGTTATGAGAACATTGCTTTGCTCATGCTTCCAAGGGACTCTCGACACCGAGCTACCAAAGGACACTTATTCATGGAGCAATATGCTTGCACGATATTTGCAAGCAGTTTCAACAAGACGAATGCAAATTGATTGCAAGAAGTCCAACCCGATGACTATGTTCCGCAAAATAGACTACATTGGACTTGTTGGGATACAGTGGAGACAAAAGAACCAATGCCCGATACTTCCTCGCCCTATTCTCATCAAGAAAACATCGTAAATTCATCTAATTTGGGGCCTCTTCATAAAAAGGTACTACGGATGTCTTCTTCCTTTGGACCAAGTTTTCCGATAATCTTGTCTTTAACAACGAGCTCAGGTAATTACGTATTAGAATCCAGTTGCTAGCTTAGTTACGCCACGCTCTTCTAAAGCGTCTGATCGCGGTCCAATAGTACACGCTAACAAGTCTATGTGTAGCATGGCTCGTCAGCTGCCCGGCGAAACACCGGAGCATCAAAAGCCAATGGTGCAATGCGGTGGAGCTCGTAAGCTGCATGTTGGTTCAGCCTGTTCTCAATCTTTAACAACTCCACCGCCTCTACCGCTATGAATTCGGAATCGGGCCAGCATGTAGAGCCTTTCCGATTCGATGATCTTGGAGATGCGGAATCTATTCGCCTCATCAGGCTGGAGGGCTGGAGAGGGCCCTCACCCGGCGCCTACGAGATGCAGACTTTCGACATCACATGGGCCCCTCCGTACCACGCTCTCAGCTACTGCTGGGGCATCCATCAGAAATCTGACATAATACTTTGCAATAATTCAACATTACAAATCACAGCCCAACTCAAGCTTTGTCTGGAGGAACTCTGGGCTGTTTCAAGCCTACGCACATGGCTTTGGGTCGACCAGATTTGTATCAACCAGGACGATATTGATGAGCAGTCCCGCCAAGTGCGACTGATGCCGCAGATATACAGCCATGCCATTCGAACCATAGTCTGGCTCGGACCAAGGCCATTGAATCACTCCAACTTTAAAGATCAAACGGAGAGCACTGCCAGAATTCTTGACATTGACTGTCAAACCGACGAGCTTGGCTTTGCCTTGGCCGAACAGATCTACACGATCGGACAGCAGCACTCAGAACTAAACTATCGTTCGAAGCAAGCGGCAAAGTTTTCTAAAACATTTGGAAGCTGGAAGGGCAAATTGCCAAAATCCCGCGGCCTCGCGAGGGCCGATGATCTCATCCGGTTCGGTCTACCGGCAGTCTCAGATCATCGCTGGCAATGCTTGTACGGATTGTTGGAACCTCCGTGGTTCTCAAGGATCTGGGTGATACAGGAAGTTTTCAAATCTCAGGAAGAGCCTCTAATACTTTACAACAAGACCACGACAAGCTTCTTATATCTGGCCTGGGCTGGTGCATTTGTGTCCCAGAACCTGGGGGTGCTTACTCGATCGCACTTAGTACACGACCTGGCCAAGATGAAGACCACTGTAAGGCATGCGAGGCTATTATTACAACTCGCAGTGGCCAAAACCAGGTGGAATTTTGACAGTTTGCTGTGGAAGACCGCAGACTATGGCGCATCCGATCAGAGAGACAAGTTCTACGCTCTGCTCAGCTTGACCGGGACGCACATCGAGGAACATGGCACGCCACCGTCACGAGCTAGATTCAATCTCCCGGTACCCAACTATCGTTTGTCGCTCATCCAAGTCGCCCAAGCTTTTACAAGGCACATTATCGAAACTTACAGAGATTTGCTCATACTTGCCTTGATAAACCGTGGCGCTGCCTCTTCGGACTCTCTGCTGCCATGCCCTGAGAATGGCCCAACTTGGGCTTACATACCATCCAATAATCCCTGCAGCCTGAGATTTGGAGAAGGCCACGTTCTGACCGGCTATCCTTACTCAATCACCAGGAAAGGCCTCACGGCAGCTTCATCCAAGAGAGTCAGGATTCGAGAAGATGACGACCCTAACGTACTCAATCTCCTTGGGCGCCGGGTTGACACTATCCATACTTCAGACCATACGGTCGAAACTCACCTCGAGCCACAGCAATGGTTGGCTTATGGGGCCCCTCTACCAAGACTTGTGCAATGGTGCGAATGGGGATACAAAGCTCTATGCCGGATCCGTGGCGAGGACATATCAGTACCATATTTCCTTTCTTGTATCTTTGTGACAATTGCGACACAGCAAGATTTACAAGGAGGTGATGCTAGACCTTCAATTGCCGACTTTCGATCGTGGCTATACGCGAATGAGTTCGGAAACAGCCGTTATGGCAGTTATCTTACTGCTTTCGCAAAGATGGAGGACCCAGCATGGGAGACAGATGAGACAAGCAGCTCTGCTTATATGCAGAAGTGGATCGACATGTATGAGACAGGCGAGTGCCGATATCGACAATTTGGGATCACCTCCAAGGGTCTCTTGGTTTTGGGCCCGACCCTGATGGACGAGGGGGACATTGTATGTGTACTCAATGGTGGCCAGTTGCCGTATGTCCTGCGGCCACATGGAGACCAGTTCTTATTCTTGGGAGAGTGCTATGTTCATGAGCTGAGCAATGGGCTGGATTGGGATAAGCACGTTGCTGCAGGGGAGGGGTGGTTTTCTCTTGTGTAGGACAACAGAGCATTGAAGCTTGCCATGGAAGCCCTAACCGATAGTAATGATACAGCATGGCCTGAATGATTTCACACCCTGGTCAGACTGGTGTGGATTATTAACCTTTTTTTTTATTCCGGATCCTCAACCGGTAGGATCATGCGTCTATATGATTCACGTTTTTGTTCTTTAGTTCTTTCCGAGCTCCTCAGCTCGAGTAGCAGCAGCCTTGACAGCTCCATCGACAATGTCCTCCAGACCTGCGTTCTCAAAGCTCACCAGGGCGGCGTGGGTAGTACCGTTGGGGCTGGTGACGTTCCTCCGTAGCTGGGCGGGCTCCTCTGACGACTCAACGAGCATCTTGCCGGCACCAAAGCATGTCTGCTTGGCGAGACGGGTGGCCTGCTCCTCAGAGAGACCCAGCTTGGTGGCACTTGAAATGAGGTGCTCGACAAAGGCGAAGAAGTAGGCAGGTCCAGAACCTACTCATGTCAGTTATGGAGTTCGGAGATGCGAGGCGTCCAACTCACCAGAAAGACCAGTTACAACATCAAGAAGCTCCTCCTTGTCCACCCACTCGGTAGTCTTGCTAACACTACCCAGGAGAGCATCTGTGAGGCTCTTCTCGGCGTCTGTCACATCGCTTCCAGCGTACAGACCAGAGGCTCCCTCGCCAACCAGAGCGGGTGTGTTGGGCATGACGCGCACAATGTGGGGAGCAATACCGCTGCCTTGCTTGAACCACTCGGCAATGCTGCTCAAGGTGATGCCAGCAGCGATGGAGATGACGACAGGGAGGCTGTCACGACCGGCCCAAGCAGCACCGAGCTCCTCGCAAACAGTCTTGGCGACCTGAGGCTTGACGGCGAGGATGACGAGATCAGCGTCCTTTGAGGCTTCCTTTGTGTCGGCGGTGGCATTGACGCCGAGGGCGGCCATCTTGTTGCGGTTCACATCCCAAGGTTCGGAGACGTAGATGTTCTGCTTGGAGATGTCCTTGGCGAGGAGACCGCCGATGATGGCGGCGGCCATGTTTCCGCCGCCGACGAAGCAGACCTTGGCGTCCTGGAGTGAGGGGGTCATGTTGGCTGTGTGAGGGATTGTCTCCTTTGTTGAATCTTTAGGGGGTTGTTTTGAGACGGAAAAGACTTGCTCTTAAGGCTAACGACTTTGACGATGAGAGCCGGGCCGAGATACGTGGGGTTGCTCGTACGTAAAAAAGTTTGGGGTGCGCTGCGCCGACCCCGCGTCCGATGACTAAGGCAGCCTGGATGCTTATCTTTGCTCCCAGTTTCTGAGTCGTGATCGCGGGGCAATTGCGGGTGTAAAAAACAAATGGAAAGACTGATTGATTCCGGCGAATCAAGATTGATCAATTTTTCATCAGTTCCTTGTCGTGGGTAGAGGCGGGTGTCTTGTCCGTCCTTTGTTGTCGTGCCCGATATCGCAGCGATGCTATCCGCCTTCAGTGATAACCGGAGTCACGTGCTTCCTTCACAACACCATCATCGGTCCATCTTGACATATTATTACTCGATCAGTTGGCAGACAACAGCTGGTCGGACAGTTTTAGCAACTACCTGAACTCAGTCACTGGCATGCCAGGCCCCATTTCCCACCTTGACCCCTCGGAATGGCTAGACTGACTCCACATGCCGCCGCTTAATGTCGGCACTACAAGATTTCACGCCGTGGCGGAAGCTTGTCCCGCCCACCGGAGCGGTGAGCGGATCTTAACTCCGCCGCTCTCGACTCAACCTACAACGTCTCATACTCTCGTTCCTTACGGATACATTACTGTCTCCTTTTTATTTCGAGCACAACTATGATCTCAAAATATTCATCTCTCAAGTCTACTCTCCAGTCTATTTACAGTAATTTTAAAATCGTCCCCTCCTGCAGGGTAGGGCCCATGGCTGACCAAAGACAGTGATAATGCAGATGCAGAAGCAAAATGATTCAAGGGAAAGGGAAAATAAGCGATGCGAGTGACGGCGCCTATTTTTTACAGAGTTATTAGACACCGAACGAACTCTTTAGGCTATCAGAGGAACAATTGTTCCATCAATCAGAGTGGAATGATGTGCTGTCATAGATGCTGTCGAAGCGTCTAAGCCTCAACGCAATGAATCCTGGCAGGCCCAGCTAACTTCCAATTAGCAGCCTGAAATAAAATTTCGTTCCTTTAATATTCAGTAATAGTCTTTCCAATGTGCTCGAAGAGTCTTGTGCTAAGATTCGGCACTCTGAGCATGGTCGAAACTTTCATGAAAGCAAACCATGGCTTAGCACAAGGACCAAACGCCACCTAAGACCAGGTACATTGCTTGATCAATCGCTGTATAGCCGTATAATCCTTTTCAACCTCTATCAACTTAAATTTCTGTCCATCGGTAGTAGAGTTTAGTAAGACTCACACCCTATGCGGGGCGGTTTGGTTATCTAAAGAGTAATTGCAGGTGGCGTCTCCAGGAGAGCAAGGCTTCCTGCCTTTATTCCTAGATATCAAGTGTAAAACAGTGACATGAAGATTATGACGTTGGAAAAGGGCCGGAATCTATGCGGCCGGAGACTTTGTGGTAGGAGTCGGTTAGATTCCGGGGACTTAGTGATGCATTGTGACCCGTATAGCAAAAGGCCTAAACCCTTAACTGGACATATTACTCAATTGATTATTTATTAACTGAACTTCATGATGGGTACCAACGATTTGTCAGATTTCGTTAGAGTCAGAGCTATGATGTTAGAGACTTGGCCAGAAAGTATAAATAACTCATCATCCTCCCAGCCAGAACATCCAAATACAAGCCCGACATAAATACAAAGCACTATCCTTGATTACACGAAGTTGCTTCACCATTTATAATAATACTTCTCTCGCTCGCCGACGTGACATATCTCGCCATGCTTTCCAAGCCCTGGCTTCTTTATGTTTATCCATGGATGCCGTTCCCCCGGAGAGTCACTATATATCTCCGCGAAAAAGGCATTCCATCATCTCTGATTACCGTGGTCCCAGTCTCTGACCCTCAGCTTGGTGATGCCGCACCAAAAGGATTCCCACCGCGTCCTGCAGGGAGTCTTCCAATTCTCGCAGTCCCCGACCAAACAGCTCCAGAGTCAGATTCATACACTTATATTCGTCAGTCGCTGGCCATTATGAACTACCTCGACGAGCTGTGTGACGCTGGCGAGCAGGGCTTTCCTAAATCTCGATACTCCATGCGCGGCAAGGATGCACTGAGCCGCGCACGAGTCATAGAGCTCATGTGCTTGGCCGATGAGTTGACTATTTCTTGGAACCCCGTGAGGACATTCGGTACAGGCATAGGTACCATGCCGATTCCCGAGGCGTCGAAAGAGATGATACGATGGATTCATCGCACCTTGACCACTATTGAAAGCTGGTTCAAAGATTGCGATTTCACCAGTCTTCGGGATGGTGGCGCCCGAGGCCCTAATATGGCAGAGATTGTCCTCTACCAATTTTTTGGAGTTCACAAAAGACTGCTACGGCAAGGACATGACGAAAGGTTCTTCACAGAAGGTTATGGATGTGTATGCAAGGGGGGAGGTTGCTGCCGAGTTCCCAAAGTTGGCCGAGTTCTTTGATGCGTTTAAGACTAGGAAGAGCGCCATTCGGGATGCGACTAGAGGAGAAGTGGCCGGGGAGCAGACGTTGAAAGCTATGCACATATGGTTATGGGATTAATTGTATGGGCTGCTGGTAGTGTTTAAGATTTATTTTTCATGTCGAATCAGTATCTATGATAGTCGCGCTTGTCTTGTGTTCGATCAACAAGGTACACTGCGTCCTGAGGGTGATCTGAAACCCGCCGCCCGAGATTGGAAGCCTTGGAAGGAGTATTGTATCAGGGACATTTTTGTTTACAACGCCGGACAATTGGATATCTCAAACTTGTTGTCTAGCTATAAGCTTGTTGATCTTGAGGATTATGTTGCCAAATTTCTAAAATTATACAGAAGACTTGCCACTTAATATGCCAAACCATTGATGGCCTCCTCAAACAGCTTTCCTATCCATGCATGGACCTCCTTGACAGGGTGGTACGAGTCAAAGAATAGATGACGCCTAGGATCGTTGCACAAGTTTCGCGGGACTCCTTCACTGGTGTATACCCCTGTCAGGCAAGCCGTGGGAGGATTCACGTACTTCTCGTCGATTTGATACTTGGCTGGATGTGCTATTATGTTGCTGAAAAGAGCTCCGACGTCGACGAAGGCGGTCTTGATGTAGGCTGAATAACCAGCGGCGATATTCTTCAATCCACCTGTGAGGTCGTGGCTGTAACCCTGAACACTTGGGATGTTGTAGTCGGAAGAATTGAATGTCGCCGGAAAAGTTGTCATTTTATTGTAGTTTGCAAAGACAATGCTCTTTGCGCCTGAGTGAAGATTAGCAACTGCAATGATGCGCTCTCACTCGTCATTACTTACCAGCACGATACAGTTTATCAACATCAGCCCGGATGAGACTAATGATCTGAGCGGCAGTAATACTCGTGTTGAACAGAATGTCATTGGCACCGATCCAGTGCACAAAAACATCGTCTGGCCTCGGCGCATCCCATGCCAAGAATGAGGCAACTTGGTCCGAAGCAGCCGGAACAGGAATGGTGGATTCGGCTCCCGTGCCACCTGCGACAAAGGCATTATTTGCTGTCGCTCCGCCAGCTGCAAGGTTGATGAGTTCGAGGCCTAGAGCCTGAGCAACGACATTATTCCACTTCGGTCCATTGCTAAAGATACGAGTCAGACCGCAATTGAGTGGTGGATCAACCATGTTTACTTACGAGAAAGAATGTCCGTAGTAGGCCGGGTCCGCTGGCCACGTGTGATTGCTCGCTACCCAGGAGCCATTGCCATTGTCGCTGAAGCTATCGCCAAACACGATCAATCGCGAAAACCGCGCGGCTTGACGACGCGAAGCAGGCAGCGCATATGCAAGCGAGATGCCGCACGCGCAGGCCAGAGATGTGCTCAGTTTCATAGCTGGCTATTTCCCGAGTTGACGAAGCTGGATCGAAACGTTGACAGGGCAATGCGTTGGATGTTGGCAGTGTTATGTACTTGACCTGCGGCGCGTCTCATTAGTAATGACGTCAAACCGGACATCCGCGGGACTTCCTATCCCTGTGGCCTTTCAGTAACTAGCGCTGACAGCAACCAAGCACCAAGTCTCTAAGAGGGAAAATGCTTCGTTAATGAAGGAGGAGATGAAGCATAAACCAGCAAGTCGGAGAGTTTATTTTGCTGAATCAGCAGTTGCGGGCGTAAATGGTCAAAGAGCCGGGACCGCCACAACCGAGGTGTCCGGCTCATGTCGATCATAGTTTTGAGGTTGCCTCAATTCAACACCTACTCAGGAGCAGTTCTTTAGTCTTTGAAAAATTCACAAATATACTACAATGTCAACTATTGACGCATACTACAGATCCACGTACTGTCGCCTAATCTCGTCCTTCCACTCCTCAACGGTAATCACCCTCTCCTCCACCATGACAGACCCTCTCGGCACGGCGTCAATCTTGTCAACATCTCTCTTGGGCACCCGGTAGAACTCGTGATTCTTGTTGCAGACTCTGGGACCTAGTGTCCCCTCCTGGAGCTTCTTGTAGCAGTCGTCGTCAAACTGGACCCTGCCGCTGTCGCTCAGGCACGTCCACATCTCGCTCCCGAACTTAAATTCGGTGCCACACCCACCGTCGCAGCCAAGTAAGGCCCACCTAGGCTCCAAAGGCTCAACGAGGATGGTGCGGTGGAACGTTGTGCCGTTGGCCATGGCACGCTGCACCTCCTCACCCTCTTCGCGGTATTTTGCGGCGAGCACCTCCCACTCCTCGTAGTCGACGCGCTGGGCCTGGCGCATCATGTCCATGGCCGCTATTAGGTTGGGGAGGTCTCGCATGACCGCGAATACCTGAGTGAAGGTTAGGTAGGACCATATGTCGTTGTCGGTGCGGTCGTCGGACAGTAGCTCCAGCGCCTCGGTGACATGCCGCTTTAGGATCTGCTTGGCCTTTGCTATGTCGCCTCGATACCGGAAATACTGTGCAAAGCCAGCTGAGGCCTCGAGGTATTGTGTGCTGAGAGCTTCGAAGTCCTTGTAGCGGGCCTCGATCTTGTCAAAGAACTCCTGGGCCCTGGTAGGATCCGCGTCCTTGGCCGTGGCAAGTTGTAGCCAGGCAGGCACTGTGAACATAGTGGTCAAGTCGACAGCCCACTCGCGGAGATCATCGGGAGCCTCGCCCAGGTAAAGCTCCCAGACGGCGATGCCTTCTTCCTCGTGGCCCTTGATGCTGAAGAGCGTCTGGCCGTACAAGATTCTGATGCGGAACAGATCCTGGCTGATCCCACGGGATGCCACCTTTGCCATAACCCGCTCGAATAGTCTGTCCAGGAGGTCGAACCTCGCCGACCTCTCGATCAGCTGCGCGAACATCGGGTGGAATGTACCCCTCGTAATCAAGAGCCTGTCAGATAGAAACTCGCCCGCCGTGTTGGGACCGTCCTCAGGCTCGTCAAGGAGCTGTTCGAAGAAGCTAATCATGTGCTCCCAGCATCCGGCCTCGGCGTACTTCTGCAGCACTCCCTCGAAACCATCGAGGAGGTCGCCCGACCTGCCGAGGTCAAAGACCTTGGAGTACGTGGCAATGGCCAGCTCCTGCTTGCCATCCTCCCAGTACTTGCCTCCCAGGTCGTAAATGATGCTCGCCAGAATTCCCTTGTGGCGCCGCTCATCCTGCCACTCGGTATCGTCGACGAGCTTATCAAACGCCTTCTTGAGGTGGGCGATGGATTCCTCCTTGCCCTTGACAGCACGAGATAGGGTGTACGAGGCGACCCAATTTTCTGGGTCCATCTCCAGAGCCTTTCGGGCTCTATACTCGACCAGTGTCTGGGGGATGTTTTCGCCTGCCACGTAGGACAGGAGTAGGGCTGCCTTGGCTTCCCACACGGCATCTTTGTCGGAGACTCCGAGCCGCTCCTTTGCCCAGTCTTCCAACCACTGAATATCCTCTGGGGTTGGATCATAGATGGGATCCGCATCTTCCTCTTCCTCTTCTTCTTCTTTTTTTTTCTTGTTCTCTTCGTTCGGCACTTCTTCCGACGCATCGGTCCTTTCCTTTGGTGTTTTCTCCAGCTCTGTACTATCTTTCCCCTAAAAGGCATCACGTTAGCTTCAAACCCTCCTGTTAAAACATTCTACTTACCTTTCTCACAATAGCGTCAAGGAATACAAAGGCACGAACTGTTTCACGCTCCGTAGAGTCTCTTCTAAAGATATCCTCAGCAGCTAAAGTTGCAGAAGTACTAAAGAGAGACAGGCGACGGTTCGCATCAGGTCCGTTAAAGCTGGCGACTAGTGGACTATCTTTTACGTGCTCAACGACGGCCGAGTCCTTCAGCCACTTGGAGATGGCATCGACGCCCTCGTCTGAAAAGATCCAGGTTTCCCAGCTTGTGGGCAGGTCATCTTTAGAAAATTCCACCTCCTCTGTGTCCTCGTGAAAGTTGTGGAAACAAAACAAGGAGTCGAGAGCGTACTGCTCGGTGAACAGCCTGACCAAAGCCATGCCGACTTCGGCCTTGAGGGAGCGATCTGTTAGTGACAGGTCGGTGTCCTTGAGGTGTAAGTCGAGGTTGGTCGAGGCGTAGTCTAAGAGCAGCTCCGTCTTGCTGTTGCGCTCGTCAGCGAGGCAAGTTATGCACCTCAGCACCATCGACGCCTCAGCGTTGTCCGGGTCCTGGCAGATGTAGTTACCCTTGCGGGTCATCTTCAAGTCGAAAAATTCGTCAAATCCGAACTTCTGGTACAGGTCTTTCGGGCAGACGGTTGACAGGTAGTGCTTGATGATGTTGATCTCAGCAGGCTGGATTTCCTTGAAGCCGCTCGAGCTCTGGTCGTCGGCTGTCTCACGCTTCTTGAGCGGGATCTTGTCCTCGACACCGTCAACAATGTACCCAACGAAGCCGGACTCGGTGCTAAAGATGCTGTACTTCGACTCGATCTTGGCCTCGACCGACATCAGCGATGTGCTCGCGCCGGGTCCGGCTTTCAGGGCGAGGGCCGACTCCATCTCGGGTGGCGAGAGCCAGATGCGCGCGGCGTTGATCCAGAGGATCATTTCGTTGATCTCGGCGATCTCCTTTGTGGTGCGCGTCTGGTTGAGTTTCTCGATGTCGGCCTCGATCTGGTCTAGGCGTGCACTTCCGGCCGTGTCAAGCAAGGCGTTGATCTCATCGACCTCGTCTGTCTTGGAGATGTTGTCGAGTACTCGGCCTACCTTGTAGTAGTCGCCACCGGTCGACGACTGCAGTTCCTTGAGGATCTTGGCTCGCATGTCCGAGACGCCCGGCCTGGACGTGTCCTTTAGGATCTCCATACCGTCCATGCGTTTGTTTATGTACAACACGAGATCCTTCTCGTTGGCATCACCAAGCACGATTCTGTCCATCCTCACACCTCCGGCTCTTTCGATGCTCTCAAAGAGCCGCCTCGTGCCTGTCAGCAGGATGCGTGTCCGCTGCACCAGCGGGTTGTCCGAGAACTTTTGTAGGAAGGTGATTAGTATCTCGGCGTTGGCGCCCAGCCCATCGAGGACAATGAACAAGGTCACGTCCATGGCCGAGAGGTTTTGGTTCTCGAGAAGCAGTTGCGTCCACATGTCTAGTGGACTGCTAAAGTACTTGGCCCTCTCGCAGATGCCCGCGACGCTCTTCATGACGGGCTCATCGGCTAGAGCGAGCTGGCACATGACATTTCGAGAGATGGTGTTGGCGTCTTCTGCGATGGTTGTTGATTTGGAGTCTGTGTCGAGAAAATTGTGTGCAACGATTACTCTAGAGCCTGTCCCTTCCGTTGTCTTCATCTTGCGGAGATGGAGAATGACGTTGGACGCTAGGAGTGTTTTTCCAGCGCCGTCCTCGCCCTCGAGAGCCAGGATGCGCTTCGACTCTTTAGAGCCGGAGACCCACGAAGTAAATCGTCCATCCTGATTGAGCCACTCGCCACTGCCCTCGAGAATGTTGGACTTGTGCCGCTTCCACGTCTTCTCCCACGGCCCGTGGGCGTTGGGCTCGATGATGGCGTGGTCTAGTTCCAGCGCGTCCACAATGGCGAGCTTCCACCTCTGAACGTCCCTGTCATGCTGCTTCTGGTTCCTGTCGTCGGCTAGACTGGTGTGCATCTTGCGTGTCAGCGTCAATCCGTCCCTTGAGTTGGCGGCCGCCTCGTTGCTCGACTTCCAAGTCTGCGCCGAAACGAGCCCCCGCTCTTTATCAATGAGGTTCTGCATAGCGCCCAGGAGGTCCTGCACGCCGTCGTCGTTGAGAAACATTTGCTTCATAAAGGCGGCGAATTTGCTGCGCTTGGACCGGAGCCTGAGGGTGCGGTCGCAGATCTCGACAAAGATCTGGAGGTGCTGGCAGGCAACCTTGGTGAGCTTCGAGTCCATTCCCGGTTCGGCGTAGTAACTCAGGCGGTCAAGGAACTCAATGCACTTCTCAAGGAGACCTGCTAGACTTTCAAAGATACCCTCATAACCCTTCCAGGCCTGGATGACAAAAGTCAGGGCGTTGTAGCATGTGCCAGCTGGGGCAAAGACCTGCGAGGATACCTAGGTTAGCAAGGTGGACCAAGATGAGAAGCAAATAAAGACACACATATGATGCCCCATCTGCGACGATGCCTCCAACAGTCTGGATGCATTGGAGAGTGCGGCTAAAGATGTTTTTGATGGTGCCGTACTTCTCGGCCGCCTTCTTGTCGTCGGACTGGGCCTGATCCAAGTACTGAAGGACATCATTTATGCCCAGTCCCCGGTTGATCTTGGATGGGTCTCCGCCGGCCATCTGCACGACTCGGAGTTCAACTTCTTTCCATGTCTGGGAGATCTCGTCGTTGACGTGGGCACCAAAGGTGACAGCCTTGACTTCGAGACCGCTGGCCGATGCCGCCATGGTGATGGTGGATACCAGCTAGCTATTAAGGGCAGGTGCTTTCTGACTGAGAAGGAGCTCGAGGATGATAAAGCGGTTAGGACTTGGGGTCCGCCTATCGGTATATATAGTGCTCGACTCCATCTTGGGAGCGCAAGATGGGTCGATATTAGCTTGGCCTCGTAGGGCTGAGACGCACCTCAAATCAGCTGGGCGGCCCGGTCTCACGCTGCGCAGACGGTCATTCCGTGGAGACGCCAATCACCAAGAGGAAGCACATTGCTCAGCCCTTGTCGGTGGAGCTAAGGCCAGGATGCTGACGCGGTAATGAGCAAGGGTGTGGAACCTGGCGCACAATATGTCCGGTTCGGGGTCAATGGCCGCACATGAGGAATCAAATGCAAACCATCTGTAGCGCAACAAGGCACAGGACACGAGACGAAATACGAAAGACTGCAGCTTACGGTCAGGCAAGAAGAGAAGAGGGGTATTGAGCGAGAACCGACAGAAACCTGGCGAGGTGGGGAAGAATGATCGTGACCAGGATTATGAGAGCAATTGTCAACGACAGGACATGCGACATCATCTATAGATCGAGTTCAGATATGCATGACCCTTTCACCAGATGGATGGAAAACCGGCTACGGCCCGTCCCGTCATAATGAGCTTCATGACTGGGTAGGTAAGCTCTGTTTTGTTTGTAGGTATTATGGATCAAAATTGAGTGACGTATGCAGTAAAACGTGATATTAACTTATCAAGTTTTTGATAACACTTGGACAAGTAAAATTCTATAAAACGAGATCGCATGCATCTGCTGGGCTTGTACCTGACTTGGCAGTCAAAGCCGATCCCTGTCTAGCTAAAGACTCCGCAGCGCGTTGGATATTTTAGCAGGAACAATCTACTTGTCGAGGCACTTCAACCCCAAGATCGCCTTTTCCCCCCTCCGTTATGAGCCTTTGCACCGTGTGTCAACAGATTTGTCCTGAGCTTAAGTGGGAAGATGAGCCGCTCACATATTGTGTGCGGTGGAAAGAACCGGCCGTGAAGCTATTAAAGGACGGTGAGAAGAAGGTTATGCATTCATCTTGGGAGTCATTTGCTGCATCTTTGAGCCACGACTGTCCAATTTGCTGGACCCTCTGGCGGTACATACGATCTTCGCCCCTTGTCACCCCAGCTGAAGAGCAGTACCATGACTTCCGGAGCTTGATGACAGAAGCGTGGTATAGGATGGAAGATTCCTGCTACTTCATATCGGTGAGGCTACCGGACATGCCTGCCCGGCCTATCTTCCAGAGCTTTTACATATGGAAAACAACTCAAAAGTGTTTCTTAGGTAGGTACTTGGCTTCCCGACTTTTCGATACCTTTCTACGTGGCTACTTTCATACGGGCCTTGGTAACATATACGTATGCAGAAACGGAAAGCTGCCATCCCATTCCAGACATAAACACGCCCAAGTCGATTGCCGGACTCATCCGTAACTGGACTGACGACTGTTCAAACAAGCATTCCACGTGCAGAGAGCGAGACGTCCTCAACCTAACGATGCCCACTCGGTTGCTGGACCTGGGCAACGTTGATTCAGAGCGGTGGGCTATTGTTGAAACCAAGGGCGACACACACGAGTATGGGAAATATGTTACGTTGTCCCATCGCTGGGCAAACAATACGCCAAAATTGCTCAGGAGGGGTGCCTACCAGCTTCAACATTCCTACCAGGATACCCGACTGCCTCGCCACTATCAAGATGTTATGTCAATTTGTCGTGCACTCTCCATCCGATATCTTTGGATCGATTCTCTTTGTATCTTTCAAGACTCAGATGACGACTTTCGCTCTGAAGCCGGAATCATGGCAGACATCTACAAGAACTCCTTCCTCACCTTGAGTATATGTTGGGACTATTCGGCTACCAGTCTGTTTCGTGACAACAGACGCCGCACTATCCACCGCGTTCCATCACCTGAGCATCTCGAATCGAGACACATAGATGCTCCAAATCCTGCACCGCGCACGGGAGATTATGCATTTGTTTAATATAAGGGCAACTTGGAAATCGATGTAACGAATGCTTTAATCAATCGCCGAGGGTGGGTTTTACAGGAGAGATTCCTTTCTCCGAGGATAATCTATTTGGGAAACGAGCAGGTTTACTGGGAGTGTGACACCCATGTTGCCAGCGAGGCCGTTCTTCAAAATCTCAAAGCTAGAGGCAAGCGACTCGACGTCGCCAATGATGGAGATGAGAGGAGACAAGTCTCGTGGTCAAACATGGTGGAAGCCTATACAAAGTGCACCTTGACCCGGAAGGAGGACAAGCTTATTGCCATCTCAGGGCTCGTCAAATGGTTGGCTGCAAAGTCTGGTGAGACTTATTTCTCAGGGATCTGGACAGAGTATTGGATCCCGGACCTCCTCTGGCAACCACTATTAACAGCACCGAAAACCTCAGATGAGAGGGCTCCCTCAACAGACAACTTACGAGGCCCTTCGTGGTCGTGGGTTGGCTCCCAAGGCCCGGTGACTATAGAGAAAAGATGGCGGGGCTCAGTGTTTGCATCATCGAATCTTTATTCGTTCGGTTCGGTCACCACATTGCCCCTTGCTATGCTCACCGACTGGACGTTCAACTCGCCGGAGAGAGATGCTTTTACCTCCCTGGAAGAGGCCACTTTGAAGCTCAATTGCCTACTGATACCTGCAAAGTTTGATAACGAAGGGGTTATGCAGGAATATTCACATGCATACCACAGAGCTTTTCTCTTTTGAATTGAAAGGGACCATGATGCGCCTTTGCTTTAGCAGACCCTTTGACCCATCGATGTCTTACTTCTTAGTTCCATTGCTCTTACGAAGAGGGGCTTCAACCTCCGCCGTTTTTCAGGACACGTGGGTCCACGGCCTTATGGTCCAGGAAACGACCGAGAGCCAGAATCGCCAGTTCATCAGAATTGGTAGCTTTTACCAGGACGTTGCTACTGATTTTGGGCTTGGTACGGTCATCATCAACACTATCGCGAAGCAGGGCCTAAGCGTGAATGTGGGATTCAAGACGGCCGAAGAAGCTGCTTTTGAGTCGAGACTTTGTCAGTATGCGACTACTCAGACGTCTTTCCCGAGGTTTTTGTCAATGTTGCAAGACAAAGAATGGAACTGGTCTTCGATGCCGTACTTTGGTCAGGCAGAGTGGACAAGAATCCACCTTGTTTGAGTAGAGTGTAAACAAAACTAGGTAAATACACGAAACGGGACTTGGGTACAGGTTCTTGGCTGTCAAGTAACGAGATTCTATTGACTTATTTTTGGAACTAATTCTATCATTATCTCTGTAGGTATGTCTACCTACTTAAGATAAACTGTATCCCCCACTCCAAACCCCGACGACTGACCCAAAAATCTACCACTCTTAACATTGACAAACCCAGTCCAAGCCCCATCCTGGATCTCTTGATCATCTCTCACCGATTCAAGCTCTAGATAGTCCCCGTTATCAAAAGTCGCAGTCCAGCTTAGGGGAAATGTCTTGTTCGACACAGGTGACGTCCAGGTATTATCCCAGTTCGTCGCCAGAGTATATGGCAGTACCAACATAGCCTCCTTGTCAACACGTACTGTCGCGAATCTCCATTCGTCTGAAGAATCGGGCCAGTCGTAAGCCCACAGGCTCACGCGTATATCAGGGTTCGGAAAGTGAACTTCGAAAAAGGTAAAATTGTCAGGGGCTCCGGCGATGATCTGATGATCGTACCATGTGAATGACCTAGACTCATCAAGCCGCAGTGGTTTCTTTCGGCCCAATTTGAGAGTACCCGAGGTGCGGCCTGCTGGGATAGACCAGTGAGTGGAATTTGCGTACCCGGGTCCCCAAGGAATGACACCGTTGCCTCCATTGAGCACTATTTTAGAAGTTTTCGCTTTGATGGTCAAGTCAAACGAGTAATCAGAGGATTTGGCGCCCAGCTGTAGCTCAGATATCTTGTCCGGAGCAGCCGATCTGAAAAAGAAGTTTGTGAGTTTGATGCTCAGCGAATCTGATGTCACCGTCTTTGTTGTGTTGTCAACCACACAATTATCGACGTTCTTCCAGTATTCCAGGGTCTGTAGGTCGAGAACGGAAGATTTGCAGAAAGTAGCAGCTTGATGATGGATGATGAGAAACTGCTGTCCTGTAACTGCAGTGACGAAAGCGCTGCTCCAGTAAGAGCCACTGTTCTGGTCTTCAGAAAGATCGACCAGTGATAGGACGCGGGTCTTCAACCATGGTTAATTTCTTCCTTGAACACCATATCAAAATACTCACATTTCTCCATGTCGCGTGGTTGTCAGGCTGGAAATTGTAGGCCAAGGCGGCTGGGCAAGCCAAGCCAAGGCCAACTAGAAAGGCTGCAGTTGGGAGCATGTCTGAAAATAGAAACTACCCAGGGGCCTGATTGACTGCCGTGAAACTGTCCTTAATGTGTTATTATGTTCTTCTGGCTTCAACTACTGAGGCGAGCAACAATACTTATAGAAGATCCAGCACCCATGCTTCGGGAGTGACGGATCGTTTTGGGGCCATAACCACCGAACTGAGGCGGCTGACTGCACTGCCACGGCCTTTGGCCACGTAATACAGAAAGTTGCATTGAATTGCGATTTTGAAGAACTCGTGGTTGATCATTCTCAGTCGATTGCCCCGGTAGCCATATACTTAGTCAGCGGAGACGGTGGCACTTTGTGTTGCGGTACAGGGAAGATGGAGATTCAAATAAGCTCTCGGTCCCGAGCCACAGATCTGCACCGAAAGGGTAGCCAAACCCCCGTGCGGCACCTGACAGCATTCTCTGTAGCCTAGGAGATACGTCATATTAGCGCGCGACCAATACGACCTTATTCTGTTACAGCAGGCCACGATCGTCCTTTAAAAGTGCCATTTTCCGAGTATCGGGGGCCGGAAGATCACGCAGACAATCTCTGGTTGTGTCTCATACCAATTTGACTCAACTGGCCTGAGACTCCCCAGAATATGTCAGCTGGGCGGCCTATGTTTGCGCCTATGTGGACTCATCGGGGAGAAGTTGAGTAATATGATGCGCGCCAAGTCTAGCGGAGCAATATGATGAGCATCAATCTACAGCACATCAGTTTCGAACCCGTTGGCTTGAATTTAAAGATAATACAATGATTCAAAAATAATTCTCTGCCTTGAGACACAGAGAAGGCGTTTCCGGCAAGTACACAGCCACACCAGGAAATTGTACTCAAGCGATAGCAGGATGCTCGTGATGTACCTAAGAGCGGGAGCGGTAAATGCTCGCCATAGTGCAGCATCTACCTTGGTAGAGTAAGAAGTTGTCCTGTACAAAGTTCAATGTGTGACATGTATTTTTATAGACTTAGTAGTGCGGAATGCCGTATGAACGACCCAAAACTTCTTTGCTGGTTGGAGAAAGACGTGTGTTCTTCACTTGCCCGATGTTAATTTCAACCTAAAACGTACTACTTTAAGTAGCAAACCCTGTATGTCTTTCACATTATGGATGTATATGTCGATCCTGTTTTAGTGCTTGCTATTTTTTTGGTGGTTGTTCTCACCTCTCTTTTCCTGCCTTAAATGTAGGATAAACAATGCTTCTTATTGATAGGCGCTATAAAGTAAGCTGCTTGCCAAGATGGCTTCATCAGTAATCAGCATGTTGACCTGCACAATCGCCACCTGCCCACAAATGAAAGGTGTCGGTTGCAATGAGTAATCATTAACGAGTGATAAGGATTGTTAACAGTCAGCTCTATGTGGACTTTCAGACATGATTCCCATGCGTCTGAGTAATCAACTCTGATCACCTCGTGGAGACCACGGGTTGGTCCCCTGCAGAGGATAATGGCGAAGCTGCCGACGTACCCAGCCAAACCAATGAAGTAGTGGCTTACAACGGAGACTGTGTAGTCTAACAAGATAAATCCCTTATCCCACTTATTATTTCACCATTCTCCAATTGAGCGGGTTTTCTATAGGGTGACAAGGGCTTGTAAGTAAACACGGGCTGCTAACCTACCTCTCAAGCGAGACGGACTATAATTAAATAGACTCGCTGTCACATAGGATTAAGCATGCTATATTACATATTATAAACATCACATCTAAGTAAAACAGCTTGAAACATATAATCTAAAAGACCTTAAGTACTAACGTGGTTGATACACCTGTCGGCGAGTTCCTTAGCCTGCTATCATATGGCAACGCTCTTCGACGGTCTCAAGGGGCTGCGTGCCACTTCTACTGGAGTGAGGATGGCGATGTGCTCTCCTGGGATGGCGACCAGCGGCTTTCCATGGGCCACTTCCGCCACTTAGCCCGTCAGGTGCTTCAGTCAGCCACCATCTGTAGCAAGCGCTTGATGTATGACTGGGAGCCTCCCGGGCGGGATCTCAACGGAATCCGAGATAGGATCTCAACTACCACGCCGGGCTACTCCTTCGTCTCCGACCCGGCCAATGACCTCGTGACCGCGCACCTGGATCTTCTCGTGCGGGCCTGCGTCTCACCCGTCGATGGCCTACTCTTGACATCCACCAGCGGCCAAGCCATGTGGGACCTCGGGGCCGTCCAGGTGTACCTGGATGCACACGATGACTTTCTAAGGGCGCTGATGGTGCTCTGCAACCTCGACGGGGGGCAGGCAGCCCGGATCCCCGAGCTATTGACGCTGGGGTGTAGCAATACGTCCTCGCAGCCGCGGGGGATCTACATCTGGGGCGGGAGAATGCTCTCTCTTACCCGGCATCACAAAGCTCGTCGAGTAACCAATAACGAATTCTACGTCGCCCGCTTCTTCTCCCCGCCCGTCTCTAAGCTCCTGTTCTGGTATCTTGCTTATATACGGCCGCTGGTGCATGCAGTGCTGCGGAAGTGCTTCCACGATGAATCCGACGATGCCCTGCTCTTTCGGCCCTTTTCCCGGGCAGTCCCTGCCAACCGTTCCTGGAATGCTTCAACCTTTACTAGGGAGCTTCGACGACACTGTAAGGCTACGCCGGGGTTTACGCCCAGGATCGGTGTGCATCTCTATCGCCAGATATCGATCGCTATTACAGAGAGGCACGTCGACGCTGCTGCCACCAACTTCAACCGGCTTGACGATGTCACCGAGGCGGCGGGGGATAACGTGGCATATGCCTGGCAGAGCGGCCATAGGCCTATGCAACGCCATACGACATATGGACTTGATGGCGCCTTCCCGGACCAGCTGCAGCCCGCGCTGCTCAGGATCTACGCCAAAGTGTCGGCAAGCTGGCAGGCCTTCCTGTGGAATGAGGGCACTGGGTCTATCGCCGCTACGCCAGCAGCTGAGGCCGAGAAGGCCAGGCCTATAGATGCGACACCTTGCCACTGCCTATTAGGCCAGAAGCGACATCTTATCCCGGATCTATCTGAGCCATCTGAGCCGGTATCCAGCCAGAAACGCCACAGATACACCCCGCCAACCGAGGCGCGCGTTCTACCCGGCACTGATTCGGAGCCACGGCGGAGCCATCCGATCTCTCTAGATCCTACAGGGAGCGATATCGACGATAATGATGAATGTATAGCCCAGCTAGGTCCACCAGGCTCGCCCATAAACACCGAGGTCAGCCAGCCTAGGCCTACAGCAGAAGATACGCCTCTCACAATCGGCCCATTTGTTTACGTTGAACGGCTGAATCTAGTTGTATGCCAGGGTTGCCAAGTTGGTGTTATACCACTGGAGATTAAAACCCACCTTCGCCGCCCTTGTCACTCCCGGAGCTTTACACTTCAACAGCGCAAGGACATCATCACTCAGATTTCTGCCATCCCTAATATTATCCAGAGCCAGGATGAACTCCAGTCATGGTTTTACCCACCACCAGATATAGACCCAATCCCACATATTAAACCACCGTCGCATAGTGGATTAGGCTGCCACATATGCCAGTATGTTGTACACTATATCGGACAGATGCAGGCGCACTACCGCAATAAACACGGCTGGGTTAACCCCAGCAAGAGAGGGGGTCAATATCGAGCTCGGCAGGGACAACGACTGGCACCATGGAGGAGCGGTGTGCAATGCCAGCAGATTTCCAATTGGGGTCTTTGGCGTCGGTGGTTTGAGGTTGGAAGGAGCTCATAGGATTATGCTGCATCTAGTAGGAATCTCTAGTAGAGTTACTCTATCTGTATTTCTAGTATTATGGTTTTATTAATTCAGTAGAAGATATTGAAATATTATATAGTTAAATTTTAGATAAACCCTAGCCTCCTAAGTTGTCGCGAGGGCTTTGTAACCTATAGGTCATAGCCCTCACTGACCTATAGGTCATAAAGCCAACTATTAGCATCTTAGTCCACTTTATTGCAAGCCATAACTATAACGCTATTCTAATCTCGACCGTGGTCTGCAATAAAGCTTATTCACGTCAGAGAGGACTACATCGGCAACGCCGAACATATTGAGTATTGGGTCAATAGGGCCAGTAGCATATGACCGCGGTTCTTTGTCCTACCCTACTTACCCTCCAATCACCGCGACTCTACTGTACGCAGTCGTGACGTAACTCGTTCAATTCCAAAAGGCGCTATTGAAGTCAAGGGGGCTACTCAGGAATGTAGACTAGAAGTGCACCGTTGCGCCCAGGTTGAAGTTTGGTTGATTTTTTTGATGTGGTTAAAAGAGAGTCGCAATCCGTTGTGTGATTGGGCGGCGTGGGTGAACCGTGCACCGAGGTACATCGCAGATGTCACCCACCAGCCAGCCAGAGAGTCAGTTACTTATTCATATGGCAATATCAGGGCTCAGGATGACGGGGTGTTCAGAGAACCAAAGTTTTTCAGAAAAATACAAAATTAATATCAAATACACAGCGCAAGATTTGCAGCTCAACAAGCCTGGTCCCATATTTTTTACTACACGGCGACATGATTTATTGTAGTTTAGAATAATTGTCGGGTTGAAGGTCAACGAAATGGTCGATGACATAAGAAAGTCTTGGCTCAGAAAAATTCCGAATAGGAAAGGCGTCAATGCGGTGCAACGTCTTGGCTCAGAAAAATTCGAAAAAGGAATAGCTCTCTGTCCCCGTTCCCGTTCTTATCTTATCGGAGTTGACAGAAGCGATCCAAGCGTTGCTGCCTGGGAAAAAGTAACGACATTGATTGCAGCCTATGATAGCTGCATAGAACGTCTCGAGTCAACCTGAAGCTGCCATTCTTTCAGCAGCCGAAACAATGAAGATGTATCAGACAAGCAAATCCCCGCACTTGCGGATCTCTATCTGCCTTAAAGCTGTGAAGTAAGCCTGGATACATAGAGCATCGACGAAGTCTTGACCGGCGCTGAGTCGCTGACGGCCAGGAGGACAGGGGGTCTTTGGCCTCACACTTCATCAAGCCACCAAACCTTCCTTGCTTGAGTAAACAACTGCCGAGATTGCAATCTGACACCGTAAGCTTTGTATCCAAGAAACATTGCTATAACCCCGGAAAACCATACGGTAGCAGCCGGTCGCTTTCATGTGGTGTCTTCCATATAACTCGCGACTCGCCCGATTCCTTAAGCTCACTTCACTGTCTCCATGTGGCTAATCTGGGCTTTCATGAGATTGTCGCATAACTACTCAATCGACACCACATTCGTCACCTAGGCTCGATTACCTTTCTCCCACTGCTTATTACCTTTCTTTTTTTCTTCTCTTTTCTTTTCCTTGGCGCATCTTAGCCATGCCTGACAACCAATCAAGACGTCGGGGGCGACCAAGAAAGATACAGACAGAAGAAGAACGGCTAGCAGCGCAACGGACACACACACGGAGATACTACCATCGACTACAACAGAAAGACGTGGGATCCGTGCCATACGCCAAATTCTACCAACATCCCCCTTGCGCCCCAACCGCTTCGTCAGCAGAACCACAATTACCGGCGTGTTGCACACCACCGGACAATTCCGCCCCTTTGCCGTCCAACGATTCCGAGAATCCAGATGATGAACCCGACCCTCTTCTGGTTGGTGGCTCTACCTGGGGCCAAATCGATTGCGACTATGATATTGATGCTTTCGGTCTGTCTGATACAGACAGTACGATCAGTCAAGCATCCGCCGCCTGGGAGGAACCTGACGAGACACCAGAAGGACCACTCTCATATTTATCAAATGAACAGGCAAGAAACTGTCGTCAGAACCAAACTGAAGAAGGAGTAGAGGGGCTTATCGCCGCGGCCGAGCAAAGCCTTCACATCTCAACACAAGGTATCCTTGCTATGACCTTTTCCATCTGGCTCAAAAATAGAGCTAGGACTTGCCCTGAGTGCTGATTGCAGCCTTAGCTGACATTGGTCACGACAAAACCAACGGGTCTGATAACGACAGCGAGTCGCTAGAACGCACCCACCAGAACCTAGGCGCTCGATACGATAAATCGTCAGTCCTTACGCTCGAACATTACCTTGCAGAGGAATGGAAAACACAACCTAGCTGCTCAAGCCAGATACACGGAGCAGATCACGAGGAGCTAGCTAAGAGCGAATGCCACCATTCCTGCGATTCTCTGGACGACGTCGTGGCTCGGCTAGACGGCTTGATCGATGACGACCATGGCCATGACCCGCTCCCGCATGTCATGGATCCATCGTCTGATCTTCTCAATCATACTTCTCAATTTAGGACATTCCCCAAAGACGACGCCTTTCCGAGCTTAGGGCAGCAAACGGACCCGCATCGCCATGATTATCGGGCAGCCTGCCAGATCGCCATGGAAGGAACGCTTGGTGGTGGTGCCCCACCGAGCCTCTGCCTTCCTAAGAGACACAGCTTTGGCCAGCTATTTACAAATGATTTCATCCAGAAAACCTATGACATTGATAGCATTTGTAGTTTCCCCTCTTCGCTTGCAGTCGCTAAACTAGGCATCCAATGGTATTCACAGCCCTTTGTCATCTTCAACCACACGGACAATGTACATTTCAGCATCGATATCCCGGACAACAGCTTCACTCAAGCCAACTGCAGCTCGCAAGAAAGCTTCTCCCGGAGGCGGCCCCTACATCATGTTCCAAATTATTGTTTTGGGCGGATACAAGGGTTGACCGACACATTTATATGGGTGTTTTTCCCAGCCTTGTGCCGTCAACACATACATGAGAACCCGCTTCAACAGACCTGTATTCCCGGAGATCAATACTCATGCTGGTACGATAAGATCCTACTACCGTCCATCACTGCAGCAATACAAGATCCGAATATACTCCAGTACATACCCAAAAGCCGCAATATCGCCCAATCAAACTCCCGCGCCCGACAAGAGGGCATCTCCACCGAGCACCCTGCGGATTTGAACCCGGATGCTGACGTCCTCGGGCAAGGCAGGAGAACCAACGTACTCTCCTATGTTCTCCAATACAGACATCTCGATGCCATCTGGGAAGAGGTCCAATCTCGCGCAGCGGCGTTCCCTCAGTTCGCCGGCATAAGATTATATATGGGTGCCAAAAACCTGAAGCTTGCCTACATGAACACCGATCTCACTCAGGCGATCCATGACTGGCGTAACCAGTGGGACGCTGCCGTGGACCAGACATTTCTTGACCCATGTGCAACGTACATCGATATTGGCCGCCAGTATACCCCCCGCATTGGGTCTACCGCCGAGGCTAATGTGTTCTTGTGGCGACGATGCTGTCTAAAGCAGCTATGGAGACGGCGGCAAGGGTGGAGTCGTCGCTATAACACCATGAGCCCTTCGGAACACCAAGGACCACCCGAAGACCCAGGACCGTCCAAGTCTGGCTCCGCTAGCCCTCATCTCGCCGAGTACCCCAAACTTACGTTGCGCGACACAGCCGACATGACCATTAAGCCCATAGATGGAAGCCGAGAGGTCCATGAGGGCCTTATATACAGTCAATTCTACAACCTTGTCAAGATCCCTTTCGACGCCGCCAAGCAATATCCGTTCCAGAATCGGTATCTCGAAAATATGGCTTTAGATCCCTCGTATCTGGCTGATTGCGAGAGATCTACCCGTGGAAGCCGCGCCAACCAAGCCTCTCTCCAGCTTGCTTATCGCCTGAGCAAGCTCCGGGTACGGTCAAGCTTGATCCCGAATGTCGGGGATGGTAACTCAGTCCCATTTAACCATGGGGTCCGAGCAGAAGACCGCATCTCGTTGACACTGCTTGAGCGCATTCTCCCACACTTCAACTCCTCTCAAACAGCACAAACTAGCCGTGGCCAGATGCTTGAACATCAGGAATCTCCAGTCTTCGCCATAAATTCCAGGACAATGGCACGATTCTTGCACGGTACTATTAACAAATATTGCTTCCTGTTCGAATACATCAAGTCCCAAACCGGAAGCATGTGCTCTCTCCCCGAAACAATCGTCATGACATTAGCACTTCGAAGCTTGCGTTACAGCATGTCTGGAATCATCGCTAAGGAGTCAGTACTTTGGAAAGATCGCTGGAATGAACTTCAGCGAACTTCCATATCAGATGTACAACGGCAGAATCTTGGAGTTGAACGAGAGGGCCTTGGCTTATGTAAGGCCTCAAAGGACTATGGCTTGGGTTGGTGGCTTCCGAGTAAGTTTGACTGGGATAACTGGCGCTTCAAGGGTGAGGTTAGTGACCGACTCATGGCGGGCAATAGTATTCTGCGAGGTGAGTACGGCCGTCAATGGAAGGTAATCAGGGATATCCGTGATGTTCATGCGCGGATGTGGCAGGCACAGAGATGGGCCCAACAATATTCCGTACGGCAATCGCAAGGGAACCGACGTGTCTGGCTCGAGTATCTGCACAGCACGGTTATCGAACTCTTCCAGTGTGACGTGTGGCAGGCAGCAAGAAAAAGTCTAGACTGGAAAAGCGGTTCGGATCTCATGGACGAGGCGGCTTCTCGACACCCTGCAGCTGAGCCCCCTCCATACTGCTACGATATCCTCCAAAGATCATTCCATGACCGCCGTCGCAACACCACCCATACCCGGCCCTATTTCTTAACAGGTAATAAAGTCCGTTCACCCCACGTGTGGGATCTTGTCTGCGACCTTCTTGGATTCGAGGTCCGCGATGGCCACTTGGAGCAGCGCGGCCGCCCACAGTCCATGTCCTACCGTATAGCTGTCCGACGCAGTATCGAGCTGATCAGTGATGCGTTGGGTCATGCGGAGGTGTGCAACTGGTTCATGAAACTTGGCCGCCTCCTTCTTCTTACCAACTGGATCCTCCCTTGGCCATCAAACACCGAATTCATATCGACTACGAAGGAAAGTCGGAACAAAAATCTCAAGCGGCGACTGATCTGGGTTTCCCTTGTATACGTCGCATCGGAACCTAGGCAGCTCTTCCGTCCTAGCATCCCGACGTACCCTATAGAGGACGAGGAGCATTGTATCACAGTGCGTAATAATTTGCAGGAAGCATTGAATGGAATTACTGCCGAGCAATTTGGATCATCTGGTTGGACACCAGATTGCGATCCCTCTGATCCCCGCTTTCATTGGACACCCGAGAGCCTACTACGGCGCGCCGGTGACACTATAACCATAGATTCCTTCAGGTTTGGTCGAGCCGTGAAACCTGGGGGTCGTGGTGGTTTCATCTATCCGTTAGCTGAGCGAGGCCAACCACCTGTCCTCCGGTTAGTCAATCGCATCAGAGGACGTACACTTGAGGAGCTCGATCAGGTATTTGGCGATCTTGTCGTTTCTGCGCAATCTGGACTCGGGCTCCATGAAGATACAATAAACACAGAAGGGCCGTTACAGACATCAACACCAGCAGCAAACCTAGATGGTGTCCTTATAGCCAATGCGGCCCAAAATTTGAGTCCGGACCCGGACCGTCAGTTGACGTCGACTAACAGTTCTATCGAACCCGCCACAACCGCGACAGATACTTCAAGCGACAGTCATATCGTCGACTCGAGCAGCGATTGGAGTCCACCAAAAAGGTTGAGGCGTGCCATACGACGCGGCCTGTGAAATAGTTGCACCGACTACGACATTAGACTGCAAGAACGAGACCACCCATTCTTCTCCATCCCTTCCGAAACGATGGCCCGATTCCTTCGCGCCAGTGTCAATCGTTACTACTTTCTATTTGAGCACGTCAAGTCGCAGACCGGCCTGAAGTACTCGCTGCCCGAGACGGTTGTCATGGCAGCAGCGCTTCG
>JWIW01000036.1:0-10466 GCA_000966855.1 Fusarium sp. JS1030
TTATATTCTTTATTATAGCAAAATAATACCCAAAACCAGATAGGCATCAGTCCTATCGCCTAAAACCGCGATCGGGACATATGGGGACAGGATGCAGACGACTTCCGCCCAAGCCGATGGCTTGAGGATAAAGAGAAAGCAAAATACTTCGATCGCAGTACCATGACGTTTGGAGGAAGTGGGCCCAGGATGTGTATCGGTCGCAATATCGCGCTGGTAGGTTGATTAGACACTCATGCATTGTGTGGAACTGGGCTAATTACTTGTCATTGCTACTGGTGGAATTGCACAAGTTCTTGGCCCAATTTGTTCGCAACTTTGATTTTAAGCTTGCAAACAAAAAGAAGCCGTGGAAGATTACAACTTATTGGTTTGCTTACCAAAGTGAACTCTTCATGTATATAAAGCGACGTGATCCAGCTGTTCGCTAGGCTAGATAATTCAACCGGTGTTTGAGAGAAAACTTCATTACTCAGAGTCAGTTCGAAAACTAATTAATAGCTCAACGTGCCCCACGTCGCACTTTACATAACTAACAAAAGCCGAACAAGGACAAGGGCACTGCGAAGCATTGAATCAATGAAAGTTAATCGTTCAACTTGCCGCACATTCCGCAACGGCTCTCCTTTGGTCGTGCCTTTGTTCCTTGAGGCTATTTTACATCACCTAGTCGCGGGTTACCTCTTCTATGTAGACTGAGAGGGTCATGACTACCTACCCCACGTTGTTTTACATAACGTGAGATTGCTCCACGTCTGCCGTTCTGTAGCGCGGTGTACTCATTGTCACCGCGGGAAGTAGAAGAGTACCGCACGGGTCCTTCGTCTTGCCCCTGTACGTGGGGTAATGTATTGCGGTGGGGTGGTTCTTTTCCTCTTTTAACATAACCTCGACAGCTTGATTTGTTCCTTAAAAACTACATCATCCGCTTTTCATAGTCAAACATACAACCTGATACATTGCTACTCACAATACTGGCCAACAGAAATATGGCAGCTATAGTGGTTAATAAAGAGACTCTTGCAAACCTGCGAGGCAAAACCGTCATCGTGACCGGTAAGCATCTGACCGCAAGAAACACATCTCTTATTAAATGACTATAGGCGGTGCAAATGGCATCGGAAAAGCGGCTGTGCAACAGCTTCACGGTGCGTCAGAATAATATTCGATCATATCAACTAGTCAAGCTTACAATTAAGTAATAGAGCACGGTGCTAATGTTGTCATTGGTGACCTTGACACTGAAGCCGGGGAAGCTCTTCTTAGGTCTATAAAGGGGTTAGTGCTTGTGTCTTCTCTGCGGAAGAAATTTCGTTAATATTTCTGTAGGGCTGGGATTTTTCAGAGAACTGACGTCACAAATTGGGAATCACTAAAAGCTTTATTCAGCGCAGCCCAAGAGAGATACGGTACAATCGATACGGTTCTCGCAAATGCAGGAATACCAGAAAGAGAGCCTTTCCTTCTTAGCCATGATACAGATGAGAGCGGGGACCTGGTTGAACCTGATTTTCGCATCATCGACGTTAATTTAAACGGCGTTCTGAGAAGTAGCGTCACCCATATGACCCGCTAGCCGAAAAGTATAAATACTCACCCTCCCAGCTGCCAAACTAGCGATTCACTACTTCGCAATGAATCCGAATCCAGGTGGTGCTTTGGTCATTACAGGTTCAGCCGCATCGTAAGTATACCCGGATTGATGACTGCATGACTTCTAAACCCAATCAAAGATACTTCCCGTCACCGCCTATCATTCGCTATTGTGCCGCGAAGCATGCCGTAAGTTTACCATTGACACTCCTGTAATTGAAAGTTGGCTAAGTATTATAGTTACTCGGACTCATGCGTGCTAGTACTGCTACTGTATGGCAGCAGAATATTCGAATTAATCTCGTGGCGCCGTGGATGACAGGTCAGCAAACCTACCGCAACATTGCCCATCACCAAGTTAATAAGGTTTATTAGAGACCGAGTTTAGTTCTGAAGCCACGCAAATCTGGGGCGATTTGCCTAAGAATACAGTTCAAGAAGTGGCACAGGCACTTTGCTTAGCCGCCGCAGATGAAAAGTTAAACGGTACACACTATAAGAGATCAATTCTTTCATTTCTAACTGAAGATACAGGCCGATCTCTTTACGTTGCGAAGGAAATCATAGACTTTGAATTGCCCTTGTATGAGACACAAGATCAATGGATGTCTCCAAAGCAAGCGTCTTGGTTTGAGGAAGGAAGACGCAGGTTAGCGGAGGGAATGGGTTTACCAAGCACTCATTACTTGACGAAAGGTTAAGCTTCAACGCCCTTAAAATTGTGCTTTAAAGGATATGATTTGTTATAAATAAACATAAAATTGAGGTGGTTACACTCAAAAGCTACTAGACTAGTAAAAAGTCAGGCTGATATGGCTAAAATGATTAAATATGTGGAAGAAGCGGGGGATGCGTTATCTACAAGCCTGATCGAGAAGCTAACATCAATGAGAAAGCGCTGGCGCGTAGTTATCCGTGCGCAAAAATAGTATACAGCATTAGTCCACGCGATTAGAGTTTTCAAATAGTATATCTATTGGCTCCGTACGATAATTAATCATCGTGCAATTGAACATTAACTGTAAGGGGTGGAAATAGCGGGTATCAGTCGGAGTGGGGATTTCCCCAGACTTTTGGCCTTCGATTTCAGTGAACAACAAGTTAAGAATGATTGCTTTATTCTGATTAGCTCAGTCTGCTGACACAAGCATTAGATGCCGAGTAGCCCGAGGGAGTTCTACTTCCCCGCGTTTTCTTTCGAGCGATCAACAACCTCGCGGAAACACCAGCCCCATCCACAACGCTCTTTATTTTTACTTCCGTCTATCTGCTTCCATGTCGTCAATTATTCCTGATAGCGTGATCGTCGCTGCCATGCCACCTGAAGGCCGACCCCGACGTCAATATCCATGCGGATATTGTGACAAGGTCTTCAAACGTAGCGAACACTGCATCCGTCACGAGCGCGCCCACACCCAAGAGAAGCCATTCACGTGTCGCTACTGTCGAAAGTCATACGCGCGAAAGTGGGTTTTATGATTATTTCCAAAACATAGTTCTCAACCGCGATCAAATTCTGACTTGAGCATTTCCCCGCTAGAGATCTTGTCACACGACACGAGCGAACGCTCCATGCACACGCCTACCAAAAGCATCAAAACCAAGAGTCAGAACACGTCGTGGAGGTTGAAACGGCTTGCTCGGTCGACCCACCACTATTTCATGGGATGAACAATAATGACCAAACTCAACCGCAGCACACACATGGGCGCCATTCGCAATCTCTAAGTCCCCAGCATCAGGACCAAACTCGCTTTTTTCCACCAATTTCAACATTCCATACTGATGTTTCCGCATTCATGATCTCCCCAACACTGAACGAATCAGCAGAAATCTACCAAGGACTATCTGTATCACTTTCGATCGATAACTTTACGCTACAAAACCTGCCAGAAAATGATATGCAAGATTGTACGAACTTGGAAAGCCAGTCACCACAGATACTCAATCCTCAAAACGCTTCCAACAAATCCACCAATGGTTCAGACACTCCAAAGTCCAATAGTCATGGTCATGTCCTCCCATCATTAAGAGAAAGCCGCCAGCCTCATCCTGCAGTACTTTTGGACGACATAGCCAGTGAAAATATCCGAAAGGATCTGGTCCAACGCCTAGCATTGGTAGATACCGAAATAGATATTCCTCCCGCCAGGATTTGCCAGAGCTTTCTATCCAGTTACATTTCAAGCTTCAACGGCCATCTTCCAATTATCCACCTCCGATCCGTGTGTCCGAGAACGACACCGAGCCCTTTAATTCTCGCCATGTGCAGTATCGGAGCTCTTTATCGCCTAGATCGGCGTCGGGCGCGACGACTGTACGATTTAACGGCCCGCTGTTTACACACTGTAGGTTCAGATCTCTCAACCCAACACCCCCCCGTTGGCTTTGTCTCTTAAGACTCATTCCAGACCCATAACAGCAGGTAGCTCCCCTAGCACAAGATAACCCTCAAACGTTGGTCAAGGGCCACTGCCTCTGGTTCGCACAAGCGAGGTTACTTCTTGTATTCTACGCCGCGATGAGTGGCGAGGAAGACCTCTTCACAAGCGCTTTTCAGGTCAATGGTTTCTTTACCTTGGTAAGTCACCTTTCGCTGATTTTGGTGAAGCCTACACCCTACGGAGGGACTGCTGACTTACCACTGATTAGGTTTACAATGAAGCAAGAATTGCTCTGGCCGCAAATACCAACGACCCAAGCCGCATGAGCTGGCATGAATGGATAGAGCACGAATCATGGAAACGGTTGTTGGGTGGCCTCATCGTGGTGAGCACGCTTATCATGGTCCTATTTGATATCAACCCAGGCTTCAACACAACACAAGATCTGGAATTTGAAACATTTGATGATGAAGCAATATGGAGTGCAGAATCCTCTTTTGAATGGCGGAAGATACAGATCAGTAGTCTCAGCCAACAGTACACCAGACGTGGCCATACGATGAAGCAGGTGCTGGCGGATATCATGCTAGAAGGTAGATATCAGTCGAGCACATCGCGATACCAAGTTTCTACCTTCTCGGCACTTGTGCTCATGCACGCGGTGGTGGTAGAAATGTGGCAAAGGCTCCAAGTCTCTCACACGTTCGTTGCCCTAGATCCTGATACTAGCTCTGATACGCTAGGCAGCTCGCTTCTCGATAACTCAACGAAGATTTTGACAAGATGTGCGAGGTTTTTGAAGACTAATAGGGGCGAGACAAATATCCTGGACTCTACAGACCAAGAAACGTTGCTAGCTTTCAACTGCCAAGCAGTTCTGAGAATTGCCTCTATTAGGCTATCTAAACCCATCACCCCATCAAGCCATATTGACCTTATGTGTCTGGATTCCCATGAGAGAGAACAGGTTATCACCTCTTTCATTTCAGCCAAGTTGGAACGGGATTCCTGTCTTCTTATCGCTGTCATGCAGTGTATCGAGGGCTTGAAGATTCCTATCACGCTGGGCCACATGTTGGTCCGCAAGACGGCAGCATTTCGATGGAGCGTCGAACATGCTATAGCAGGATATGAAAGTGGTACGTACTAAGGAGCCCAACACTAACAAGCCTTCCACCATTTCCCTCTTCTATTATGTTATCCTCACTAATGGTCATGGTGGCTGGTACAGCGCTTCTTCTTACCAGATGGATTCATTCAGTCGAGGTGGACAATACAAACGGGATTCAACCAGATGTATATGAAAGAGGGCTTCTAAGTCATATCAGAGATATTCTAGAGGAAGCCGAGTGTGACCTCAGCGAGTGCACCTCCTTGGCTGCTGCTACTGCTAGGATTTGGGCGTTGTTTCTGCAAGATGTAAGCGAACCCCAACCTTGTTGCTCTGATGTAGCACACCTATTAACAACTTTGGCGTCTTAGGTATGGGTATGGGGCATCACCCCGCGGATGGGTGCAGCTCTGGAACTATTAGCTCAGTCTTATGAGCAGACTGGGAAGGCGACTGGCCGCCTGGCACTAAATGCATCTACTCTTCTGTGCTGAACCTGGCACTGTAGCCATAGGCACCTAGAGTTCGGAGTTGTAGGTGTTGAAATGGGTCGCGCCGCTGGCAGTCAAGAAGGTGGATCCTCAAATCGACTCCCATTGAGCAATTCAGGAGGAACAAGGGTTGAAGATGGCGTCCTTGTAAACAAACAAGTCCCAAACTAGAGTTGACGCGATTCGGCGAAGTAAGCAGAACTGGCTTGTCGGGTCGCCTTCTGCCCGGGCTAAGGATGATCATGCAGGAACGTGCTGCCCGAGAGGCGCGACAACGCGCCGAGGCCGGTTCCGGGATAGCGGTCGTCAATTTTGTTGCTGTTTATGCATTTAGACAGCCAAACATCACATTTTGCCGCCCTCTTCAGCTGGACAGCTCCGGCACTTCGGCCAGGAGAATATGGTGCCAAAAGTTAGCATTAAGAATTCCAATCCTCCGGCGTAAGACGCTAAATATAATATAATTAAATACTATAATCTCGCCATATTCTTCCAGTGAAGATGGAAAGACTTAATAACTTAAATATAACTAACTAAGTGCTAGCTCTGCCATCACTTCTACCTCGTCGAGAGAGATGCTGAACGTCTGGCCGTGCCTCGGGCTAAGAAGTTCTACACGGAGCTCTTTGGTCGGGAGTTTGACGTGGTAATGTCCAGACTGTGGCTAATAAGCGCGGTGGCCGTCAGGCCAAGTCTATTGTTGATCCCAGTTACCGATAGCCTCCTTGTAGGGGCTAATTTATACTATATCACCCTTTTTCAGTAAAGCTAGCTTGTAAGACTTGGTTGATTGAACAGGGGGTTACACCTCGCTGAAATGACTTGCTTATTTACAAGGTTCTCTGCCCGCGCCAAAGAGCTCTAGGGTACAGTCTTACCTTTGGCAAGAAAGAATGTCAGACGGTCTGCAATCAGTCGTCAACAGAAGCATGATATTCGACTCTTGCAGGTCGAGGTTGCCTTTGATGTGACAGCGGTTGTTCTGTAAGTCAACAATATTGCAACGATTAGTTGACATGGTCTGATCCGGTCTTTGCCAACTCTTCCGGGATTAGCCCTTCATTGTCTTACGGGACTCGAGCTTCAAACGGCGAAACGGAGCGGAGCGCAGCCCTTTGCAAATGCTGCTCGGCTTAATCTAGATGTCTATTAAAAGGAAACTCAGCCGTTCAGCAAGTTGTTCTACTCCGATGCCGCGGCTGGGTAAGAGCATGTGGGACCAGAAAACTCCCTAGCTTGTTTTTTATTCACTCTCTTCTCCGATGGCTTGGGCCACGACTTAGGATCCTTACAACCAACTAGCAAACTTCTTGCAATTGCCTTTCTCAATAACTAGAAAGTAAAGACTATTTATTTTTCTTAGCTTATAACAGCTTATTTCTTTCTTTAGGCTTTGGTTACCTTTGAGGGTGTCATGAGGCCATTGCCATAAAAGAAATAGAAGACGATTTAAATTCTTGACCTCCGCATTGGTGTGGAATTCAAAAGAAAGCCGATTGAGGGAAGCTTTGTCATCAATGTCCAGCAGGGCTTCGAGGATAATTTGACTTGGTCAGGATCCTCATGTCATGAACATTTCCGCACCCAAATTGTGTAAGATGCCTCTTCTATCCGATGTGAGTGAATACTATTCTGCCGCGAGCTCCATATCAGAGACTGATCTAGAAAAATGTTTCTCAGTCCCAGATGCCAGGAGGTGCGATCAACCTACAAGCATACTCGCCTACGTCGCTCTATATTTTGAATTCCACACCGAAGCATAGGTCAAGAAACTAAATCGTCTTCTATGTCTTTCATGGCAATGACCTCATGACGCCCTCCGCATGTGATGCCGACAGAGGCATCGCGGATGTCTGTATTTACACCTGTTTGCAACAACAAGTCAAAGACATCAAAACGAGGGCCCTCTGCCGCACAATGTCAACTCAAGCGCACTGTGGCAGTCAACATGTCGCTGAATGTCCCAAATGCCAAACAATGGCATCCATGTCCCAAGTCACAGCTCCAAGCGCGGCAAACAAATCCTCGTGTTACGCGCCGCTAGTTAATTTTGACTCAACAGCATCCGCGCGAAGCCGCAGGACCAGTTCGGGGATCTGCCTCTTTCTAAGAGAGACGGCATGGAAATCAAACTAATCTTTATACCAGACATCAAGTAGTTCCATCAAAGAAGTCATTTCGCGATCTAGGTCAAATGATTACTATTAGGCTAAAAATTAGAAGATACTATCATCGCTCCCGAAGGGCCTCTTCGTCTTCTTCCCCAAGGTACGGAATCTACTAGATCGACGGAGTAAAGCCTCCACGGTTCAATGTAGGCTTGTTGTGTGGAGTTGGAGAGATCCTTTGATCTTGGTCGTTCTCAGAACACTAAAGGGCCCTATTCTGTCCATAACCTTCCCGCTTGCTAATTGAGAGTCTTCGGGCCAAGAGGCAAGGCCCGAACGGGTCATCATCTTCTTCCGCCAAAAGAAGGCAATTACAGCATTCGCTCCTTGACAGATAAATGACCAAATTTAAATAGCCCACGCAAACGTTGCAAGACCATTTCTAACTACCTTGCCCCCCCTTATAATATCTTCCACATCACCACGTCGTACTGCTATCCCCTAACGCCATGTTCCACTAACAGTCACGGCCTGGCAGCTGCTGCTTGGAACCGCATAAGCCCTGTTGGGATCACTTTCCCACTTCACTGCACCGTCCGACTCCACTACGACAAACTTATACTGGAATGACTGGCCGGCCGGTAAATTCAAGGTGGTGGTCCAAAGATGATTGCTTGAGGTATACTTTGAAGCTGAAAGTGCCGGCGCTGAGGATGGGCTCCAGTTACCGAGGGCAGCGATGGATCCCACAACTTTGACAGTCTGGCCCACGACAGTTGTTACGACTTCGTCAAACGTAACAGGTACTGTGCTGCAGCCTGTGCCAGGGTTCTCAGTCGTAGTAGGCGGAGGTGTTCCGGTACCGCTACCGGTGATGGCAATGTCAGCGCAAGTGAGGTAAACTTGGCCCGTCTGGAAGGAATTCCAACGGAACGATAGAAGCGTGTGGTTCGAGACGTAATTGGGGATCTTGATCTTCTTGCTAACGGGGTACCCTCCCGCGATAGAGGTATAGCAGGACCCAAGCGGAGCATTATCCACACCCTGACAGCCGCGGCGAGACGATGCCCCAAAGGCATTGCAGGTGAACCAGTCGTTCCTCCAGCAGGGTTCCCCAGATGAACAATCCGGGCTGAAGTCGCAAGTTTGCCCCGACACGTCGGTACAGGGAAGCAAGCCATCTTGAAAACAGTCTTCGGCGGCCTGCTTCTCATCATCGGAGGGAGTGTATCCAGGCGTAAGTAGTTTATCGACAATGGCCTGGTCTTGGCAGATGCGATAACTGAACATGCCGCCATGGTCTCCGTTGTTGTCGACACACCACTGTACGTCGACGACGTCCCCAGGCTTATAGGTTGCCACTGGGGAGTTGCCCCAGTTGCTTGAGGGCACGTTATAGTCAACGTTCACTCGGGCGTTGAAGCCACAGGGACCGCTTCTGCCGACTGTGGCGGCGTCTACGTCAGGCCATGCTGACACAGGCTCGCGGATGGTGCACTCGGGGCAAGAGTCGATTCCGGCCTGTTGGAGTTAGTCAGTCATTCAGATAGCGAGAAACGATGACCAACCTCTGCACCCAGACGAGCACGACTTTTGGGAATGGTCAGGTAGCCGTGGGCATTGACCGAGGCGGCGAAGCCTATGATGGCAAGGGCATGGAAATGCTTCATGGTCTCGAGTTTTTGACTGCAAGGTCTGATGGACTGGTCAAAGCTGAAGACTTTGTTCACTTTTTTCTACACATGAGGCAGATTGAAGCCATCCTTTTATGACCTTCCTTTTCCACTTTTCTCTTCACATGCATCTAAACTCCATGACAGCATCGTGAACATGAGGGCGGAGTCTCCTGTTGCTCAGGCGCTGAAGCACACAGCACGATGAGAGCTCTCGGCCAAACTAACTAGCGACGGGCCGAATGACAATCCAGGAAGACAGTAGAAAACTTTCAGCGACTATGCTCTCAAATCGCGAGCCCCCAAAGAAGAACCCCGCCTAGACATCCTGTAAGCCGTTGGGTTTACAGCGTGGTCAAGGTTGCAGACTAGTCGCAATAAAGACTTTTAGGTCGCATTCGGCCCTATTGCCATCATCTGATATTGTTTAAAGGGCAGGACATATAGGGCAATGCATTCGTGTCTATGCCGTAAATAGCTCATCAGCCGACGGCGAGGTTCCCTCCGCTTGGCGAAACCGGAATCGCTCCCATATTCACCCCGCACTGCTCCGGCTTTTGGCAGCGGGATCCAAACGAGATGCCAAGGGTCGCACACCACAACGATCGCAGTAGGACCGATAAGGTCACCGTGCCAAGAGATGTAACCGAGCCTTGTTCTATTGTCTCTTGTGGTACGTGGCCTGAAAATTGTGTCAGTACGCACGGGTGTCTTGGACGAAGGGAAACCTCAGGTTATGTGAGGAAAGCACGTGAGGAATAGAGGGTCTCACACTCCCCTCTAGGGCAGAATTGACGATCTAATTAATATAACTAGGTTAAAGGGAAATCTCAAATTAGGGTTTCTTAATGAAATTTAGCCTTAGCTAAGAGTTAGCTATAAAATAATAGTCTAAGAATTAATAATAAAATATAAATAACTAATTAATAAGTATATCTTATATATAATTAATAGTAGAGTTAAGTCTAATAAGTTAATTATTAAGTCCTTAAAATACTAAGAATTATATCTAATTTAAAAGAAAGAAAGACTATATTAATATTTATAATATATTTAATAATAACGTACATGTATAGCGAGCCGGACAGCAAGCGAACCGGACAAAA